>QLTV01004142.1:545542-571366 GCA_003457575.1 Thermophis baileyi
TATATATATATATATGGGCAATATTTTAAATGGGTTTTGCATCCATAACAGTGTCAACTACTATAGCAAATTATCCTTCCTTTAATTTCTTCTTACTTCCCGCCCCCTTAAAGGCTGTGGTGGTCTGAAGTTTTTCAGCATGCAATAGGCATGCTCTCCTTCACCAGTACACAGGAGGTTGCGAAATTTGGCCAGCTGTGGATAAAAAAGGTACAAAATTCAGCAAGAATTAATGCCAAAAATGCATTCCACATGCACATAATTTTCTTCTTGGTGACATATATTAGTATAAACCTGTGCTTTTTTTATGAGCAATTAGTTGTAATTGAGCCCCACAAAGACATAACAACTGAACAACAACAAACACAGAGATAATAAATGACGACCTATTATGAAACAGTGCCTACATAATATTTGTAAACAAAAGCTGAATTTTTTAAATTTGTACTGTAACATTTAAGCACTTTAAGTAAATGCAAGCCTCAAGCACACATTTACTATCTCACAATTTTGACAAGCCACCTAAATAAAATGAACCGAAATAAATACAGGAGCTCTTAAATATACTTGCACCTTAATGATGAATATTGATTGATTAAATATGTCAATGCCGACTCTTATAAGCCACATAGATAGATTTTTCTCTATTGACTGAGTGGTTAATATAGTTGGATTTTAATAGGTGATCCATGTAGACTCCTGATATCAGAATATAATAAATGGCAAACATTCATATGAGAACTCCTTTAAAAAGAGATTTCAAATGGGAAAATAAACATACCTGTTCAGAGCAAACACTTATAGGCTCCCTAAGGATGATCCAAATGACACTCTCAAGAAGGGGAGGGACTGTGAGAGACCCAAGGTATGTCCAGTAGTCCAGTGAATGAGGGAGAAGACAGGAAGGATCAAAATTGGTGAACCTGTGATGGTTACCCTGAAGGAAAGAAGGATAGAAGGAATTAGCAAATGCCCTCTTCATCCTCATTGTGTGGCATAAAACTTCCACTGTTGATTCTTCCTTTTGTGACAGGCTTCCTGCTTCCAAAAGATACCTTTCCTTGTCCAGTTTTGCCTCCATGAGCATAGAGATATTTAGATTTATCCTATCGTTGTTCTTACATAGCAGCATCTCATTCTCAGCACTGATTGCCCTTTCTCAAACTCTAATGTTTGTAGGACTACCAGATCTGGGCTGCAAATATATGGACAATAACTATAGGGCAGAATTAGCATTTTCTGTATCTACTTCCACTTAAAGGTTTTGCACGTTTTGCTGCCAGAATCTGGTAGCTTTTAATGCTTCTAAAGGTAGTCCTTGTTTAGGACTGCCTTGAACAGCAACTGTTTGCTGTTAATGACCGTGATGAAAAAGTAACCATTTTGTGATTTATCACAGCATTTATGATCTTCGCAGGTCTGTTAAGCAATGGAAAGCTGAAGTTAGATAGTGAGCACAGTTGCAGTTTCACTTAGTGACCGCTTTGCTTAATAATGGAGTTGCCAGTCCCAACTGTGGCCGCTAAACAAGGACTATCTGTAAATGGCAAGAGACAGTGTGCTTGTGAGAGGTTTAAAGCACTTCATTTGTATGGAGAACCCTAGAAATTATTGCACAGTATTCTATTAAAGCAGCTGAGGGGAACTGGAAAGAGAACATGTACATTTAGCATTTTGATTCATCATCTGTACTTATAGAGATTCTGTGTCTTCCACACTACCAGCAAAGGAATCATAACTCTGTGAAGCAACAAAAAGTATAGACAGGTCTGCCATCTATTATCTGAAACAGTTTTTTAATAGTAAAGCTTCCATTGCAATCCCAATAAGAATATACAGAACAAGGACCTGATCTGCCTTACCTTCACTTTAATGGTATCCAGTTCGTCTGTGATTTTTTTGAGTTGTGAATTGCATTCACCCAACTGTAAATATAAAGGTAAGATCGTTTCTTTGGCTGAGAGAAAATGAAGTTTTATTGATTTTAAACTTTATTTACTGGTTTTTATCATTAACTTTTGTCAGCAAAATGATTATCTCGAAAGTTTAAAAAGAAAGAAGAAATATATGCAACTAAGAAAATGTATTTTAAAAAATAGCCACAGGAAATTCCAATGTTCAAAATGTCAAAATACCTAAGAAAAATGAGAGGTTTTATAGAAAGTTATTCTATAATTATGATCCTATTACTGAAGTTCAATTATGAATATGCAATCCACCTCACACTATCTGATATAAACTTTGCTAATTCCAGGAAGATATACTTTTGAACAGACTTGCATGGATTGTATGGTAGAACTCTGGAGATATTTTTTCTGGAGAACATCTTCTTAAAGGCTCTTCTGGAATAATGAGGTGAATGAGGGTGCACATTCCCCGAAAGCAAACTGCATTTACGAAGTTTTTCTTGCTTAGACGTTTGGGAAAAAATAGCTTTGCTCTCCATATAATATTTCATATATTTGTATGTACTAAAACATTACATAGATTCTTCAGGATATTTGTCGTAAGAAAAAAATTTCAAATATGAATACATATATTGGGGTGGGGGGGATTCAAATCCCCAAGGTGATCCATTGTGTCACCTGAAACTATTCCCAACTGTATTGCCAAATTTTAATTTCTCAACATTTGGAGACAGGAAGTAGTAAAAAAAAAAAGTAGAGTAAATGTAAAATAGGTTTAAATAGGCTTGTTTTTTAAAAGGGGAAAATTCCATCTTCCCCAAATAAAACCAGAAAAAAAAAATTACCCATTCACTTGGGATCATTGAATTATTGAACTGGAGGGCCTATAATTGACTCCAGCACCCAAATTGGTGGAACTCATCCCCCTGGAAGCCATTATGCCTAGCTTCGAACCACTTTTCGAACCACTAAAGCAGCATAGCTGGCTGGAGAATTCTGGGAGTTGAAGTCCACAAGTCTTAAAGTTGCCAAGTTTGAACACCTCTGCACTAAAGTGTTCCTCACCCTGTCAGACAAAATTACGTGCTAAACAATAGTCTGATCTTTTGCTTCCTACATTTGAAATGAAAGAATGTCATTTTATTTCCTTACTTTTAAGAAAACAGCCATGACTGCTAACCCATCAGGTTGCTGAGCAGCTTCAACGAAGCTGGGGTATTTATCTGCATTCCAATGCACCACATGAAGCTGAAAAGCAAGAAAACAAGTATAATTAATCATCACTTTATGAAGTTAGCCAGGAGTCTGTAACACATGATGGAGTATTGGGAGCTAAGTCATTGTTTTTTTTTACAAGTAGCCAAAAGCCATCTTGATGCATGTAGTCCTTTGGAAGCTCCTCACGCGTTGGTCCAAAGCTCTGAAGATCCATTCTAGCCAGTCCTAGTTTGGGGCATGTTTATAAAAATAATGAGTCTGTGGCAGATTCTCATGCCAGTCCCTACCACCAGCTGTGTTCCCACCCTCATTTTGCTTTCACAAATCCTCAGATTCACACACACTGGATCAAGGGCTTTAACATCCTTGCAGGAAAGCTTTGTAAGTGCAAAGTATTATTATGAATAAAATCTAGAAGTTCTAATGGTTCAGTTCACTTAATCTGGATTCTTAAGGTGTCAACACACACACACTTTAAAAAGCTGGACAATATATCTCCTGAAATATTGTGAACATTTTACAAAAAGGAAACCAATGCTTTCAACAGGAATGGCTTTTATTGTAGATTAATGAAAAATAACAAACAAGAAAGGACATGAGAAAATCCTGAAACACTGTGGGGGAGGCCCATCCCAATGGCCCGTGGCTTCTCTTTTAAAGGATGTATGTACTGTATCTTGTCTTACCACCGCTCTTGAACCACAGCTTGTTGGAGAAATCTTTTAAGGCCTGTTTCTTTTATGCATCATCCTCAGCAATCCTGTACCGCAGCCTGTTGGAAACACCTGGGTCCAGGAGATAGGCTGCCTCAGATTAATAGGACTTTGGATCCACAGAGATCGTCTGCCAGAGGAACAGTGTTGTCTTCTGTCTGCAGAGCAGCTCTTTCTTCCAGCATATGCCAATTTGGCAGAGGTGCGTTCTTGAGCCAAAGAGCCTTTTCTTCCTGGATCTCAACACCGTACATCTGTTCACTGATCTTTTGGGCATGTCTCCAACCATATGATCAGCCATATGATCAAATCTAGGGTCTTCCCCCCCCCCCCAAAATCAATAGGGTTTCTAGTGGGTTCTTGATAATTAGCAGAGGAAAAACTTTTTAAACTGACTAAACATCCCTAAATATTTTCTCCTTCCATTTGGTTTCTTAGATGGAACTTATTTCTTTCCAGCTATATATCTGTTTTCTAAGCACCTCTTATTAATTCGTTATATTCCATCTCACCTGGTTCCTGTGAAAAACATAAGTCTTTAAACACTGCAAATGTCATTTCCCCCAACTGATTTCCCCCCATTAATTTTAGGCATTTTTCCATCTTCCTTTATTTTATCAAGGAAATTATTTCTGTGAATCTTCAGTTCTTTGCATTACAGTACTGACAAACATGTGCTTCTATTTCAAACTACTATTCCATTTCAGAAATATATATATGTGCAAAACACATATATATGTGTTTATATATATATATATAAAACACCACAGAAAAGTGTCCCTCTTAATGTTAGTTAACGAGAAGCAATTTATACTTTTTGAGGACTTCATGTTGAGAAAAGCAATCATTGGAAATGTTAATATATTAGTAATGCCTTTTCCATTTAGCATTTTTGCAATTCCATTTCAACATTGAAAACACATTAAAATAAATTGGCAGAGATTGTAATTAGACTAGACTATACTTTTTATCTGAGAGAATTGTTATAGTATTATAAAAACAGAACACTGACAGTGTTTGAATTTGGTTCCACACAGATGTACCTCACTTCATCTCCACCCAGCATGGTCTTAAGCCCATCCAGTACACCAATAAATCAGCCAACAGGGAAATAGTCTTGTTTCCCTTGGTTTTTTGAAAACATCAACAGAAAGCATTTTAGTCTGTTTTACTAAGAGTTTTACTCTCTCTGATGCAAATACTGTGGAAAAATATAAAAGGGAAGGCTTAGTATCTACAGGTTAGACATTCCCAGATCCTTAATTGACCCTCATTTTCCTCCAGCAAGTTTATGCTGCTTATGTGGCTTAGTAAAATGTAAGGTCAATTTGAGATCAGTACATACTTCCCGTGTGCTGAGAAGTGATGTGAAAAGGAGGAAAACAGAAAATTATTAAACCTAATGGAAATCTTGGAATTTAAATGCAAAAGACTGAGTCAAGCCCTATTATTTCAGAGCCTCTTCTCATCTTTAGAATGCTAGTTATATTTTCAGTGGACAAGAAAGTTTTACAATAGTTATTCCCAAAGAAGAAAATGATATGCAATATAGCACAGGTGTCAAACTCGCAGCGTCACGTTGCCGTCACGTCACGTGTCGTGACATTTCCCCCCCCTTTGCGGAGCTGGGGTGGGCGTGGCCTGCGTGTGACTCATCCGGCTCGCAGGCCGCCAGTTTGACACCCCTGCAATATAGTTTTACTTTATTTGTTCTGATGTTCACAAATATGAACCCAAAGAGCTGATTAATTCCGGGGCCTCCATGTTTTATACCACAGTTTTGCCATGTCACTAGACAGTGAACACTGGAATATTTTAAAGGAAGATTTGCATCCATAGCAGTTATGTCTGAGAGGGTCAGAATATTGGATAACTCCCCATGTTTGTCCACCTGTTTGCAAAAAGGTACATTCCTTTAAAAATTTCAGTGTCCACAGACATGTGGCAAGCCGAGAAAATAAATCTACAATGGGCTACAGTTGCACTAGTAGCATAATAGCTAAAAACATACTGTGCAATAGACATAAATGAAAGACAATATGGAAATGTTACTGAGAACACACCAAAAACACTTTCCACAGCAACCAGAAATAATCAAAAGCACAGGTTTTAATTAAAGAAAACCCCACTGATGTACAATTCTAAGCAGATGTGATTGGGAGTAATTCCCATGGAGATCCATGGAATTTACTACCAAGGATATGATCAATATACAAGATACAGTAAAAAATTTCCCGGCCAGGCTAGTTTTAAATTCCAAAATTTACATATTAGGAACTAAAAAATTTCCAACTAAATAATAAATTTCATCATATAGCATTACATCTTCCTTTCTGAACTTGACCAACTACATTTTTGGTTGGCCAATATCACTAAACACATGCACCAAACACATGCAAATATAGTAAAATTTACCTTTGAAAGTTAATAATAATTTTTACTGCTTAAATCACACCAGTCATCTCAGAAAGGACAGCTTTAATTACGCTGCAAAAATAAATCCTGTTGCTTCAGAACAGATCAGAGGAGTACTTTACCTCTGCTGGGAATTTTGCTCCATCCACGGCATGTTCAGAACCAATGTCATCATTGGCCCCCCAGTGGAAGTGGATTTGTCGCAGCCTATAATTTCCAGTGAGTGGACCCCCACTTAGCACTGTAAAAAATAACGATAATTCTTATTGTTAAACAGAGGGTGGGAAACTTTTAATGCTTAAGCATATTTTCAGACTACTTGAAGGCCAACACAAAACTGATGTAAAAAAACACTGATTGGATCTCTCAATGTTAAATAACTGCTGGAGGTTCCAGCTTAGCACTAGAGGGCTAGCATCTCCCCTGCGTGCTTTTTTTTTTGGTTCTAAACTGTCCTGAAAATTGCTATTCACTCTACAGAAGAAAAAGAAGGCAAGCAAAAAACTCTTGTGACTACAAAGGAAATGTGAACTGTTCCCATGAAATGAGAGCAACATAAAACTAACTATGCCAAAGATGAGAGAAAGCAGTGTTTGAGAAAGGAATTTAGCCCACTTTGAATAGGGCTTTTAGGAAGCGATCCAACTTTCTGCACCCAATCAGATAAAATCATATTCAAGAAAGATGTGGACAGCTCATTTGAATGCAAACATATTTAGACAATTACAACTAACTGAAAGTCCATCAAGTGATAAGGTAAAAGGATCTTCTCTGGAAAATAGCTACCTTATAATTTAGATACAATTTAGAGCATTAAATCAGACCTAGATTTTATTTTTATTTATTTGTTTGTTTATTTATTTATTTTATTTTATTTATTTATGTCAAGCATATATAAGATTACAGTAAAAATATAAACATATATACATGAGATGGTTATGAATACATGGGAACATTAGGACAGGGACGGTAGGCACGTTGGTGCACTTATGCACGCCCCTTACAGTTTGTTTGCTAGAAAACAAACCTGATTTATTCTCAGTGTCATCAAATTCCACACTGGTGGAGTGTCCATTATTGAGTATGACTTTAGCAGAGGAAGGATCATAGCTGGGGATGAGAGGAAGCAGGGTGGGGTCGTATTTAGTCTCTTCAGTTTGAATATCAATGGGAGATTGCCGGTCTCCATCAGCAATGGGGAAAATTTCCTTCCAGTGAGTAGGTCCTAGAATACATTACAGTAAAAACATTGTTTACAGAATATCATTTGGTAGAGTCAAACAAACAAAGAAATTGTCATATAAGAAAATGCACAAGAACCTACCTGGATTTTCTTATTTTTCTTTTTTTAAAAAAAATAAAATAATTAAAAATGGTTGGATTTAAAGGGATGGAATGTATACCACCCCATCATCTTTGGAGGGCTGAAAGACAGCCCTCTGCACAAATATCTTAATTCTAATGAATTGAATACCCAAGGATGCAGGTTAGAACACTAGAGTTGTTCATTTTCTGCCTACTTCCAGGCATTCTGGTCATTAGGAATGCAGCAAACACCTGAAATTAACACACATGCAATAGATTCAGAGAACATTTACCCATCAGACGATTGAATCTGTCATTCACGCAACTATAATGCTTTACTTTGGTTCAGTAACATAGAAAGCGTTTTATTCAGAGACAGAGATTAATAATGGTTCATCAAAGTTTCAGATAAAGTTGAAGCAGATGCTCTGCCTAGTTAGGAAGCCCACATACTGATCTCCAAACTTGACATAGTATGGTCACTTTGAAAAGAGAATACTTCATCATCATATTTATATATGCAATACAGCAAGATAGAATTGCGGTGATAGACTACACTATATCACTTAGAGCTATGTATGGGAAATGCTAACAGCATTTTTTTAGCATAGTTTTAAAACTTGCATTCTCACTAGTACATAGCAATAGCACTTAGACTTATATACCGCTTTACAGTGCTTTACAGCACTCTCTAAGCGGTTCACAGAGTCAGCATATTGCCCCCAACAATCTGGGTCCTCATTTTACCCACCTCGGAAGGATGGAAGGCTGAGTCAACCTTGAGCCGGTGAGATTTGAACCGCTGAACTGCTGAACAGTCAGCTGAAGTAGCCTGCAGTACTGCACTCTAACCACTGCGCCACCTCGGCTACATACAGTTTATATACTTTTTTTTTTAAATGTAGAAGGTGATTTCCTAACTTTGCCATCAGAACTTGTATACACCGCATTTCCCCCTTAAAATACCTGAGTCACTTATTCCAAAACAACCAGGTCTCAGTCTACCATATGATAATATGTGCAAAATTAGAATTATGAGTTATGAACATACTTCTTAAACCAGGAGTAAAATTTTAGAAGTACCAAACTTCACAAATACCAATCTAGGGCAGAACAGAAAATAAAACCAAAATACTCAGCATATTTACTGCATATACTTGTTATTCTAGTTTAATTGTCCCAGCTTTCTTCAAAAGAAATGAAAGAATTATAAGGTAGTAAAAATGTTAGGCATTTTGATGTTATGATAAACAAAAAAGCATTATAAAACAGTAGTTGTACAATCCTTGGGAAAAGAGAGATATCTGTTAGTTACATAATAGAGGCAAATTATTGGTCAGCTATTGATCCTAATAATATTTTGAGTAACTGGCATTTAGATCAGCTTTACACACTAGCCATAATATGAAATGTTACTTAAAAATATACCAAGTGAGTGGCAGCCTTGCTTACTCTGAAGTAGCCCACCCAGGCCAATTGCCATTAATGGGAATTCTAGGAAGTGTAATCTCAACACAAATAAAGAGCAATAGGTTATCGAATAGTGGTTGTTATTCTTTTTCATTCAGTGAAGAATTCTGCCTTGGGAAAGGAGTAACAGAAAATGCTTCTGTTATTTCTGTCGTCAGAAATGCTTCTAGCCAAACTTGGAATTTGGTGAGATTTTACCACATTACAGTCGTTAGTTGATAAGTCATTTGTAACCTATTTTACATGTACTGTGACCTGCATCTGCATAATGACCTCTGTCCACACACACACACACTTTCCTCCTCTGCCTTATTCTGATTTTAATGCAACACCAATAAGTCACACAACCGTTGAATTTGGTTTAAGTTTAGATCTCCTTCAGCAGGAATGCAAAATCAGCTTGCCATTATGTCCTTGGGGGTGGTACCAAAATTTTTGGACCTTTCTCTTTTTTTCATTATTAAGAGATAAAATGACTGATTAGGGAATGGATTTCAGCACTTAAAAATCCTAACACTGCGTGCCCCAAATAGAGTCTGGTCCTGCCTACTTTGGAGTTAAGTTCTTGAAACGCTGTACAGCGTGTAATCCAATTCTCAAACCAAGAAAAAAATGTACTCATCCGACATATTTTCTCTATTCCCTTGAAATAGCTCGTAATATTTTCTGGAAATGTCTGAAAATCAGTTTTTAATTAATCTACTATCTTAAGTGTTCAAAGCAAGATTTCTATCTAAACACAAGATTCCTTCATAGAATTTTAATCACAAGGGATTCTGTTTGGTTTGTCAAATATTGATAGGGAAGAAATTATGAAATCCTCAAACCTATGTTTTGTGTTTCCTAACACAGAAAACCCAATTCATGCTTAGCATTTTATATTACTCTGGTCAGAATCCATCAGCAATATCATCCAAAAATTCTTCAAAATTCTTCATCAAGATCTTAGTAAGATAGATGAGATTGATGGAGAGATTATTGGCTTGCCTAAAGTTCTTTAGTCTAATAAAATAGTATCTCAACCTTCTGTGCTTCTAATTCTGAAGAGGAAAAAATACATTATCACATTCGTTATCACCTCTTGGACACACCGTCTGTTTTACGTCAATCATATTTCTGTCCCACCAAGATTATCTTTTGCACTGTTTCAGACCATATACTTCTAAAATGAGTCAGCTATATCGTTTTTCATTCCTGAAATATCATTTATATAATTTAATATTTATTGTTCAATATCAAAAAAGATATGCAAAAGCTTAGTGTGCTGATTGCTTAAGTAATTTTATGCTTGCATAGGTATATCAAATAAGGAATAGACAACCTCTGCTCACCAAATACTTTAAATTTACTAAATCTTAATTGCCAGCATGCTGATTTAGAGAGCAATCCTATGCAGATTTTATTGAAGAGGAATTTCCATTGTGTTTACTAAAAGTGATAATAGGATAATAGCCTCTAGTAATTATGGAATGGTTTACAACAAACTTTTTAATTAAATGAAAGCATGAAGTTATTAATCTAACCCATTATTCTGGGTAATTACAATGAGAAAGTAATAACAACTTATTCACAGGAATAAATGTGAATGGAGAAATGTATACAAGTAATTATTTGTATGGGCTAATAATATAAACCTTCCAATAAATAACTACATCCTAAGTAATACAAAACATCAAAGTACAGGAAA
This sequence comes from Thermophis baileyi, assembly GCA_003457575.1. Lineage (NCBI taxonomy): Eukaryota > Metazoa > Chordata > Lepidosauria > Squamata > Dipsadidae > Thermophis > Thermophis baileyi. Next base: position 556,258 of record QLTV01004142.1, read on the forward strand.
TTAATGTGGAACTTCCAAAAATGCTTTGTGTGTTTGTATAATCACAACAACACAACTGGAGTCACTGATGATAAAAAGACAAAGTTTTATGCTTTGTTAGGTTCTCAAACCTAGGAACTACACCGTATTAAAAGTGGAGCCCCTACTGATAATGGAAACAAATTAAGATTGACATGTTAACTATTGGATAATCTTGATATACATCATCTATTTAGTCCGCCAAAGCAGTCTCTCTTAGATGTAACACCCAGCCTTCTAATAACCTTTCGAAGTTCTTCCTTATGAAGCAGGACACAACGTTCTGGAGGAGTATCTTTAACATTTTGCTTCCTAAACAGACGTCATCCAGCCTGCTGTCTCATCGAGATTAGACAACAGCATCCCAAACTGAAGTCTTTCATTACCTAGATTACTGTGGTATGTATACATCCAGTAAGACGTAGTACACTTTAAAAAGTCTTCCTAAATCTGTTACTAAATCCTGTCTATCACAGACAGCAAAAGAGTACACAAAATCAGAGTTGTTCTAAACTCATCAACAAAACACCCGGAAACTTAGAACCCCTCCAAAAATATATTTGTATTGGAAAAATCAAAGAGGTCTTTACAGAAGGAGCATTTGAGGGTGATGACAATATATTAATATCAGAATATTTAATAAATGTTTCATGAATCTTTCATTTATTCCCTCCACATTGTTCAAAATCATTTTCAGGTTTCAACAGCTTCAACTGCACCATGTTTTTATTTGCTTTGCTTATAACATAGAAGTAACTAAAAAGCAGTATTGACGATAATATGCATTTCTCTTTTGAAATACAACATGAACAAAATTCACACATGACATTTAAGAACTGGAGCTGAACTAAAATGAAATTTTAAGTATCTTTGTGGACTCAGTTTAATATTTTCCCTAAATATTAATTTTAATGTAATAGGTTCCGATGTACAGAGATAGAATAGAAACATAGAATGTACAAACCATGAACCTTGAGATTTAATCCAAAGATCATTAATACAACTCTCTATTGAAGAATAATATTTATTGTGATTCTTAACATTACATATAGCAAAAAAGAATCAAAATAGGGGAGAACAATAAACTGCCTTATCTCACTTAACATATCTTAAATGCTCCAAACCACTCATGAGGACAACATGATGCTGTTTCTTTCTCTTATTAGGAACAATAGAGTAAGGGCAATTTTAAAAATCAAGATTTTTGATCTTTCTATAATATTGGAGCAATTTAAGATAACTTGTGATTTACTCTCTCCACAGATCCTTGGAGATCACTGGTGAACATTCTTTTTTCCTCCAAAATTATGGCTAAATAGAAAAGAATTAGATAATTGAGTATGAAAAATAATTTGTTATGCAATATCCTTTTAAAATACATTTTTACATTTTGTTCTAACTTTGCAGCTTCAAATTTATGATCAAGAAATTTCATCATGATCAAGAAATTTCATTTAATCTCTAAAGATATCCAGACTCAGAGAAAATGTACTCACTCACAAAAAGTAATGCACCTATACCTCTACAAAGCTTTTAGAAATTTGGCTTCCAAAGGAATATAACAGAGGGAGGGAGGGAGGGAAGGAGAGACAGACAGAGAAAGAGAGAGAGAGAGACATAAAGAGATAGAGGGAGAGAGAGAGAGAGAGCGTCAGGGAGAGAGAGAAAGAGGGAGGGCGGGAGAAAGAGGGAGGGGGGAGAGAAAGGGAAGGAAAGAAAGAGGGAAAGAAAGAGCAAGAAAGAGCAAGAAAGAGAGCGAGAGAGAGAAAAAGAGAGAAAAAAGAGAGAGAAAGAAACAAGAAAGAGAGAGAAAGAGAGAGAAAGAGAGAGAAAGAGAGAGAAAGAGAGAGAAAGAGAGAAAGAGAGAAAGAGAGAAAGAAAGAAAGAAAGAAAGAAAGAAAGAAAGAAAGAAAGAAGGAAATGTTCCTTTCGCGGTTGTAATAAATTCCATGGGTACTTTTTTGGAAGTAAACCCCGTCCCATTGGAAAACAGGTGTGCTCCCAAGGAAACACGCGAAATGTAAGAGAGAGAGAGAAGTCGCATGTCTAGTGGAAGTGGCTCGAAGGCGCAACGGCCTAGGAAGGAAGCCCTTCTCCCTTCTCCCATCCCAAGAGAAGGAAAGAAGTGAGCATGTGAGGAGAATGGTCGTGGTGATCTCCAGCGGGAGCAGAGCCTCTCCTGGCCCTCGGGCACAGTCTCCCGACAGCCCACCCCCTGCACCTAATTCCCCCAGAGAGCACCAGCTCTCCTTCTCACCGTTGTCTTCCTCGTATCCCCAGTGTAACATGACTTTAGTCTGCTTAACGGGATGGAGGCGATGGAGGCGTTGCAGAGAGGCGAATACCCGTCTCGGTGTCAAAAGGGGTGCAGACCAGCGGCGGCGGCAGGAGGAGGAGGAGGACGATTCTCTCCGGGGTGAGAAGCTTGCGCCCAGCAGAGCCCCGCGACGCCCTTTTATCTCCCTCGTGCCAGCCGTCGCTGCGCCGCCGCCTTTGGCCTCCAGGTGGGCCGGTCAGCGAGCGGCCCCCATTCAGGCAACGTCACTTGGGAAGGAGTTACGCGGCTCGGGAAAGGAAGGCACCCCAGGCTACACGGTTTACGCGGGTGCTGCGTTCGGGGGCCCAGTTCTTCAGACGCGCTCTTTTCCAAAAGCGGGGGGGGGGGATTCCTTTAGATAGCCTTTTTATTATTTATTTATCAAATTTAGATACCGCCCACCACACTCACCGAGCGAGTGAGCTTTTGCATCGCAGCATCTAAAACAACTGCGTGTTAAGGAAAAAGTGCGGTGCAACTTTCGGAATCAGATCTGGAGAGAGGAGCTCCCAGGGACCTAAAAGAAAAACAGAAGTGATTGAAGGATTGTTTTCTTTTCTGCAAAATCCCAAGAAATCAATACAGGTAGTACTCGACTTACAACAGTTCGTTTAGTGACCGTTTGAAATTAAATGGCACTGAAAAAAGTGACTTATGACCAATTTTCACACTTATGACCATTGTAGCATCCCCATGGTCAGGTGCTTTACAATTGGATGCTTGAAAACTGCTTCATATTTATGATGGTTACAGTGTCCTGGGTTGCGACCTTCTGACAAGCAAAATCAATGGTGAAGCCGGATTCACTTAACAATCATGTTTAACAATAATAATTTAACAACTGCAGTGATTCATTTAACAAATGTAGCAAGAAAAGTCATAAAATGAAGCAAAACTCACTTAACAAATTTCTCACTTAGCAACCTAAATTCTGGGCTCAATTGTGGTCGTAAGTCGAGGACTACCTATTCTTACAGACCTGCTTTCGCCACATTGGGCTTCTCCATCTTTGTTAGACTACAATAGACTACAACTACCATCACCTTGGCCAACTAGGAATAACGGAGATTTCTTAACAAAGGGAGACCACCAGGTTGGGGAAGGGAAGGCTGATGCAGACCAAAGTATGTCACTGAAGGGGAAGCAGGAATGTGGACAGTCTAAAGGCTACTGTTGGACAGAGTTTTCTCCTCTTTCCTCATGTCACTGAATTGTCTACATTTCATCTCTATAGCTGATATATCTCTATAGCTTCTTATATATTATATATTAATATTATATATTATATGTTATATATAATTTATTTATTATATATTTATTATATTATATTAATAATATATTATTTATTTATTTATTTATTAATAAAATTTGTCGCCCAACTCCCAAGGGACTCTGGGCGGCTCACAACAATATAAAAAACCGTAAAAAAAAAAAAAAACCATAAAAAAAACAATTAAAAACATTTAAAAAAACAAGAAAAACGGACAGATGACATTGATAAGAAATTATTTTTTTATAATTTATTATTTATATATTTATATTATATATTATATATTATAGCTGATATATCTCTATAGCTTATTATTATTATTTTCACAATCATGTTTATACTTTATCTGTAATCATATACACATTTGACAAAATAAATAAATAAAAATAAGAACTTCCAAACTCCCAACCAATGCATAATTATATCAGTATCCCATGACTGGCTTTATAGAAATCAACACAGGCAGGAATTCCATGTTAAGTAGTGCACCCAATTTGGTCAAGATGAGGTAAACCATGATGTAGAACACCTTCAACTCTCCTTCCCCAACTTTTCTTCTATTGCCTCTACTCTTCCTACTTGCGGCAGCTGTCAGTTCTAGCTAGGAACAAATTATAAGCCTTATTTTAAAAGGACTTTTATAGCGGATTTATTTTTGCCAGAGTTTATGGTATATTTGTCATTTGCAGTTGAGATCTTTTTTTCTGCTTCTAGAAATCAGTTTTTACACAAAAGCTGGATGTTGACAATATTTATTTCATCTCCTTTGCAATAGGTGCACAATTATCCCTATTGATTCTTTCTGTTCAGAAAATGAGAACATTGATTAGATTATATGTCTGATGTAGCTTGTGGACAATGTTTGCAGCTAGTTTGTTAGGTTATGTAATATCCATGTGCATATATAATATACTGCACAACATTGCAGATAGTTATATATTTGCCTATCTGGATTAAGAAAGATATATTATCATGCATACATCTTATATATTGTTCTACAATCTACATGAAGGTTTGGCACCAATTCTGTTTGGAAATATGGTTATGTATGAACTGCAATCATTTTCCAGGTTGATGAGATTTACAAAGATCATCCAGTCGACTTTAAACTTCTATTCTAAATGGAGTTTTCTTCCTGCAATCTACCTAGTTCAGACAAAACTGTTATGGAGCAGGTGCTGAGTAGCTCTTGCAGATCGAACAGCTTGCATTGTGTATGCATGAAATGAACACAGTCAACCAGAGGTTTATTGCTGGCAGTTGTTTTATCTCCTCCACAGTTCCAAGACAGCTAGAGAGATATGATTGTTAAGAATACAGATAGAAAAGCATAAAAGGGACATATGAGAGTGGTAAGATAATGTGCAAAATATTGGCTGGAGAGATAAGACTGACTAGTCCGCTCCCTTTCGTTTTAATATTCCAACTGGCGCTACAATAGGAAACCAGGGTTTACCAAATAATCTTGAAATAACAGAATTGCTTATTTCAGTGTTAAATCTTAATGCAGTTTCTTTGATTTTGGCTTTGTGTAATACATGATTTCACTCACTGATTTTATACTTTGTACTACCGTTACCAGACCATAACTCAACATGTCTCTAAAACCCTTGCTTAGTATGTGTAATGTATGAGCCTCGGCTGTATAGGTAGTCCTTGACTTATAACTATAATTGAGCCCAACATTTCTGTTGTGAGACATTTGTTAAGTTAGTTTTGCCCCATTTTACGACCTTTCTTGCCTCAGTTGTAAAATGAATCACTGCAGTTGATAGGTAAGTAACTTGGTTGTTAAGTGAATCTGGCTTCTCCATTGACTTTGCTTGTCAGAAGGTTGCAAAAGGGGGTCACATGACCTTGGGACACAGCAACGGTCATAAATATGAACCAGTTGCGAAGCATTTGAATTTTGATCACATGATCATGGGGATGCTGCAAAGGTCGTAACTGTGAAAAATGGTCATAAGTCACTTTTTTCAGTGTCGTAACTTTAAACAGTCACTAAATGAACTGTTGTAAATCAAGGACTACTTGTATTGTGCAACACTATTTAATATATGCATGTCTTCTTAAAGTAAAACACCTAAAACGCCCTGGCCTAGTTATATTTCTCAATTTTAAAATCAGGAGGAGTCTGATAACACCTTTTCAGATTAACAAATTGTCTGAGAAGTCATAAGCTTTTATGAGCCATTGGTCACTTCATCAGATGCAATGTCGTGACTAGACTGATGTGGTGTAGGATTTAAATTGGGATAAGGTGAGGGGGAGGAGGAGGAGGCAGAAGGTAGAGTGGTTATGCAGGCACAGGTTACACATAAAACAAATTATAAGTACCTGATTAATTGTAATATATTACAAATGCATTATGTGTGTTGAAAATTCTTTTTTGCTTGTGTAGGAAAACCCAACTTAGCTTTATTTCAAATGCTTCGGCATATATAATGATGTTTAACCAATTGTCTTATTGACAGCTTGCAGTCTATTGAGTGAACTAAATCCTTAAAGGCTAGGAATGCATTTCTTTTGTATCATAATTCGCTTTATGGAATCCAAGGGCCACTAATTCTAGGATTCTGTTCTCTTGGGATGGTAATAAAAAAAGAAAAAAACCTGGGAGATCCATGCTTTCACTCCCAGAGGGACCTTCCTAAATGAAGCTCTGCTTGATGCTAAAATCAGGAGAGGGGAGAGCAGTTCTGGCTGTAGTGATTTGTCCTAGGCTTGTGATCAATTGCCATGTGATCCCTTAAGTTTTTGATCTTGCACTTCTCTCCTGTTACCAGTGAGAGTTGTAGGAGAAATACATCTGAAAGCTGTGTTTGCTTTCAGCTGCTCCTTTTCCTCTATTATCACAAAGGGTCCCACTGTCACACTGGAGATCTTTGAGAAAGATGACAATTTCTTTGAGAGCGACAGCAGGAGTACGCTGCTTAAATAAGATGATCTTAGGAGAGTAGGTGGTCTTTTAGTGGAAGAGAATAAGGAAAAATAACCATAACTGGCCCAAGTATTTGGTGAGGAGACAAGAAAGCATTCAGGGTAGCTAGGAGGTGAATCATCCAGGTCAGGAATTCAGGATCTTTGTTCTTCTGTCTCAGTGCTCTTGAATTTCTTCCACAACAGAGTCCTAAATTCTGCTTCGTGCCTGAAGTATTTTGAAGTGAGATTTTACCACATTACAGTTGTTAGTTGATAAGTCATTTGTAACCTATTTTACATGTACTGTGACCTACATCCGCAAAATTACCTCTGTCCCCTCCCCCCCCCACACACACTTTGCTCCTCCCTCTGCCTTATCCTGATTTTAATGCAACACCAATAAGTCACTCTGTGCATCTGACAAAGTGAGCTGTCACTCACAAAAGCTTTGCTTTTTAATTCCATTAAATTATACAGTTCCGAACAGTCATTACCAAACTTCTGATTTTTGGCTAACATAGACTAATGCAACTGTCCTCTTACAATGTCCATGGATTTTAGATTCTGTCAAAAGCTTCCCTTAAGAGGTTATGTAAATTAAGGCTACCTTTATTTTAAATACAGATATCAAATGCCACAAATACAATCATGTCTGTATTTTAAGAAGAGGAAGTTTAGAGAGCTAGTTTGGTTTAGGGGTTAAGGCATAGAAGACTAGAAACCAGGAGAATTCCAGTCACTCTCTCAGGCTAGTCCACCTTACAAGTTTGTTGTTCTTGGGAAAAATGGGAGGAGGAAGGTATATTTGCTGCTTTATTTATAAAATAATAAATGCAGGATAAAAATTAATTAATTAAAAATTAAATAAAGAAAGAGTTAGTTGGGGCAGTGGTTAAGCAGCCAGACTAATACTAAGATTAGTATTAGATTAGACTAATACTTAGATTAGACTAATAGTTACAGTAGATTACTAAAGTAATCTATGACATAGACCAGTCTAATGGGAGACAAAGGTAAGAACAATATGATACATTGAAAAATCCTAAATGTTAAATTCTAAATGTAAAAGCTCAATCCACATCTGATTCTGGCTGGGAAATAAACTAAATTCAAAGTCACTTGAGGACTGAGATGACAAAGCAGACTGAGGATAGAGGACGTATCACAGCTTTTTGGATACTTTTTAAAAATACATTTCCAACTTGTAGAAACTAGCATGGTAAGGAATGAGTGAGCATGTTTCTTCTTTGCAAAGTTTTGATGTATTTAAATGTGCCATTTCTTGCCTGCAGTCTAAATTTATATTCAGTTCTTTTATCAGCTGATTCCACAGCACCCCTTGACTCAGACTACTATAACTAAATTGGATTTTCATTTATGGCAGAATGCAATGGAATACCAGTCCTCTCCCCACTTATAAGGCAGCAGTGGGGAAAACTGAATGTCTTACTGCCCTATTTGTGGGTGATAGCTGATCTCTACATGTAAAACAATGATGGACAACATGGAAGCTGGTCTGAGCCACAAGCCCTAAGAATGGTAACTTATGTATGCATCGCCATCTTCAGTTTGCTGTTAATATTGCAATCAGTACTAGCTCTGTTTGAAAAGTTGGAATTAAGATTGCCGGGAGAAATATCAACAACCTCAGATATGCAGATGATACCACTCTAATGGCAGAAAGTGAAGAGGAACTAAAGAGCCTCTTGATGCGGGTGAAGAAGGAGAGTGCAAAAGTTGGCTTGAAACTCAACATTAAGAAAACTAAGACCATGGCATCCTGCCCTCTCAATTCCTGGCAAATAGATGGGGAAGAAATGGAGGTAGTGACAGATTTTATTTTCCTGGGCTCCAAGATCACCGCAGATGGGGACTGCAGCCAAGAAATTAAAAGACGCTTGCTCCTGGGGAGGAAAGCTATGGCAAATCTAGACAGCATGCTAAAAAGCAGAGACATCACAATCCTTTCAACTATGCTGCTGGAGACGACTCCTGCGAGTCCCTTGGACTGCAAGGCGATCAAATCGGTCAGTCCTAGAGGAGATCAATCCTGACTGCTCTTTAGAAGGCCAGATCCTGAAGATGAAACTCAAATACTTTGGCCACCTAATGGTGGACTCACTGGAGAAGAGCCTAATGCTGGGAAAGATTGAGGGCAAAAGAAGAAGGGGACAACAGAGATTGAGATGGCTGGATGAAGTCACTGAAGCAGTAGGCGTGAGCTTAAATGGACTCCAGAGGATGGTAGAGAACAGGAAGGCCTGGAGGAAAGTTGTCCATTGGGTCGCGATGGGTCAGACACGACTTTGCAACTAACAACAACTAGCTCTGATGATGTTACCTAGTTTGGATAAATGAACCGTCTGCAAGAAAATAACCAAACTCAGAGAGCACCAACCCCTCATTTCAACCCTGTGCTACAAATATTCTCCTTTACTGATCTTGCAATCTGAACACAGATTTTAAAGCAAAACAACTACCGTACTGAGATTATGGCATATAGTCATTATATGTATTATTATGGCATATAGTCCTTATTATTATGGCAGTATTATGGCATATAGTCCTTATTCAATTTGCTATTTGTCAAGCATATCTTTTAACAAGAACAGCTTGTCAGCTCTATATTAAAGTAGCATGACTGATTCATACAAGATATAATTTTAATTGCAATGCTGTATCATCATCAAAAAGTTAGTAATAATGTGGGCTTTGCAGGAAGATTTTATCTCATTTTTGTAAGTCAATACTAGAGTATGGTTAGTCACAAATAAAATTGGTGACCTATTCCGCAATAATTAACCATATGCCCAGAGAACTCACAGGAAGGTCATAAGGTTGATAACCTTACACACAAAAACATACACAGACTGATTGAATGTGAAAGTTAGTGATGAGCACAAGAGATTAGTGGTGAAGAATATTGTACATGTTCTATGAATGTTGCAATAGTTGAGGAAAGACTGGAAGCTCCTCATATCCCTTTAAAGCAGGGGTCTCCAACCTTTGCAACTTTAAGACTTGTGGACTTCAACTCCCAGAATTCCTCAGCCAGCTGGCTGAGGAACTCTGGGAGTTGAAGTCCACAAGTCTTAAAGTTGCAAAGGTTGGAGATTCCTGCTTTAAAGGACTGGTGTCGCAGAGCCTCATAGTGATTACAGATGAAAACATCCATTTTTCTGGCTTAGAAGGAAGGTGTGCTCAACAGATGGTGATAACTGAGGAGCCAGAGGAGACAAAATGGCCCACAATGCTGTTTAGATATCCAGCAACAGTCTACTGTTTGGCCACACTTTTCAACTCCATTCAATTTATTATCTTCAATTTGTATAGCAGCCCCATCTCTCATACATGACTCTTAGTGCTTAGCTACTTAGCGCTGGACTGGAGATGTTGCCAATCAGATTCAGTAGTGGTGTGGTGGAAGCAGAGCTGGTGTTAACTTTCAGCCAGTTGGCAACAATAGCAGCAAATATGGCTGCAAGTGATCCTATTCTAGCAACAGCACCCTCTGCTTGGCGGTCACGGTGACAGTGATTTTGGATGCCTGGTTTCAGGATTCCAAATTTCTCTGCAACTGGAAGGCTGGTAGTGACTGACAGTGGGAACAGGATTGTTGTGCTGGTAGGCCAGCACGAACCCTATGGTTGTTGTGGAGCTCCCATACTCCGGACAGCTATCATCTTCTCTTCGACATGATAAAGCAGGATTCTGATTATGCCATCTGTTCCAGCTGTCTCTACCAGCTGGGCTTATTCAAAACGAAGCGCCTGCGAGCCCAAATGGATACGGCTGGCAGCTCCTCCAGCAACACCCGCGTCCTTTCCCTCACTCGCAGTCGGGGCCGAGGACTCTGTCACCCCGTCCCGCCGAAGGGGGACAAGGCAACCCCGAACAGGTTGAAGAACCGGGTTGGGAGGCGGGGGCGGGGGTGTGTGAGAACATCCCGTCGCGCTCGGATGACGGACGCGGTTGCGCAGCATCCCTTGGCCGACTCCGAAGAAGCGGAGCTTCGCCACCACGTGGACCGGCTTCCGGATGGTGTCTTGTGGGTTGCGTACGCCTCTAAAGTCGAAGAAGAGCTAAAATCTAGGGGGACCGCGTTTGAACATTGTCCCCCGCTTGGGGTTTTCTCGCTTGCAACTCCCTTTCTCCTCGGACAGAATAAAAAGTGAGTTTGCTAGATCGTAAATTCCGTTTTATGGCATCGGTGCGGCATTGGTTGACTGCCCATAAGATCTGACTCGGGCCAGCATGGCTAATAACAGCCCCTGCCCTGCCCTGCGGAACCTCTTTCCCCGAGATCTGTCCTTCCCAAGGGCCCTTAAAATCTGGCTCTTCCCCCAGGCGATGGAGTAAGGCGAGGCCAGAGTGGGTTGTGAATGAAGGGGGTGCCAGGTTTTTCTGTTTTAATTTTTTAAATTGATTTTCTATTAAATACATTTCTTAGTGCTTTATAAACATCGTATTGTCTGGTATTTAATTTGCATAACAATACAAATTACATTCTTAATCTCCACCCCTTTTTTCCAACCATTGGTAAAATAAATTCCATGTTTGATAATATTCTACGTCCTCTTTGTGATTAATTTTCAATGTCAATCTATCCATTTCTGCACAATCGGATGACGGGAATCGGATGAGTATCTTCTTAACTATTTCTTCATCTCGTGGTATATCTTAATTTTTCCAGTAATGTGCGAAAATAATCCTCATTTCTGTTTTAATTTTCATTAATACCAGCTGCTGATTTTTATAGTTAGAACAATTAGTGGAACAACTTGTCTTCAGAAGTTGTGGGTGTTCCACCACTGGAAGTTTTTAAGAAGAGATTGGACAACCATTTGTCTGAAATGGTATAGGGTTTCCTGCCTGAGCAGGGGGGTTGGACTAGAAGATCTCCAAAGTCCCTTCCAACTCTGTTGTTCAATTTTATACTGTTTTATAGTTTTATGGTTAACACGTTTTAAATAAATATGAGCAACTATATAAATAAATAGGCCTGTTCAATGACATTTAGTTTGGGGATCAACTCTTGGCAAACGCACCTTCCAATCCTTGGGGAATCTGTATACTGTACGTTATGGCCTGTTGTGTCTCTCATTTCACCCGGGCCCTTAATTCATTCTGCTTGTGAGTTGCCCCAGCGCTGCTGTTAAAGCCAGTCAGCAGGAAGAGTGAGAGTTACCTTTTCCGGTCAACTCTGTGTTATCCAGAAGGCTGATAAGTTGCTAGGTTAACTTTGCCATCTGTTGTCAGCAAAGTACAGCAGCTTTGCAGAAATGAGGTTACTGTACTCTGTATATTCCCACGTCTGTTATTTTTAAAGCTTTGTGTCCCTCCCACAGCCACAGAAGGGGGATAAAAAAGGGTCAAAGAAGGCTAGGGATGGGTAAGCCCTAACCACTCCACTTGTGATATGCTGATTCTGAATTACTTTTTAACCCCCCCCCCCCACACACACACACACCTCTTGTGGAGAGAAACACAAAGACATGGTTGTTATTGGTGGATGGAAGGTCAACAAAAATGACTATTCACTGTTTAGTCATTGGAAAACATGCCATGAATACAAGGAAATGTCAGTCATGTGCCCAAATGACTTTATTGCATCTTAAAAGGTGCAATGGTATCAATATTATAGAATGCTTTGCCCATATAGCCCATCTGCTTTCTTTCCTGCGGGTTTTAATTTTTCCTACAATTAATTAATTTAGGAAGTCTCTTTAGTTGTGTTAGTGAATAAAGTCAGTATCAGCATTATTATTAAAGATGACAAAAGATCTACCACATTGCCCAGAGCTAGAAAAAAGGAACCTCATCATGCAGAAATAGGCACAGTAGATAATATATTTGTAATAAAAAAGTAGATCACAACAAGAAGCAATTGATGGAAGAAGTCTCCTTCTGAAAATGCATCCTTCAATAATGAATATACTAGAAATGATACCTTCCAACTAGTAAAATAGGTGTTATTTAAATAATTACCTTGAGTGTTTGACTAATAATTACAAAATTTTAAAATGTTTACTTACTTTAGGTCATGGGCAAGAATAAGGCAAAAGGATTGAAACAGGCCAATGTATTCCATATAGCCAATAAAAAAATACTAAAGGCTAAAAGTAAAACAAAACCAGTGGCAACCAATCTAAAAAAGGTATGTACTAGATGATTCTGTGATGCTTTTAAAAAATCTGTGCCTGCGCTGTACAAATTAAATTGTAGACTTTGGTTATCTAGCTATATGAGCTTTGTTCCCAGGTCTATATCTATATAAAGTCACTTTCCTTGGTGGAATGTTTCTTGTAGGAATTCTGACAATTGAAATCCCATGCATCAAGAACACCGGCTATGGGAATGCTCCAAAAGTGAATAAAATACATTCTCCATGCTTTCTCTAGAGTGGAACTTTATGTGTGATTGAGAAGGTTGCTATGATGTTGAACCCGATGTAATAGTTGGGAAAAACACATTTTGTGTTGGGATTTCTTAGTCAAACTAATTGATAAGAGCATTACCAACAGTTGTATACAAAACTATGCTGTATTTATTTATGCAGTTGGGTAGCAACATGCAGAGAACCTACAGCAGTGATGGCGAACCTTTTTTGGTCCACGTGCCAAAAGGGGGCGTGTGCGCGCGCGCTAGCGCGCGCGTGTGCCCACACCCATTCCCTCCCCCCACGCATGCGCACAACCCCCCCATGGTGCCCCCTGCGCATGCACCCCTCCCCCGCGAATGCGCAAAGGCCTCACTGAAGCCTGGGACGGTGAAAAACGGCCCAACGGGCAAACCGGAAGTTCAGAAAAACGCACTTCCGGGTTGCCCGTTGGGCTGTTTTTCGCACTCCGGGGCTTCAGGAAGCTTCCCTGAAGCCTCCGGAGTGCAAAAAACAGCCCAACGGCAAACCGGAAGTGCGTTTTTCCGCACTTCCGGTTTTCCCGTTGGGCCGTTTTTTGCACTCCGGGGCTTCAGGACGCTTCCCTGAAGCCTCCGGAGGGCAAAACGGCCTTCCCCAAGGCCGAAAATCAGCTGGCCAGCGCACACATGCGCGCTGCAGCTGACATAGGGCAACGCCTCGCGTGCCCTCTGATATGGCTCCGCGTGCCACCGGTGGCACGCGTGCCATAGGTTCACCATCACTGCCCTATACTATTTCAGACAAATGGTTGTCCAATCTCTTCTTAAAAACTTCCATTGTTGGAGCATTCAAGGAAGGGAGGGGGGGAGAGACCCCCCCCCCCGCATATGCACAAAGGCCTCACTGAAGCCTGGGATGGTGAAAAACGGCCCAACGGGCAAACTGGAAGTTTGGAAAAACGCACTTCCGGTTTGCCCGTTGGGCTGTTTTTCACACTCTGGGGCTTCAGGAAGCTTCCGGAGGCTTCCGGTTTGCCCGTTGGGCCGTTTTTTGCACTCTGGGGCTTCGGGAAGCTTCCCTGAAGCCTCTGGAGTGCGGAAAAACAGCCCAAAGGCAAACAGGAAGTGCGTTTTTCCGCACTTCCGGTTTTCCCGTTGGGCCGTTTTTTGCACTCCGGGGCTTCAGGACGCTTCCCTGAAGCCTCCGGAGGGCAAAACGGCCTTCCCCAAGGCCGAAAATCAGCTGGCCAGCGCACACATGCGCGCTGCAGCTGACATAGGGCAACGCCTCGCGTGCCCTCTGATATGGCTCCGCGTGCCACCTGTGGCACGCGTGCCATAGGTTCGCCATCACTGACCTACAGAATAAGCAGATTAAATTATCAATAGATTTAGCACCACAGAAAATGAAGTATTATAGCAGCTTGGCAATTTTAGTTTAGAAAAAATGCAAAGGAGACCTTGGATAAAAGGTGGCACTTTGCACCTCCAAATACCAGAAAAGGGGTTAACTCAAGGGATTGTTCACTGGTGGGAATTACAAGGTAGGTAGAAATAAATCTGCTCTCACATTTAAATAATGGAATTTATTACCAGAATATACAGGTGAAATTCGAAAAATTAGAATATCGTGCAAAAGTTCATTTATTTCAGTAATGCAACTGAAAAGGTGAAACAAATATATGAGATAGACTTAGAGATGTAAAATTTCCGGAAATTTTGAAGCTCAGAAAAAAACGCAGGTTTTTTCCGGTTTTTTGGGGGGGAAACGGAAATTTTCGGAAAAATTGAAAAAAATGCTACATTAGCACTTTTTTTGTCTTTTTAAGATTGAAAGTCATTCTGTTACTTTACGAACATAAAATATGACTACGGACAATTTGACTTGGCATAAAATTATCACAACTAGCATATTAAAAATATAGTGTAGCCAAACAATTATCACAAACAGAATTTACTTTTTTATAATATTTATTTGTAACAAAGGGAGCAACAGTCTCCTGAACTGCTTACTAGTTTATGTGGAACAGCCAAAAAGCCTCCACAAAACAATTTTCAAAACCAAAAGTAACAATTTTTCATATTTCCTCTCCACAGTATTAAATAAAAATAAAAATAAAAACCCCATTCTCATAAAAAGAATTGAAGATGGGGGAAGTGTTAAGAAGAGAGTGGGACTAAGTTTCAATGAACATTTAATCAGAATCATAGCTTGTCCTCAC
>QLTV01004142.1:571914-594599 GCA_003457575.1 Thermophis baileyi
CACTCCTTGTGAAAGTCCCCAACACTTTTGAATGGCCTTTTCCTGACAATCCTCTCCAGGCTGCGGTCATCCCTGCTGCTTGTGCACCTTTTTCTTCCACACTTTTCCCTTCCACATAATTTTCTATTAATGTGCTTTGATACAGAACTTTGGGAACAACCAACTTCTTTTGCAATTACCTTTTGAGGTTTTCCCTCCTTATGGAGGGTGTCAATGATGGTTTTCTGCACAACTGTCTTCAGCAGTCTTTCCCATGATTGTGTTTCCTACTGCACCAGACTGATAGACCATTTAAAGGCTCAGGAACTCTTTGCAGGTGTTATGGCTTAATTAGCTGATTAGAGTGGAACACTTTGAGCCTAGAATATTGCACCTTTTCACAATATTCTAATTTTCTGATTTGGGGTTTTCATGAGCTGTAAGCCATAATCATCACAATTATGACATATCACGGCTTGAACTATCTTGCTTTGCATGTAATGAGTCTATCTCATATATTTGTTTCACCTTTTCAGTTGCATTACTGAAATAAATGAACTTTTGCACGATATTCTAATTTTTCGAGTTTCACCTGTAGCTATGAATGCCAAGAGAAAGAGGTCAAACTCATGAAGACAGCTATTTATTATCTCTATTGCCAGATACAGTATATTTCTCAATACCACTCCAAGCAAGAATATGCTAATAAACATGTTCTGCTTTGCTTAGCAATTATTTGAATAGAATGTTCAACTAAATATTGTAAGCATTTTGAATGGATTTTAATAGGATTCATTTTAAAGCAACATCAGTACAGGACAGGATTAAACAATCTTGGCAGCTACATTTATCATGAAGGTGGAGCTGAAACACATTGGCGGCTGGACAAAGGTTTTAGAGTTTAGGCTTTTTTTGATAGCTTTTTAATTGTAATCTGCACACTTTTAAGACTTACCTGTTTCCAAATTCCTAATGGTAGAAAATCATTAGATTTTAGCAGTTGAGAGGCTTTGACTAGAAAAAGGACATTGCGAAAATGCATAGGGTATATGCCAGTGATGGCGAACCTTTTTTTGCTCGGGTGCCAAAAGGGCGTGCGCGCGTGCGATAGCGCATGTGCCCACACCCATAATGCAATGCCCCCTGCGCATGCATGTACAACCCTCCACGCTGCCCCCCGCGCATGCGCGCAGGATTCACTGAAGCCTCCGGAGCCTGTGGATGGCGAAAAATGGATTCCAGCTGATTTTCGGCCTTCTGGAGGGCGGGGGGGGAGGTCGTTTTCGCCTTCCCCAGGCTTCAGGAAAGCCTCCGGAGCCTGTGGATGGCGAAAAATGGACCCAACGGCCCAACCAGAAGTTCAGAAACAAACTCCTGGTTGGGCCATTTTCACCCTCCCCAGGAGGCTTCCCTGAAGCCTAGGGAAGGCGAAAATAACCCCCCCCCACCCTCCGGAAGGCCAAAAAACAGCTGGCCAGCACGCACATGCGCGCTGGAGCTGACATAGGGCAATGCCTCACGTGCCCTCAGATATGGCTCCGCGTGCCACCTATGGCACGCGTGCCATAGGTTCGCCATCACTGGTATATGTAATTGGGAATTCCTATTATGAAAGATTTATAATTGTACTAAAATTTCTACACAATACACATATAAAATTCCATTTTTATTAAATGTACTGAACTCAGGATTATGACCAGCAAGTACAATCCTGTTTTCCCTCCATTCTTTTAAGCCTTTTGTAAATGATCAGTTTCCTCAGATTGCTTCTTTTTCATATTGGCAATTAATACAAGTTTAATTGGTCAATAAAACAGTCTTTCCTAAAAACCAATCAGTTCCTAAAACTGATCAGTTTCTCTGCAACTGATATTCAGAGTCCCAGTCCCAGTTAATGTTTAGAGGAGCAATTGTGGAGTCGGTTTATCAGAAGTCGATATACGCATGCAACGTGGGAATGCATATTTTGGATTTCAGTGGTCACACAGTAGCATGTGTAGCAAAAATATTATGGGTTTGATTTATTAATCCCTTTGGCTACTTAGGAGTCTATGTTTTAAAGATCAAACATTTAACTGTTTCTGCTAAAGAAAACAACTAAAAATGTTGTGGTAATACTTATCTTGATGATTTGCTTCTTTCTGTCCTAAACCTTTGCAATGATTTATTGTAAGTTAATGAAGATTAAACAGATTCATTAGACTAGTTGTACTTTTGTGCTTCAGTTTCGTCTTGATATAAAAAAGGCCAAATTGTTTTTCTTTTTTCTCAAAAGATAAATATAGTGAATGATGAAAAAGTTCACAAGATAGATAAGGTATTTACAGAAATACAGAAAAATGTGAAACAGTTGTCCAAAACTGTTCCATCAGATTCTTCAAAGAAACTTCAGGTAAGAGTTTGTTCATATGGAAACAAATTGTGATCCGTGTATCTTGGGGGGGGGGGGGGTTGGTTGTTTAAACACATGACTGATCCTTTGATAAAAATAGTCAACACAGCAAAAGTGGCAGAAAGAAGTGATGTTTCTTGCCTTCATTCCCCCCCACAAAGTAAAATGTTTTTGCAAAGCAAATACATTATCTTACCTTTTGAAAAGATTCTGTGAATCTTCACACACTTCCTGATCCTTTGTCTGAGAGTCAAGTGGATAGGGAGCAATTTGTATAGTATTTTTTGAGTTTTCTAATTTCTAGAAATTGGAAATTTGACCAATCATATTGTTCCAGGGACATTGAGATCTTGATATATTACATCTTGTCTCTATGGTTTTGTCCACACTCTTGCTAAAATGTGTATGTTCCACCTCAGAACAAGTCATTTCAATTATTTAGGCAGCGGGAGGAAAGCATTCTGAAATATTCTCTAACCCTTAGGTTGATAAACAAATTTTCCCAACTGCAGATTGTCTGGTGCTCTTCTTATAATATTCACAGTCTATATTGCTATAGCAATATTTTAAAATGTATTTCTGCAAACTGTAATGTCTCCCCACCCAACTCCCATCAATTGGTAATGAAGGCAGACATAAAAAAACAAACCTACCACATGCATTTCTGCAGTCTGAGCAGAAGCAGCCTAAAAAGCACGAGTTGCTTCTTCTGAAATATCTTAAGTAAATGTTTTGACGATTGTATCCCTAAGAAAAGCCCATATTAGCTGATGAAACCTTTAGTACTCAGAACATTTCAAGGTGCATGTGTTTCCCTTCTTCAGATTCCAAAGTCTCAGGAAGACAAACCGGCTAATGTGGATGCTGCTGCGAACTTACTTTCTCAGTTGTAGCACAAAACAATATAACGATGTGAAAATTACATCTTTTGGTATGTCACAAGCAATCTTTTGTATAGTTTTTATTTTAAAAAAATCTTGTTAATATACAAGTATTGGTGTTCTTTAATATGAACTACAAATAGTGCTTTCCTTAATCTAGGAATGTGAGAAATAAAGGGAAAAAAGACATTTGAAGTGCTAATAAAGAAGGCACTCCACAGAATGTTTTTGGGGTTCACCCGAGGGAACTGGGAGAGAAATAACCTAAGAAACCGTCCTTTACTTTACAAATGGCAGTGGAAGTTTGAAACATATGGCCAAAACTTCATAATGATTATAGGGAGTTCCTAAGAGACCAGATTTGCTAGCTCTAATGGAAGCAGAGAAGTAGAATTAAAATTTTTCTGCTTCCTAAAAAAATAATGAAAAAAATAGGTATATAAGTAACTGTACTGAGATACTCTAACAGTTCTTTGAATATCAACTCTGCATTTCATTACATTTAGAAACTGTTCACAATAACAGTTTAAAAAAAGGTATGACCAGCATTGGTCAGTCATGGAGTTTTGCATTCATTATTTTAAATACTTGAATTATAAAACTGCACTACTGTATTACATAGTTAGAGGTAGATAAGGACATCTGGTTGCATCAAATCTAGTAGTTCAAGATCTGAACATCGAAGAGATCACAGACTCCTTCATTATCATCCAGGTTGAAGCTGTAGTCATCTCCAGGTGTTGGAGACAGCCGTAGCAGAGGAAAAACTGTAAGACAGTATCGTAAGTTATGCTTGGTTAATATTCAGGCACAGTAAGCATCATTATATTGATTCATTGATATGTGTGAGTGCAAGTGGAGTTCCCCTTCTCCTTTCAGGTCCTAGCACCACTAATACTACATAGTTCCATTATTTAGTCCCAGGTTTTAAAATATGAATCTTACTCCTATTCTAGAATTTGGAAGATCTTATGCCACTAGATCCTGGAATACTTATGTTGTTCATATGCCTTTCTATCAAGCTAATGTAACAAGTAATGAAACGGAGTTCACAGACTTGACAGACTTTAAAAAACCCCACAAAATTCAGAGAAGTTGCCTTATTTATAAATGGTGAGAAATGACTCAGAAACCAAACGAGTTAAATATAATAAGACATTCTGGATGCAGAATGCAGATGCAATCATTGCTAAACAATAATGGGAATGTCAGTGGTAGAAAACCATTAAATTAATATGTAAGATTATACTTAAGAAAAGAAAAACTAGTGTAAGATGTTTATCACTGGTATATTATTCTACTATCAAATGCATTTTTCCTTACTTCCTTTTTGTATATTTTTTCCTTTTCTTAAAAATACTCAGTAAAGATATTTTTTTAAAAAAGCATAGTTCACAAATTTTCTGTGATTAATAAATACTGCTATTGAGTTGTTTCAATTCTAGTTTTTTAATTTTAAATTCAGACAAAACAAATGATTCTTCACAGTAAATAAATACCTTTACAATGCAGTTGTACTTGTACATTGTACAAATTAGATACTTGTACTACCAAGTATCTAATGAAATAGATATGCTAAATTATTAAGCCGGTATTATCTATAGGCAGAATTTAAGGAACAAGTAAAAAGTAAAGGATGAGGCTGAAGTGTGGCCAGACCGCCAAAGGCTTATTTCTCTGCAACAGGGATTTTTAGATATTTCATAGTAACTTCCAACCAAAAGCTTCATAATACAAAGCATTAAGGAATTCTTGGCTTTCTATCTTTTCATAGGTTTTTACCTGTTATCATTTTAAAATGTGGTTTTTATGCATAACCTTTGAAGTAATAGTAAGAATGAGATTTGTATATCTTTATAGTAAAAATGGTTTTCCTTTTTTTTTTTTATTCCAGATACAGAATGGAACGCATAGCTTTCAACACTGGAAATCTATTTGCCTAAGTGTATACAATAATGTTGGAAGGAATACCTGGATTTTATATAATGAATTGGAAAACTAATCCTCCCCAAAGTGGCAGTAGTCAAGCAATTGATGAAACAGTCCAAAATGTTTTTTTAAAAATATTCATCTCTTTAGTGTCTATGCATAGCTAAGAGCCAAATTATTTATCAACAGAGAGCTGGATTTGGGACATTGGTCTATACTTACTAGCTGAAATTATAATTTAAAGTGAAATTATGATTTAAACACTTAAATCACTACTGTCTAATGTTATTGATAAAGTTTCTCTGAGGACTTATTAAAAATGTAAGATAAAAGGATTTTGCACATTAAATATAATTACATTTCTTTGCTGTAGACAGAATAAATTTCTTACTTATTCAAAATTTTACATAATGGGTTGAAAAATAATAGGAAAAGAAACAAAAATATGTACTTTAACATTGAATTGAATTAGCCTGTTTGAACGAGTGCCAAAGGTTAGTAAATCCCTTACTTTAGTTTGCCCCAGAATATGGATTTGGGCAATATGAAAATTTTGGCTTGGATTTTGACTATGTTAAAGTAACAGCTGTTTTCGTTTTCACCCTCCTCCAAAATACAGCTTGGTATTTAAAAAATAAAAATGAGTATAGCAATAGCACTTAGACTTTATACCGCTTCAGTCCTTTACAGCCCTCTCTAAGCGGTTTACAGAGTCAGCATATTGCCCCCAACAATCTGGGTCCTCATTTTACCAACCTCGGAAGGATGGAAGGCTGAGTCAACCTTGAGCCAGTCAGGATTTAAGTCCTGGAGTGAGCAGTGAGTTAGCCTGCAATACTGCATTTCTAACCACTGTGCTACCATGGCTCGGTGTATCTTAGTACTGCTGTAATAGTACCATTTCATCTATTAAATTATTCAATTTGAATCATAGGTTTGAATGAGGCAGTCTTCCATAAGTAAGGGGAGACTTTTTTCAGCAGTAGTATTTTGACCAAATGGAGTTATCTTGCTAGATAATAACAGTCTTTACCAGATTCTCCTTTCTCCTAGAATTCCCCATGCCCCCCCAATCAAGAGCTGGAAAAAAATTGCAAGATTGCCTTGAAAAGGGAGAAAATTGGTTCCAAGGACTATAAAAGAAGGAAGAAATGGCCAAAGTTGCTGTTTTCACCAGGAGTATTCTGTGTAAAAATCTACTATTGGTAGTCCTCAACTTACGACCACAATTGAGTCTTGAATTGTGGTTGTTAAGCAAGGCACCCATGTAATTGCCTTGCTCAACAATTAATCCCGGCTCTCCCCACTGCAGTTAAGCAGAATGTGGCTGCCTAGAGTGGGGGGGGGCAGCAAAGTTCCAGCAGCCCATTGCAGCTTCCCCCCAAATCACATGTGCCTATGCTGGGCCTCTTGGTGCCTTCTCGAGCTTCTGAGGCACCCCATGCACAGCTTCTCACCCAGCTGGATCCCCACAGGCCGCTGGGTTCTATAGCATTGGGCCTCCTCCCTGTCTTGAGAAGAAAATCACACCCTTTAGAGCAGTGGTTCTCAACCTTCCTAATGCCGCGACTCCCACCGCCGCAACCCCCGCCCCCGCACATGAGGTGACAAAGGGGGCGTGGCACCAAGATGGGCTAGCGCGCGCTTAGGCGGCCCCTGTGAAAGGCTCGTTCGACCCCCAAAGGGGTCGCGACCCACAGGTTGAGAACCGCTGCTTTAGAGAAATTGCAAGAATGGCGATAGTTTCCAGAATGATGTAAGGCAGCTTCTGCAGGAAGGCTTCGCATTGCATTGGCTAGGTGCTCTTTTAGGAAGTCAATCTTCAGAACAGGTAAGTAGACCAAGGCATGACAGGGCAGGGAGGAGGCCTAAGGTGGAACATCCTAAGCCTCAGATTTATTTGAAGTGTAAATAATGTTTTAAAAACAAATACTAGCTTTCCACAAGTATTGTTTTGCTTGTTAACTTTAGTCACATATACTCGACATGCAAGTGGTACTGCATGAAGTTCAATGCAATGGATGTACTGTCAAAGTGATAAATGGTTTTCTGTAAGATGATGTGCTGGCTACAGCCTGGCTGGCTTCAAAAAAGATTGGGCTAATTCATGAAAGTCATGAAGATCACAGGCTATTAGCCTTGATGGAAGTGTGATTGCCTCTGAAAGCTTTCTGCTGGAAAACTAGTGGGCTTCCATTTAGAGTTAATTGACCACTGTGAGAAAAGACTGCTGGACTAGATGGAGCAGGGGTTTGCTCCAGCAGGAATCTGCTGAGGTTGTTTTAAAAGAGATAACTTAAGTCTTCATGGATCTGACTCCTGTTGGTTCTAGGCACAATGGCTACTAATGGCCTTCAGCATAGTATTTGTATGTCTACTGCTGAGAAGTATGCTACTAATTCACACCCTGTTAATGACCTACAGCAGGTTGGTTGGACTATAGGTGCTTCCTCGCAAATGTCAGGACATTATTTTTAATGGAAGTAATAAATATAGATGCCACTAGTTAAGTGGAAAATTCAATGCCCAAATCTTTTTACACCAATGAATAAAATTCTGATTTTTACTGGTGCACATCCATCCAAAAATGGAATCATGAACTAACACTTGTGCAAACTTGTAAAGTATAATTTTACATCTTCACATCAAATTTTATAATATAAGAAACTTACCATCAGAGGACATCAGTTCATCAATGATATCATTGTTAATAACACCTGTTGACAAAGGGAAATTCACAACTATGCATATGCAGAAATGGCAAACCAAAATGCCTAAGCAAAATCAAAATCTCATTTAACCTTCCCTAATTTCTATTGTAATGCAAAAAAAGTGAAAACATAATAGTATACTGAGCCCGACAAATCTAACACACACATTTTATTAAACAAACTTATTAACTTTCAAACCTCCACAAAGCATTTTTTACCCTCAAAAAGATAACCTGCCTCAGCATATGGGATATGAATTTAGCTAATGAATCAAAGAAAGTTACAATATTATGATCTATTTTTAGTAAAATACAGTATCCAGGTAATCTAGCTTCAATTAATTTCTTCAAAACTTTCTTTTGGACTTCTAATATTTCATGTAAGCTGCTCTTGGTGAAATGAACACAAAGCTGTGCCACACCCAATACTGTGATCTCAAGTTACAAGGATCAGGATAAAAAAAAATTAACCACATGGCAGTTATGAAGAGCACACTAGGAAAAACTAAGCCCTTGGCTAGCAACCAGAAGCATCAACTAGGAGACAATCAAAAACTGCTTTAGATCATTTTCATAAAGCACACAGAGTTTGAGAAGTACTTTATCAAAAATGTGTCAGGGATATTGGCAATCCTTATAGCCTTATAAATGTTTTCAAAAATTGTGGGCATAACGTGCAAGTGGTATAATTTTTTTTCATGTCACTGTTGATTCCAACAAATGAGTATTAAGATTATTTAGAACACTGTATTCTCTTCATGCTATAACTGCCTAGTTACAGGGTTAACCTAAAATAGGAAGGTCCCATTCTTAGCCACAATCTTCTCTTTCTCTACTTCCTTTTCCAAAGATTTATCTATGAAGCATAATTAAAGATTTGGAGAGAAGCGGAAAGCAGGATGTTGCTGAAATGAACAGATAGAAGTTCTTCCATTTTATTGCTTCCAGGATGAGGGCAAGCATTTGCGTATTGTATCTGGACCACTACAATAGCTGTTAGCCAATCTGGGTATCTCTCTAGTGTCATAAAGGAAAAGCTGGTCAAGCAGATATTGGCAGTAAGAATTATCCTTCAGATGTAATACATTGCACTGTAGATGCAAGAAATTGGCTATATTATCCTATGTCTAGTCACCCATGGACTTTTGGCTCAGTACCATATGCAGTGATTATAAAATAGCTACGGATGAAAAGACTTGACCCCAGAAGTAAAGTCAATTATAAGACTTCTATTTTTTTTTTTAAATAAAGCAGCTAAGCATTTTTACCAAACAAGAAAAGTACAACTCATTCTTTTCAAGTTTTGAATTTCTGGATACTTCCCAATTAACATTAAATGATTAGATTGATTTAGTTTGATTTAGTGGTTAAGGCACCAGACTAGAAACCAGGAGACAGAGTTCTAGTTCCACTTTAGGCATGAAAACTAGCTGAGTGATCTTGGGTTAGTCACTCTCTTTCAGCCCAACCTATTTCACAGGGCTGTTGTTGTGGGGGAAAATAGGAGGAAGAAGGAATATTAGGTATGTTTGCCGCCTTGAGTTATTTATAAACAATAAAGGCAGGATTAAAAAAAAATGAAAACTAGCTGAGTGATCTTGGGTTAGTCACTCTCTTTCAGCCCAACCTATTTCACAGGGCTGTTGTTGTGGGGGAAAATAGGAGGAAGAAGGAATATTAGGTATGTTTGCCGGCCTTGAGTTATTTATAAACAATAAAGGCAGGATTAAAAAAAAATGTAAGATGATCTTTACCTCCAGGTTCATCCATCTTTGTTATGTCAAATGTGTTCGACTTTAGAATACTATTGACATCCAGTGGAAGGAAGGAAGAAGGGAGGATTGTTGAGCTAGGCGTGGTTTCGGTTACAAGGCTATCATACAACTCAGAATCTGGAATACTGGCACACAGTGTTTCAGGAGCTGGGCTTCCTTGTAAAGTGATATCTAGAGTAGTGGAAATTTTTCAAGTTAAAATCCAACATGATAGTTCAGTGCAATAAACAAATATTGAAAAAGAGCACAGGTTGACCACCTCTATTTATTTTATTAATCTATATGGCCACCCATCTCACGGAAAGCGATTCTGGAAGATGTATAACCACCCAATAAAATAATATCTCAAGAGTTTATGAAATCCTGCAAGATTTCAGCATGCTCCCATATTATTTCAGTCAAAAACTAAAATCCCACCAAATTTGGCATTTTTGCAAGATGTGGAGTGTTGTTTAAATTTTCATAATTTTTTGTGATCTATGCCACCTCATAATTACTAGTATCAGCATAAGACGACACGATTATAGAGATAAGAAGCAAATTTTTTCACACCAGCTAGTACATAAGTAACTAGTTAGCTAATTGCACTACCTAGTAGTTCAAAATGTTTATTTATTTCCCACCTTTATTGTTTTATAAATAATTCAAGGCAGAGAACATATTCACTATCACAAGCTTTTTATTTATACAGACCCATTTTGTTGTTTTCTTGATGATGGACAACAATCAAATTATGTTTCTAGTTAGCTATTTTTCACATTTTGTTCAGAACAAATTTGAATTTTAAAACAAATTTGAAAGGCTGGTTTAAGGTCATTAATTCTAAAGTTGGAAACTATAGTATTTCAGCTTGGGTAGAAGGCAAAGCCATGGATAATTAGGAATAGCCTCATTTCATTTCAGTGCAGATCAAATAGAATACCATGCTTAAACATCCTCGCGTATGAAGATATTCTTGCACTCAAAACATGATTAAAGAATTTTGATTTACAGCCTGAGGTGACTCAAAATACTGTTTTTATAATGAGAAAACAATTGAGACCCTGTTAAGCTGCCCACTGAAGTAGTACCTATTATCTACTCACGGTCGCCTGCTTTTGAACTGCTGGGTCAGCAGGAGCTGGAGTGATTGACGGGAGCTCACCCCATCCCGTGGCAGTAACTAGGTCTCAAACACGAGCCTGCCAATCATCAGCCCAGCATCCTAACCACATAAGCCACCATGCTCCACTAGCACTGGGAATTAAAATATATTTTCTAATAGTACTAGCTTAGTTTAGAGTTCTCTCTTTAGCAAATATATTATTTTTACATGATGATCATCCTAATCGTTTACTTAGATAGGACACAAATATAAATTTCAAAAATCTAGTCTGTAAATAACCTAGTTAGTCTAAAAAAATTATACAGGATACAACCACATCCCTTGAGAAAACAGTACAAAAAATCTAAATAACAATGGTATCAAGTTTTCTGGGCAAATTTCTGAGAAGAAAAAGAGTTTCTATACCCACCTGTTGGTATATCTGTCACTGGAGTCTGTGGAAGGGATTGCTTCTGATTAAGGTCTGAAGGCTCTTGTAATCTCTGGGGATCTGCATTTGGTTTAGGGGAAGTCAGTGGAACTGCAGACTGCAGGAGATCATCTGGTGGAGGTACTGGGAAAACAACCGGTTTGGAAGAACTGGACTCTTTGTTAATGAGCAATACATGGATAGGGCCCAGACTGCTCTTTAGATTGATCTGGTATTTCTTTTGTCCCTTTAGAGAGAGTGATAAAGTAAAATGAAAGTCTTAACATGCTTTATATGAAAGCAGAAGTACTAATCAATAGTCAGTCAAAACTGATTCCATTCAAAATTATAAATGAAAGTTTTAAACTGCAACAGTAGGGAATTAGTTTGCTAACATGCTTTCTTTCTTTAGTTAACACCTCGTTTTGTTCAATATGGAATTGGTATTTTTTATAAAATTATCTTTTCACAACATTTACTTATTTAGCATTTAATGGAGTAAAATATTGCAAACAAGTAAAATGCACAACCACAAAGCAAAATTCTTCAATAATAGTATTTTATATTTACATATCTAATATTTTCACAGGAAGGCAAAAAGAGAACTCTCTGGCAGATATGCAGATATGGAAATTATTTTGAGTAAGGAATTGCAGCAGGATTCCAGAAAATTTATTGATTTTTAAAAATTTATCCTAAGGCAATTATCTTAGACCAACTGAAAAACACAAGCTCAGCTGGTATGCAACTGAGAATTCAGAAATAGTTGGGGGGTTTTTTGTTTTTGTTTTTTAATTGGGAGTATTTGTACTACCATATCTAAATCCCTCTCAAAATCAGAATAATATAGCCGAGGTGGCGCAGTGGTTAGAGTGCAGCACTGCAGGCTACTTCAGCTGACTGCTAGCTGCAGTTCGGCGGTTCAAATCTCACCGGCTCAAGGTTGACTCAACCTTCCATCCTTCCGAGGTGGGTAAAATGAGGACCCAGATTGTTGGGGGTAATATGCTAACTCTGTAACCCGCTTAGAGAGGGCTGTAAAGCACTATGAAGCGGTATATAAGTCTAAGTGCTATTGCTGTAATATAACAATGGTATTTTGATATTCTATGGAAATGAAACTTGGACTTTGAACAAATAGGATAGGAAGAGTATTGACATTTTTGAATTTTGGACAACGGCTTCTGAAAATACCCCAGACAGCCAAGAAAAACAAAAAAATAGATCACTGAACAAATCAACCCAGGATTTTTCCTCAAAGCACAAATGACCAGGCTCAAATTATCCTACTCTGAATACATTATATGAAAACCTAGCTCTCTATCACATCCTTACTAACCCCACTCTGTAGTCTATCAATAGATAATTTTTCAGTCCTTCAAACCTTTTTTCATATTCAGTATTTATGATATTAAATAACTGCTTTTGAAGGTTTTAGACTACAAAATCAACAAAACTAGATTTGTAAAGTTTTAATTAAGAGTTAAGATAAAAGTAGGAATTTTATTTTCAATTTAACTAGACCACAGCAATTACCATTATGAATCTGTCCTCCTTTTAAATTTATGAATAAGGATGAATAAGGAATAGATGTAAGAGAGATGCATGAGGAATAAAAGTCACTTCCCCATCTCCTATGTATTTGCAGCTACATAATAATCAAGACTAAATAGAAGACAAAAACAAAACAAAACTGTATTCAGGAAACAAAGCAGAACAGAACAAAAACAGTCCATTCTACTCCCTCAAGACCACTTTTGAAAGGAAAGCTAGAAAAATGTGACAGAAATTCTTACATTAAGCTAGAAAAAAAATATATTGTGCATATCTTCTAGCCAAAATGAGACTGAACACACTGACTAGGCACTAATAAATAACAATGCTGGGCAACTTGGCTTATTGGCATTATTTTTTAAAAAATCCATATATGAAATGTTTTGAGGATTAATAAGCCATGCAAGTTAAATCATGACAACTAGACTTCTTTTCAGTTGCTATGACTCAACTTCCAGACAACTCTACCTGGATGACTGAGAATCTTCATCGACAAATAAGCTATGCAGTTTTCTATGTTTAATATATGGGCATCCATACATCCTTCTTTCACCAAAATGACAAAAAGAAACATCCTATAATTGTATTGCAAGATCTATTCGTTTTAAACATGCATGCAACATCACCATGCACATCCAAAGGGTTGGGACTTACATTGGGGTGGCACAACACTGCTTTCATCAGACAAACCCATTCAACCCTATCCCTGAGAACAACTCTGGTTCAATAGCTATTCAGGTTATTTATGAACTCCTGCTTGAGGAAAGGATAAATAAGCTTGCTCTTTTTAAAATAAATACATGATATGGAATTATTTTCCATTGTTGCTGACTGCCATATAGAATAATAAGTTAAAAATGCAGAAGGTTGATTTCAATAAAATGTTAGCAAAATTTGTAACAATACAAACATTTTGATAACGTTCTCCAAAGAATTCTCCTTTGCAAGATATGTTTAATTTGGATTACTGCACTAAATCATTAGCTTGGATATGACAACATAATTTGTCCCTTCTGATTATTAGATTCTATGATCCAATTTTTTTATTTGAATCCCACCAAAACCACGAGGCTCAGATTTGACATGACTAATTTAGCCGTGCTGATATCAAAAAGTCAGCTACACAAAACAAAATTTGGATCCAATCCATTGGCAATTTTGTCTTGTATCATAAGTAAAACTTAGGTAACTGAAAAAATTAATTAGAAAATTATTATCTAGGTAGTACAAATCAGAGAGTAGAAGAGCAACTAAGATGATTAAGGGTCTGAGACAAAAACATATGAAGAACGGGTATAGCCAGTCTAGAGAAAAGAAGCATGACATGATAGCAGTATTCCAGTATTTGAGGAGCTGCCACAAAGAAAAGGGAGTCAACTTATTTTCCAAAGCACCATGAGGCAAGACTTAAGAAACAATGGCTGGAAATTAATCAAGGAGAGAAGCAACCTGGAATTAAGAAGAAACTTCCTAACAGTGAGAACAATTAATCAGTGGAACAGCTTGCCTTCTGAAGTTGTATGCGCTTTGTCACTGGAGGTTTTTAAGAAAAGATTGGACAGCCTATCTGAAAGGGTATAGGGTCTCCTGCTTGAGCAAGGGGTTGGACTAGAAAACTTCCAAGGTCACTTCCAGCTCTATTCTGATTGATAAATAACACAATTTCCATCTTCCATGTAGTTTGGAAGTCAATCCTAATGATATGTGATGTGGAATACTAAATGCATGCTACTTCAAGTCATTGCAAACCATGGTTTCAAGTTGATCAATTTACGGACATTAAACATCAGAAATACAGTGAATTCTGTGGCTAATTACAGAAGGAGCCACCAGCTAAACATATGGCTCTGGAATGATATAACATTTTATAGTTAAGTGCAATGTAGTCACTCATATATCACTTCTTCAGCAGCATTCAGGCTTCAAACTGAAGTTAATAAAGACAAATACTATTCAATTGAATCATTATCTTCACCACATCACCAAGCTGCAATTTAAATAATCCTTACATCACTTGCAATCATTTAGATGGATAATTGAATTACTGAACACTGCATCTTTTGAAACAATTTGTGAGACTAACCAATAGTAGTCCAACTTTATAAAACTGATACAAAACAGATAACAATTTTAAATTATATGCTTTGTGCAACGGATATTCAATAAATTCCCTGTTCCAATTAAATCAAAATGGTTATTTCTACATACCACATGTGGCACAGGAACTTCTAACTGTGTACCAGAAGGTGCTTGAATTGCTAGTAGTGTATCTCCTGTTTATGGAGAAACAGTCAAATCTTAATTGAATGCATTTGTTTATATTTTTATATGCATTCTCTCAGTTCAATCTCAGTTCAGTCTGAAACTCCATGTTTTAATGCACATGGCAAATAAGACATGGCAACAGCTCTGTAAACCACAAGTCATGCTTTAATGAGAAGACAGTCCTATTTGATTCTACACTGGCCATTTTACTTTTCTTTGTGTTCTTCAAGTTTCATTTACTGTCCCATCTGGGTGCTGTTTCCTACTGCTCTGATTTTTAGACAGAAATCCTATTGTGTTCTACTCTCTGAAAAGGAATTAAGGATACAGAGCAGATTATATATTACAGTACAAATTGATAGCACACTGCACTGTGAATAGCAGATCTATGTTATTAGATAAAAGGCTCCTGAGGATTTCATGAGGCAAGATCTCTGAAAAACAACTGCTATATGCTTAAATTAACACTAATCACACAGCCTGTGTGTCTCATGTAGGAAACTTAATTTGCAAGCAGACTTAAATCTTTTCTCTTACCACTGAAGCAGTCACAAATGTCTTCATGAGTGATATATGAAAAAGTGGGTCTTGTCAAGGAATTGTTCAAAATAAATTGATTACATATAGTTGATGAGATTTTAAAAGAGGTATAACAAGTAGTTCAAATATTCTGTGTGGCATTCATGAGTGAAATTGCATCATTCAAAAATGATGAAATGGTTTCTTTCATTTTAATATGACTTTGAGAACTACCAGACTGAAAGTGATGACTTTTTAAAGGGAACTAAGTCTCAAGCAAATGTGCCATTCTGTAGTTTTATAACTTTGGAAAAAAAATTCTATAAACCATTCAAATTCAGTGCAATGCCAAATATCCTACAGATACTCTAGACCAGTGGTTCTCAACCTGTAGTTCGCAGATCCCTGGGGGGCCACTATGTGACCTGCAAAGGCTTGAAGAAATGTTATGATTTAAATCTTGAGTTAAGTCTTGGGGGTCCATGGCCAATATGGTCTATGGCCACAAAAGGTATTTAAAGGGGCTCCGTGTGAAGAAAAGGTTGAGAACCACTGCTCTAGACTAACATAATCTGGGATGTGGAGGCAACAAGTGTGAAATTAATATACAGGCAATGCAACAGGAACAGAAATGTACTTGTGAACTGGGGCATCCTATTCCAGTTCCTCTGTCTTCTGCCCCAATCTCATCTCTAGTCTCTAGAATCAATGTTAAAGGTACAGAAAGGCCCAGTGAAAGGCTTGTCCTACTCTAACAAATTATACTACATATCAAAGGATATCATTTATTGATGGAATCTTCCTTAACATTTTTTATACTTTGTTGTAACCACAGTTTCTGCTGATCCAGTTCCTTTTCTTTTATTTCTAGCTCTTCAATTTCTGCTTCAAGGTATCTCAGTCTCTCGATGACCTCCTTTGTATTACAACCAGCCCCTACACCTCTTAAAGAAAAAAAGTTAATGATATTATGAAGTGACAATAAGTAGACAAAAAGCAGCAGATTTTCAGTCTTTCAAGCTGTTCAGCTGGGCCTGAAAGTGACAAGTTTTGCCAGTTTCCCTTTCCAGTCCAAGTGATAGAAAGAATGGTAAAATAGTGTTTTCATCTTTTTCATCTGATTTTAGCACGTGAGATAGAGAGTTTAACACTGCTATACAAAAGACTCCTTAATATAAAAATGTTAAGTTTCATACTAAGGAAGAAAAATATTTGAAAGAAACTATTTTCATATATTATATCCTGAGCATGTGTCCTAAAACTGAAAAATTTCTATTACGTAATACCTAATACCTAATCAGGGAAAAAAAGTTTTTTATGGGCATTGGCACAAAACATATGTCCTATTGCTGCTGCTGTTTCCTACTATCTGAAATATGCCTGCCAAAAATACACAAATTGGTAATCGCTGGTAGATATTATTGAGAACTGAATAGTAAGGTCTATCAGGAATGCCAATTTAATGTGCTTTATTGACAAGCAATTTGCATTGTGGAAAGGTGAAATAGGACATCATCCATTTTTATAGATTCGTTCTCTGTTCATTAATTTATTTTTATTTGGATATAATCGTAATTTATTTCTTGCCCATCTCATGGTTTGAGGTGACTTATGGTGGATGCCCAGTCTTGTAGGTTTTAAAATCACCTGAAGCCCATACTGATTCATAGGACTTTGGTTAATTTGCATTGTTGAGTCTTTTATACTGATTGGTCAGGATATTTACATATTGTTATGTTTTACAAGATAAAGTAAAAGTTTCTATTGTAACTCTTTAAACTGCTTGAGTTTGTCTGTAAAGCATAGCTTGGAAGTCTCCCAATAAATAAAATATACAAAATAAATTCAAATCCCTTTAAAAGTCATACATTCATCACATTCATGGAAGAAAGTTACCCTTCAAATTTTCAGCGTGCAAATAAAAGTATACACAAACTGCTTCTCTTACTTCCACTGGATGCTATTTTTTGACTTTTTTTCAATAAGATCTATCCCTTCCAAAACATTGGTGATGTCATAGATCCGCCTTTTCTGCCGTACAGCCAATGTATCAGCAGCCTGGGAAGAGAAAGGAGAAAAAAGAACAATGCATGGAGATGAAGGGCAAAAGGAGAGGCTCATTAGGCAGCTGCAGTGCATTTGTACAAGCCTCCTAGGGAATATTAATCACAACCTTCCAAAGAGACAGATGCACAATTAGAGGCCTCGGACCACCCTCCCTGCCTATGGAACAGGGGCAATCAAACAAAATGCCTATACAAGTGACCTCCTGAAAACATGCCTATGGAACTCCCCACGTGGAAAGGAATTCTTTTGGAATTAGCCATGCGTGAGTCCAGTGGGTGAGAGGGAGCAGAAGAGTCAAAAAGATGGTGGAACCCTCTTGAAGAGGACTCAGAAGAATAATGTATCATTTTCATCTAAGAAGAGGGCTGGAAAAGAACAGGAAATGGCAAGTTACTGTTGCAAAGACAGGTAACTCCATCCCTGATATACTGTTTAGGGAAGTGTAAATTTTACCATGGATTTCCTCTTGTTCTTTTGCCAAATTTTAAAGGAATATGAATTTCACCAGCTGAATCCTATATGAATATTATGTACCTTATGAGCAAAAAAAAAAAAAATGAAACCACATAACTCAACTGCTATCATTAGAGATATTCTTAGCCACATGGTACCTTACTTCATCCCGAGTTCTGCTAAAAGCAAGGCAGAAAGAGAGTAAAGTTCAGTCTGCAAGTAGTAGTCAACGTGATTAACAGCCTAAGATTTAAGCCAGTAATTTTTATATTGGCATGGATCCAATGTAAACCCTTGAAGGAGCAGGCTTCCTAAATTTTCTCAATAAAAGGAAAATAGATTTTACTTTAATACTATTTTAATGACTCACTGGATGAAACACATCTTTTTTGCGCCTTCAATTAATGGTGTAATATTTCATTTTTTTAACCAAAATAAGTAGTAAAAGATTATTTTAGATTCCAGCAGGTTTAATGTACCTAACATATATAAAATAAGAATCAGTTTGATGTAGAGATTGACATGAGACTAGAAACCAAGAGACTTTGTTCTTTAGGCACAAAGCCAACTGTGTAACTTTAAGCCAGTCACTCTCTCTTAACCCCAGGAAGAAGATAATGGCAACCACTTCTAAAAATCCTGCCTAGAAAATTGCAGCAACTAGTCCCAGCCTTTGCCAGAAGTCAACACTTAACTATATCTATCCATCCATTTATCTAAATCATGTTATTTGTCTGATTAAAAATTGATCTGAGATTCAACTTGTTTTATATCATGTGTAAACTGACAGCCAATTTGGTGTAGTGATTAAGGCATCAGGTTAGAAACCAGGAGACTATGCATTCTAGTCCAAACTTGGGCACAAAGCCAGCTGAGTGACATTGGACCAATCTTTTTTTCTTCAGCCCTAGGAAGGAGGCAATGGCAAACTACTTCTGAAAAATTTTGCCAATAAAATTACAGGAACTTGTCCAAGCAGTGTTTGAAAATTGGGCACGATTGAATGGAAGAAGGAAAAAAAGAAAGCAATGTTAACACACAGAGAAGCTCTCTAGCATGTAAAAATGATCTACCATTAAGCAAGTGTCTAGGCCTACTCTTGAATAACAATGGACGTTTTGATGGCCAGACCCACACTTACAATTAAGGCTGGAGAAAAGGACAGGGTTTTTATGAAAATTGGAATGGGGGTGCAGTGATCTTTGTATTTTAACTATGACATACCTATTTAGGAAACTATATTGCAGTACTCCAATTCAAAATGGTGAATGCCAGTTTTCAGCAATCCTGATTTAAAAAGCAGGTGGTTGGAGCCACAGATTATTCATTTCTGCCTTAGACAGGATGTAATCAAGACTAAGCTGAGTATCAATGCTAGTTGGTGCCTGGCTTGTACCCTGAAAGTAATTTCACTCTTTAACACTAGATAAATCTACTTTACCAAGCAGAACTGGATTACTTTAATTTGAAAATAAGTTCTGCTGCATTCACCCAAACTTATTTCTTGATAAAGCCACAAATGTTTAGGCCGCAATCCTACCTGTAGATTTTCTCAGGAACAAAGGAACATCCATTGTTCCACTGCTTACTCAGGGAGAATTAATAGTATAACCAGCCTTACCATATTTATCTTGAATATGGGCACAAGCTTTCAGAGAAGTGTGGCATTAGCATCTTAATTCACCACACACAGAATGGAGAAGGGTGATTTATAGACAGAAGAAAGATCTGAATCTCTGCTCAACCTACAGCAAAGCATTATATGCCTTATGGCCAGAAACTTTATCGCAGGCTAACCCAACCTCTCAGGTTTGTTTTGTATAAGTGAAAAGGGATTAAAGGAAGGAAGGACTTTGAAAAAAATTGAGCTCTTGAGGAGAAAAGGGTGGCTTTGCCTCAAAAATGGTAATGTGAGTTAATACAGGTGTAAATCAGGAAGCCTTCTCCACAACCCACTGTACAAGGCTGTTTTAAAAATAAATTAGACATGACGGAGAAAAGTGGCCCGGAACCCCTAACCTGAACACGTTCTTTCTGGTGCATTTGGTGACACGGGTGTGATAACTATGCAGGACGTATGCTTATTTGCTTGTTGTTTTTTTAACCTTTGTTAGAGTGAAGGGGGAACGGGCAGTTTTGGAAACACACGAGTTACCCTTCCCCGGCCCCGCTATTTCCAGTTGTTTTTCCTTGCAGAACCCAGGTAAGGAAGCTGCTGCTCCAACAGGGCAGGAAAAAGCTCCCGTGGGGAGGGGAGGCTTCCCCACTTGAGCTCTCAGACCCCCCTTATTTCCCTTTCCAGCCTCCTCCACCCCAGCTCACCGCCTTCAGGTCGAGCACGCCGTCCTTGGCTTCCTGCAGCAGCGATACAAACTTGGTGGTGAGGAGCCCCAGACTCTTCTCGTGCCGGCTGCTGCTGTTGCTGGCGCTGTTGCAGCTGCCGCCGGAGCCCCCGCTGCCGTCCAGGCTCCCGCCGCTGCTAGAAACCGCCTCGGCCAGCGCCGCCGCGGCCATGCTGCATCGCTCCAGCCTCCTCGGCCAGTGGGGTTTCCCCGGCAGCGGCGGCCCCACGTGGCCCTCGCGGACGACCTCCTCTCCTCCCCTGCCGCCAGCGAGCACAGCTGGCCCTGAATGGAGCAGCTCCGGGCCTCGCAGCCTTGCTTGCTGGGTGGGGGAGGAGGAAGTGACGCTACCTCTCAGTTGCTGGGAGACAAAGTTTTGTGTAGGGAGGGGGGGGGAAGAAAGAGGTTTGTTTCTTCGAGGAGGAAACGTTTGCAACCCGCCTTTTCAGCTTAGCAAGCTCCCCAAAGTCCGACGGATCTCTCTCCCCCGCCCCCCACTTGTGTTAAAATGAAACTTTCTCCAATTGGCAACGCTGGAACTTTCTGCAACCACAACTCCCATCATTCTAGCTGAACAGCTAGGATCTATTGTATAGTTCTGGGTCTGCCTTGAAGGACGTTCATCTTAAGATCCAGAAATCAATTATTTCTATAAAATGACTAGAAAATAAAATAAAATAAAATATATAAAATGACTAGAAGTCCCTAGACTTCTGCTTTCAGGCTTGCACAAAACTTGAGCATTCCCATCCTTGCAGAGGATGATTCTTAATTCTGTCTAGAGGGTTCTGGTTCTTCGGGTGTCGTGTTTTCATACATAAAAGGTGTAGGAAGTTTTAAATTAATCGTAAGTAGCATGTTTCCAATTCAGCCCTGGTTCAATTATCTAGAAAATGGGCGACTTTCCCTTCAAGGGATGAGTCAAGCAGATATTAAGTCATCTGTCAGTGATCCTTTTATGTGGATTCATATAATGAGTGAACAATTAAATTTGATTACCTAATTGGGCCCTTCAAAGTGTTCTTTAAATGCTCATATTACAAAAAATGCTTTTTAAAGGGTGCTAATAAAGATGGTTTATAAGTACTGTGTAAATTTGACAAAGACCTGACAATGGCTTCGAATACAAAAAATAATGGCAAAGGTACCTGAACTGAATAATCCTTTCAAGTAGGGAAAGGATAGGCAATAAAACCATAAAACGTTGTAGAAAAAGAAATCAAAATTCATACTTTACCTTACAGATATTTCAAAATCTCAGATTTATACATATAATTTCTATTCAAACATATAGTAAAAAAGAAACTATTTCATCCTCTTAGAATTATAAAATAGCAACAATGATAGATATCACAAACAAGTAGATTTTTTTTCACTTTATTTTACTTATTTATATATCAAATTTAGAGACCACCCATCTCACTCACAGAGCAACTCTGGGCATTTTAGTTTCAGGGGTTGCCAACCTATGCTCTTTGAGCTTGTTGACAGTAGTTCCAATGATTTTCATAAAACCAATTTCAGAATAATCAGTCAAACATAGGATTGTAATACCTAGATCCCTTTGATGCAATATTGCTATTTTTAAGGCTATATAGCCTTTAAGGAATAAAATTCAGTCCTTTTAATCACCTCCAATCTCCTAATTCTAATATATTATACTGTTTAGCTTTAATGGAATGAAACTTCTTCCATGTTTGATGTAGTGAATTTTTAATGGAAATTTTAGAAGGTCACTGATAGTTTAACAAAAGGAAACTTATATTCTGAAAATATTTACATAAAGTACAAATATAACTTATGGCAACAGGCAG
The DNA here is from genome assembly GCA_003457575.1 of Thermophis baileyi. NCBI lineage: Eukaryota > Metazoa > Chordata > Lepidosauria > Squamata > Dipsadidae > Thermophis > Thermophis baileyi. Next base: position 594,109 of record QLTV01004142.1, read on the forward strand.
CATTTCCTATCATCAAACAACAATCTTTAATGATGGTTACAAATGCCAAGTGTGCTATAGATGTATCTCAGAGTCCTTGTTGAATATCACTCAAAGCAACTGTTAGCCATTTTATTTTCTCTTCCATAGTCTTTTTATTCTTTGCAGTTTCTTGTAGTAACTGACGCATTTCTTCTTCAACCTGGTAAACCTAAAATAAATGTTGTTGATAAGGTTATTATGTATCAATAAACCCAGGTCTGAAATCAGTTGAAGATATACCATGGAGGCAGAAAAGTATAGAATTGCCAACTGTGTGTTTTCTAGAGACCACATACAGGTAATCCTCATTTGGCAACTGACTGGCCCTTGCAGTGATCATTTGTAGCAACAATGGTGATGAAAAAGTAACTTTGCAAACAGTCTTCCCATTCACAATCTTTTTAGGCCTGTAAAGCAGTGGTCCCCAACCTTTCTAGCTTGGCAGAGGGGGGGGGGGAATGTTTTGTGCA
>QLTV01004142.1:594610-616240 GCA_003457575.1 Thermophis baileyi
ATCTTTTTAGGCCTGTAAAGCAGTGGTCCCCAACCTTTCTAGCTTGGCAGAGGGTTGGGGGAATGGTTCGTGCAAGTGGCAGCTCCATTTGTGCAAGCTGTGGGCACATGCACCTTTTTCTTTCCTATTCAACATCTAAACTTTCTATTAACCTAACTGAACAATTTCACAGACAAAAAAGCTGCCAAGTTCTTTACTTCATACTTCTATTCTTCCTTGTAAAGAATCCACCCTTTCTTGAATTCCAAACTTTTTTTTCAAAGGGAAAAGTGCAGGCAACAGTTTAAAAAGGTAAACATTTGATCACTTTGGCCAGCAAACTCATTTGATTAACATATAACTGATTTCAACCGCTTAGCACAGTCACCTTTTCATTGGCTGCCGCAACTTGTTTCTGCTTTTCATTTACTAGCTGTAGCAGTTCTGCTTGATGTGCTGCAATGGTTGATTCATGTTGTCTTCTGAAAGCATCATCCACAGAATGCAGTTTTTCCATCATAATCCTAAACAAGATAAATTCTTAAATTGCCTCTATCCCATCATATAAACTTCTTTCCTACAATAAAGGATAATTCTAAGTATATATATCTGTCTTTAAATCTAGAGAACATATACTATAGTATTAGCATTTTCTCAAGTCTGTTTACAAATGCCCTTTTTAAATCCATATTATTTAAAATTACATTAAAAGAGAAAACTTAATTTTGTATATTTTCAATGAAAGCTGGTAAAAAAGAATAACACATATTTGTTATTTTAAAGAAAAAGGGGTGAGAAATACAGAAACTGCTTTGCTTCAAGTAAAGCTGTTTCTCCAAAGATAATAGCAAGAACAGAAGTATACTAATAGGTAACTTATTTCAATAAAGGTGCAACTCTAGCTAAGTAACCGTTTCTAGAGGATATAAAAAAGCTGTGCTCAAAAACTGCTTCCTAATTTAATCTGATCCTTTGAAAGTCTACTTCAAAAAATATAAAAACAGACAGAAAAACAAAGTTTGGTTGCAGTCTTCATTAATTACACTACAAACAATTCCTTTCTCTAAAATTGCATATGAGATCTAATGAGTTCTGAATGTTAAGTGTATGGCATAAAAGACACTAACACAAGCAAAAAAGCATGAATGAACACAATCAGTTCATTCACAAATAAAACAAAGGCTCTAGTTTATTAAACCATCATGTGAACAAATTGCATACAAGACCTTCATATAAGAGAGACATTTCTGACTTTCATATTGAAACAGAGATAAGCCGCAAAAATACCTCTCACTTCTATAAACTAGAAGTAATGTTTTGGCCAAAGCAACTCAGCCAACAGACTAGCTTCTTGAGTTGAATAAAATAAACTACAGTGTTTGTGACTAAGCTTGATTTTTTTGGCTAATTAGTATAGAGATAAAATGGTCTATGAGCATGCTTCTTCATTCACCTGTGGTTTAATAAGCTAAAATGTTACCTTAACATTGTGTGTTGACCTTATCGAAATACTTACTTCTGAGCTTGAAGACTTTTATCTCTTTCCTCTCTCAGCTGCTGCTCCCTGATATCAAAGTTTTCTTTCATTTGTTTAACTTGTGCTTCCAACTTGCTCAGCAATCCTCCTTTATCTTGCCATTTTTTATTCATCACACTGAAATATAATAAATATGTTCTAAGTGGCTTCGGAGATTGCCTTTAGTCCATGAAAAATCCTACTTTATTTATTAATTTTAAGATAGGCTTTCCACCAGCCAATCTCAAGGATTATAAATGGGAACGGGGGCTTATAGTTTAACCTTATTTTCTCTTCCCATCATGAATGAATATGATCCATAATATTTCAATGTGTGTAGATGATGATATTGGTTTTAAGCACCTATACGATTCTTTGATGTCATTGAGCTCAGCATCCTTTTCTTGCAATTGATGCTTCAGTTCTTCTTTTCTCTCATTTTGCCTTTCTAATTTTTCCAATAAATTATCTAATTCTGCATCTTTTTCCTGTAGTTGTACTTGAAGTCTCTTCTGTATTTCAATATTGTCTTCACGAAGCTTTCTTATCTGCTCATCTCGGTTCTGTGAGGCCTTCAAAGTAAAATGTTTTAATCATACATTTAGAGTGAAATGAATTTAAAATTTCTTACTTATCACATAACTTACATAATTCTCTCCACTTTGAAAAGGAATAACAAACAGGAAAAACAGTATTTTACCAACACCACCTCATAAATTCATGAGATTCAATCCAACCTAAATCTTTAAACTACTTTTTCTACTTATCCTAGCACTCAGCAAAACTATTTTTAATCATGATGTGATTGACTCCAAACATTACTTATAAAGACTTTTCTATTTAACAGCATTTATTTTATATTGTTGTCTGTTTTGTCTAATGACGGCAGCTTTCATAATTAAAATAAAAATAAAATAAAAGCCACTAAAACTAATTATCACAGTGAATTAAAACAATATAAGGTTGATATTGGTACCAAACTAGGGGTGAAATTCAGCAGGTTCTGACAGGTTCTGGAGAACCGGTAGCGGAAATTTTGAGTAGTTCGGAGAACTGGCAAATAGCACCTCTGGCTGACCCCTGAGTGGGGTGGGAATGGAGATTTTGCAGTATCCTTCCCCTGCCACGCCCACAGAACCGGTAGGGAAAAATTTTGAATTTCACCCGTCAAACCAAACTGTAAAAAAGTGCTGGTATCTACATCAATTTCCCTCTGTAACAATGGACAATACACAAGCAGAAAAATAACAAATAAAAAATAAAAACAGTATTCAATCTGTTCATGAAGCTATACCATCATGACAATTGCAGCTTTCCAATGCCCCAAAATAAAAGTATAAATCTCTGTTGTATCTATATCCCTGTTTTAGAATTGTCAAGAGTTCACACAGTGCATTGATCGATTTCATTTTGGATTAGCATGTTGTGACCCAACCGTGTCTTATTCAATAATCAAGGCTTAAACTGAAATATGATCTAGTCTAAACTGTTATTTATGACAGCTATAAAAAAAAGAACACCCTTACTTCTTTTAGCTTTCTAATGGTTTCGGTTTGATCTTCCACAATTTTAGACTTAATCTGCAAAGCATCATTGAGAGATTCATTTTGTTTTTTCAAAGCTTCAGTCTCACTAGTTAGAACTTCTATTTTGGCTTCCAATTTCCCCCGATCCTGAGCAAGAGAAGCTCCTGAGAAAAACAAAGACATCAATGCTTGTGGTGTAGTAAACACTAGAAATATATAAGAAAGTTCACGGAAGAGGGATCACTGCTGATCTACAGCTTGGTTTTAAGTACCGGATTCATTTATTATTCAGGTTGTGGCCTGCCCTTCTGCTTTTATAGGTAATCAATCTGCTTAGAAATGTAACCATAACTGGACTACAGGCTGGGGACATCTAGAAGCCTACATATACGCCTCATAAGCTATCAGAAAACCAAAACGAATGAAGGCAAATATACGTGTCCCAGGGTAATGTTGCAGGATCCAATCTGGGTTGGTCACAGGGACCAGAGACTTAGTCTTCTTAATTTTCAGACGCACGCTGGAGCCCATCTTCAGGGAACGTTTCTCTAGAAGAATGTGTGTGAGAAACATTCTGTTAGAGAGAAATTGCCTGAAGATGGGCTCTAGCACAAGTCCAAAAGCTCGGAAGATTAAATCTCTGACCCAGATTTGATCCTACAGAAAAATAAAAATTTAGCATTCCCATTTTTATTCGTGAAAATAGTAGACTTAAACAGGTAATTAGATCCTTCTCTGACTTTTTGGGTTCAGGCCTATCTAACCCTCCCCAGAGTTACTAAAACAAAACAGCCACTTTTTTAGACATTGTAGTTGATGATATGACTGGTCTCCTCCTGGAGTGGATGATAATTGTTGCTAGTATTATTTTCCCTAGTGTGTCAGCCGCTAGGAAACTGATTGCCATTGAGGTCGTTTACTTCATTTACTCTAAGCTGTTTTGGGATTTGAAGAAGTGCAAATGTTACTATTTATGCCAGGGGTGTCAAACTCACGGCGTCACGTGACATATCGTGACTTTTCCCCTTTCGCTAAACCAGGTGTGGGCGTGGCCAGCGTGTGACACATCCGGCCCGCGGGCTGCAAGTTTGACAGCCCTGATTTATGCCAACCTATGTTGGACAGAGACAAAACACATCTAAGTCTTGTCAAAAGAACTATCCCGTATTGTTGCGGAGATAAATAATTAGAGGTGACAATAGGTTAACACTAAGTGCAATGTCTGGTCTAGTCCAACTGCTAATGTATAACAGTGACCCAATAACTGAACGATATAATGTTTGATCCTCGAACTCAGGACTTTCATTATGTTCTAGATTATGGAAATCTGTTTGCATAGGTATGCGTCCTGCATGTGCATCCTTCATGTTACAATGATGCAAAAGTTGTTCAATTTTATCCTCTTGTGTAAGACTAAACCCCTTCTGTGTTTCTTTAATCTGAACACCTAAGTAATTGTTAACATGACCTAAACATTTCAATGTTAAAAGTCTCTGTAAACCTTTAACAAAATTCGCACTCATTTGCTTATTTGGACCAATATAAAGAATATCATCAACATAAACAAGAACAATCTCATATGCATTATCACATCTTTTTGTAAACACGCATTAATCAGCGTCGGACTCAATAAAGCCCATTGAATTTAGTTTGTCTTTGAGACATAAATACCACATTAAACCTGACTGTTTCAGACCATAAAGACTCTTGTGTAAAAACCAGGTATCCCCTTCTTGCTTCCGAAATCCTGGAGCGCCTCTCACGTAAATTCTCTCGTCTAAATCAGCGTGTAGATAAGCTGTTTCAACATCGAATTGGAAAACTTCTAACTCAAGAATAGTTGCAGTGGTTAGAGCAATTTTTACACTTTCAGATCGAACTGTGGGTGAGTAGGTATTTGTGTAGTCTTCGTGATACGACTGTGCGAAACCCTGGGCTACAAGACTGGCTTTGTACAATGTCTCACCATTGGATTTCTGTTTGATTCTATATACCGATCTGGTGGCAATGGTGTTTCTGTCAGTTGCCATGCATATCTCTGTGGAGGAATACCTTTTGTGACCCTCCTGGAACGTCTTGGAACAGTCGTCCAGTCTTCCTCTGGTTCGTCCTCGTCTCCATCATCGATATGCATTTCTTGTTCATCTACCGAGGCTGAATATGCTTGTGTTTCTGATGCATGTAACTATCTTACTTGGTTTGATGCTTTAGTTACAGATATCTGGACTCGTCCGATTCAACCAATCACAGTGATGGAAGATAATCAATCAGTAGTTTGTATTTCTGATTCACGTTTCACGGGTACTAGGTCCAGACACGTATTTCAAATAATGGCCTGGAAAGCAGTATCTATCTAGGGAATCATGGTACTTCTAAATGTTCCCTTTAGACCGGTGTTTCTCAACCTCAGAAACTTTAAGATGTATAGATTTCAACTCCCAGAATTCCTCGGCCAATATGCTGGCCAGGGAATTCTGGGAGTTAAAGTCCACGCATCTTAAAGTTGCTAAGGATGAGAAACCCTGCCTTAGAGATATTTAAAAAAATAGAAGCCACTCAGTTTACAGTGTCTCCTGCTTCTGGTGTGAAGATGCATCTTGGGGAAGTATATTTTAACTGTGTGGAGCACTGCAAACATAATAGCACAATCCACGAGAAATTATCCCCAAAATAGGTGTACATGCCGTACAACTGAGGTACACAACATGTTGTATTTTGATGCCATATTCAGACAATTTTTGTTTCTCAAAGCAGTTCACCAAGCAAGATTTTTGAGATGATTTTTTTTCCTGGCAAATGTAAGGGAAACATGTTGCCTTCTCTCTGCTTTGGTGATCTTTCAGGAAGGCAGGGATATGAAATCTTCTATGTATAGTATTAGACTTTAGTTTTGTGGCTTTTACAGGGGATTAGGCACATAATGATAAACTGGTTGGTTCTAGCAGGGGATAGATAAAGGATAAAAGACTGAGTAGTTACCTTGCTGTGCCAGCTCCTCTCCCCATATTTTTCTTTCTGCTTTTAATCCATCAATTACAGACTCCTGAGCTGTTACTTGTGAGATAAGTTTTGACTTTTCCTGCTTAAGAAGCTCAAGTTGAATAGTCTTTTGTTGGTCTTCCTCTACCATATTTTCAAGAGTTTGTATCCGACTCTTTACATAAAAGTAAAAAGAAAAAATAGAAACCAACAACTTTAAATCAACTCTTTGATATTCTAAAAACAAACATCTTCACATACATATCACAGCATATTTATAATCACTTGTTGCTGACAGTAGTAAGACCTCTAGTTGTGACTTCTAAGCGAACCTAATGTCACTGAAGGGGAACAACTATTGCATCTATTAGTTGAACTCCTCTGATCTTAATTGTAGAAGATTCAGAAAAGTAAGTAACCTGATGAAGCACTTAATCAAGGGCAATGAAGTGGTGAAAAGCTAAAGAAGGATAAAAATAAATCCTAACGAATAAAAAAAATAAGATAGTTAAGTTAACAAGCCAAAGCATGGGCTACTATCTTCTATGTCAGAATTAAATTCCAGGAGCATTGTTTATTGCAGTTTACAGTGAATATAGGAGACTAGTTCAAGCAGGACCAGAAATCATGGTTCTGCAACTACTGAAAAAATGACAGCAAACTATAAGCTTCCAGTTTTCACCATTCGAACGCGTCCTCCATGTAGGTCAAAGCTACCTTTTGCTGCTCAGGTTGAAAAGTAAATATTTCCCAAGTTTTTAAACATACACCACCACCTTACCCTACTCTATTCTTCTCCATCCAGGCAATAGATTCATCTTTATTAATTAGACATTTCTGCCAGATACACACTCTTTACTTTTTTTCTCTTCTGCACCTGCTTTCAGGACAGAAACTTTACATGTTGTCTCTAACTGTCTGTGTTTCATTCACAAGAATATGTTTCATCAAGGAAAAGCTTTTCATCGTTTATGATCATGAATGATGAGAGATGGGATGATAAAGCATGCAAATTTTAATTTTCTTGTGGCTCACCCACCACATAGTAAGAAACCGTATTTTTTGCTACATGCAAAGGACAATGGTTAGATTATGAATTTTTCTTAGTTATTTCAGATAAAACTGTATCTCCTTAAACTTGTTAGCATCACTACTTACTCATTGATCATACAAAAAGCTTTCATTGCATTGAGCTGGATTCAAATCTAAAGTACAGCATCACAAAATGTTTTGCTATTGTTATTAAAGTGTCTCTGATTCATCACAAAATACAATGTATAGAACACAATATATAACAGATATATCTAAAAAGCCATACTTTCAAGTTGTACACTATGTCTTGCTTTGATTTGATTAATTCTGTGATTTTATCTTTTTGTTCTTTCACCACAGATGTCAGCTCATGGATCAAACTAGCAGATTGCTTTTCCTTTTGCTGAGAGTGGAGAAGAACTTGTTTATGCTCTGCCAGCTCAGCAGTAAGTCTATCAAAGCCTTCTTTAACCTATTTTAGCAAGAAAACAAAAGATTCAAATAAGGTGTTCAGCATTAACATTTTAATGAATGACAGTTCAATTTAAAAATGCATTCACTATGCAATATTAACTTGCAACACGAAAGAACAATTCAGGAGACCATCTATTAATTTAAAACATATCAGAATAAGACACATTTAAACAAATCAAACTGATAGTATTTTAAATTTTTACTTGCAATACATTTCTTTTAAAATACACTAGTTTAAAGTTACATGAATAAATTTATTTTCTTATAACTGAATAAAGTTTTTCTTCTAAATGGCTGGGGTTTTTGCTTGTTTTGTTCTATTTTTGAGAAAATACTGTTCAGAAATCATTATCCCAGTCATAATACTTTTTGGAACTGAGGTGACCAAGCAGGCAGTATACATTTGCCAAGGTGTTCTAAAGAAAACCATTCCACTGACGTACAGGAAGGTCTTTCAATGGTTATACTATTTCTTCATAGCTAGATCCTCAATGATTTATCCAAGTTTCTAAGAAGCATTAAGAATGAGAAGGATGAAGCTAAGAGCTTTATAAAACTGAAGGACATTTGAAGAAGAACTGGATCCAATAGCAAAGTTGTTTTAAAATTTAGTGAGACTTAAATCAATTGTCTGTCTTTCTCATACACTTGAATCATTGTAGTGTACACATGCATTTCTTTTTAATTCAGAATGACTTCATTACTATTTAATGAACTTTAATTCTGGTTAGAAAGACAGAATTAATATACAAAAATCTACCTAGAACTATAAACCTGGGGTATAGGAAAGGAACCCAGAGGAGAAGAACACATAGCCTGTATTAGAAGAACCCTAATCACTTTATTTTCATCCTTCACCTGAACACTGAAAAACATTTTTTTAATCTCAGTTAAGGGAGATCCTTCAAGAGGAGAACATTCTAAACATCTCTTAGTCTTTTAGACAAAGGTTGTTGAAAAAGACTGCAGCTTTATTATATAACACTTGTACAAATGCCATTTTAACATCTGCACAATTGGTGATAATATTGGCAGCTTATTAGTATGGACCTTAGGTTTTGAAAGCTTTTAAATAAAACACAATTTTTAGAAATAGAATCACTGACCTCAATCTTACATGTTTTCAATGTAGTTAAGTTATTTCAGTATCTACCAAAATTGAAGAACAAAATAACTCCTACGGTTTCTTTTCCCATATATTTTCCTCTTACCTCTGAAAATCTTTTGGCTTCTATAGTTAAGGCTACACGGAACTCATCCTCTAGATCCTTATATTTCTGGTTTAATAGATGACGTTTTTCCTGTAGTTCTTTAATATGGTCCTTATGTCTCTGTTCTTCTCTGGCTACTTCTTTTGACAGAGCTTCTTGAAATTCTGAGCCATTTAATGTAACTCTGGTTTCCAGTTCTTTTCTGGAACAATAAGACAGAATAGCAATAGCACTTAGACTTACTGTGTTTCCCCGAAAATAGGACATGTCCTGAAAATATACGCCCTCCCCCGAAAATAAGCCCTAGTGAAGGGGTGGGTGTGGCCAGCACAGGAGGCAGCCCTTCCCTTCCCCGGTCAGCTAGTGGCAGCTGAGCCCCTTTATCGCAACCCGCGGATCAGCTGAGCTGATCGGGAGCTGCCTCTCTGTTCTATCTCTCCCCAGTGTTTTTGGCGCTCGCCCGCCTCCCATCCATCCCCCTTGCCTGCAAACTCCCACCCCACTCGCAAGAGAGCAGCCGCCCGGCACCTCTTACCACGTAGTGCCCACACAGTGGACAACCCCCCCCCTCTGGCAGGCCAGAGCGCCACTCACCGACCGAGCGGTAAGAGGCCGGTTGGGCCAGCTGCCTGCTGCCGAGTCTTCTGGGAGCAGACGTCTTGTGCCTACCCCATCCCCCGCCCCACCTACCACCCCCAAATTGCATCCCTAAATGGGGTAGGTGGCTAAGCAAGGGGCAGGAGCCCTGCCATGCCCGGCGAGGGGGAGGGGGAGAAGAGACAGCAAGGGGAGCCACGTCTCGCTTCCTCCCCCGCCCCACCTGCCACCCCTCTCAATAAAGAGACAGCGTGGAAGGGAAGCAGCCAGGCTGCTGTTGCCATTGGGGTGGGACGTGTTGGGCCGCGAGACGCGCATCTTACCTTTCCAGCTCTGTTGCGTTCCTCGCCGTTGTGTCCAGGGAAAAACGTAATATAAAAACCTCGCGAGTTCAATCAAACTTCTCGAACTCGCGAGGTTTTTTTTACAACGTGCTTCCCTGGACATAACGAAGAGGAACGCAACTGAGCTACAAGTCTCAAGTAGGACGCGCGTCTCGCGGCCCACCCTGACCCACCCCGCCCCACCTGCAACCCCCAAATTGCGCCCCACAAGACGCGCATCCTACCTGAGACTTGTAGCTCCGTCACGTTCCTCGCCGTTGTGTCCAGGGAAGCACGTTGTAAAAAAAACCTCGTGAGTTCAATCAAACTTCTCGAACTCGCCAGGTTTTTTTGCAACATGCTTCCTTGGACACAACGGTGGGGAACGCGACGGAGCTGCAAGTCTCAGGTAGGACGCACGTCTCGCGGCCCAACACGTCCCACCTTCCAGAAATGAGTCTTTGTGAAACTCGTCGCACCGCCGCCACCGCCTCGTGGAGCAGGACTCTGCAAGGCTTGTTGTGCCGTTGCATGCATGAACATATACCGCTTTACAGTGCTTTACAACCCTCTCTAAGCGGTTTACAGAGTCAGCATATTGCCCCCAACAATTTGGGTCCTTGGAAGGATGGAAGGCTGAGTCAACCTTCAGCCTGGTGAGATTCAAACTGCAGCCGGCAGTCAGCAGAAGTAGCCTGCAGTACTGCACTCTAACCACTGCGCCACCACAGCTCTACATTAAGATGAACAGAAATTGCTTCTCATAAGCAAAATTCTGTACTTCTAAGAAGCCCATATTTAATGTGGAGACACAAAGTACAATCCAGGATTTCATAAAAATTCGAATTGGATGGATTACAATTCCGTTATAGAACCACCATTTCTGCCATAAGGACTTTCGGTCATCTTTCAAGCTTACATGCCAGCCTTTAAAACAGAAGGGCACATATGTTTTTGGCTAGCATGATGGGAACTGAGTTCTACAAAGTAGGTAGAACTAAAAAAAAAAACACAGTATAAAAGCCAGACCAGTATAAAACAAAAATATAATTAATCCAGTATTCACTCGATTCGTTACAGTTAATGGGAGAGTCAGTTTGGTCTAGTGATTAAGGCACCCGGCTAGAAAGCAGATCATAAGCTCACGTTCTTAGCCATAAAAGCCAGCTGGGTGACTTTGGGCCAGCTCTCTTTCTCAGCCAAACCCACCTCACAGGGTTGTTGTGGGGAGAATAGGAAGAGGAAGGTGTGTTGGACATTTTCATCATTTTGAGTTATTTGTAAAAGTAATAAATGCAGGAAATAACATAATTTGTAAACCGCCCAGAGTCACCTTATGGTGTGATGGGATGCACAACAATTCAATAAGTAAGTTAGTAAGGAAGTAAGGAAGTAAGTAGGTAGGTAGGTAGGTAGGTAGGTAAGTAAGTAAGTAAAAAAAAATATGAGCACTGAATATATTGAGATAAATGTCCCAGTTCTATCATGTTAAAAATAATTATTGGTTGACAGCTTCTGGAGTAGTTCTGGTAGTTTCTCCCAAAGTCATCAGGAACCCCAAGTTGTGCAGTTATTTTTTTTTTAAAGACACAATCAGCAATCAAGTCATTATGAGTGCAAGTGAAATTAAGACAGTCTTATGTACAAAGTTCTACCCTAAAATGATCCAAGTTGACACCTTCTTTATTTTCTGAGACACTGATGATTTTTCCAATTTAAATCTATATTGTATATAATTTTTTGATCGTTGATTTTTACAAAATTTGATTTGACACTGCAACATAATCATTTATTCTACACAAGGTTTGTAGAAAGGCTAATCTGGTCAGGATTTATTCAACCAAGAAATCTGATGTTTAAAACTTGAAATTTTTTTAGTAACATTTTTTTTTTAAATTAGGTGTTTATTCAAGTTTCAAAAATTTAAAATGAGCTGTTCCTCACATACTCAACAATGCTACATGTCTTTGCTGGATTATTAGGAAACATGTACCTGTGTTCCTGCTCTCTTAGCGTTAGGAGTTCATGGACTTGTTCCACCTTTTCTTTTTGTTGCTGAAGAGATATTCGAAGTAACTGTACTTCTCTCTCGGCTGCTGATGCTTTAAGTTCTGCAGTTTGAATCCTTTTCATCTGTGGTGTTTGAAATAACAGCAAGAGAAACGATCACTATTATTATTATTATTATTTAAATTTCTATGCCGCCCAACTCCCAAGGGACTCTGGGCGGCTTACAACAGATTTACAATTTCAAAGCTTGATAGCACAAGCAGATATTCTTGAGCAGTAAGTAGCAAGTTTTCCCGTGGTACGATTAACAAATGTTAGTTGTTGTTTTGTTTTTTTAATTTTCACAAATTATTACCTGGTTTCAGTATAAAGCACAATACACAAGCATTATACAGTAACTCTTGGCCAGTGTGGAAGCAATAATTTAAAGTTTTTGGACTGAATCAGCAGAGCTATTTTGACCCAATATCAAAACACAAACATAAACTCTTATCATACTGATGAACTTATCTTAAAACATGTTCCAAAAATCAGTATATGTAATTCATATGACCACATTGAAGGAAGAACAGAGCTATTCTTTATATATCAAATAAAAGTTCTGGTCATATTAAAAAAAAATATTCAAAAAGCAAAAAAATGTTTAACTGCAATATTAACACAATCTTTTGTTATATTCAGAACTAACAATTCTACCTCTGAAGCTTGCTGATGTGCTTTTTGTGACTCCAGCTTGGAGAGAGCTTCTTCTAAAGTCTGGACAGCCTTGTGTTGATCCTCTTCTTTTTGTTTGGACCGCTCTAGCTCCTTACCAAGTTTTTCAGCTTCTTCTTTCACTTGCTGAATATCAATCTGAAGTCTCGTCTTTGCATTTCTCTCTCTCAAAATCAGCTCCCTTAGCCTGAGAAACATATATGTGGATGGTGTATTTATTTACTTATCTATATCCCACTTCATTATTTTTAGAAATAACTCAAGGTGATGAACATATCCAAACACACTTTCCTCCTATTTTCTCCACAACAACTTCATTATTTTACTTCAAACTGTTATTTAAACTTCCGACTGAGCAAATGAAGAGATGACAGAACAATTATTCGGGTCAAGGCATATCTGAACTGAGATGTTCTTGATTAAATCAATGCAGGAGAATCACAATTTACAACAGGTGTATCCAATCCATGGCCCGCAGGCTACCTATGGCCCTGGACAGCTAGTAAAGTACCCCACAAGATAGTAAAAAATATGAAAAATAAAATTTGTTATTTATAGCAATAGCACTTAGATTTATATACCGCTTCATAGTGCTTTACAGCCTTCTCTAAGCGGAGTCAGCATATTGCCCCCAACAATCTGGGTCCTCATTTTACCGACCTCGGAAGGATGGAAGGCTGAGTCAACCTTGAGCCTGGTGATATATTTTATATGCGACCCCAGATAATTCTGTTCCCTCATTGCAGCCCAGGCAAGCCAAAAGGTTGGACAATCATGATTTAGACATATATCTTCCTTGTCTTGTGTTTACAGTTTAGGACATCCAAGCAGTTAGTATCCTCTAGATGTGTCAGGACTACAACTCCCAGATTTCTCATACAAAAGGCTGTACTACTACTACTACTATTACTACTACTACTAACTTACTATACTTCTATGCTGCCCAACTCCCAATGACTTTGGATAGCTCATAACAATCAAAACAAAGAAATTATGATAAAACTAATAAAAGGAAAAAGAAAGAAAAAGATGGCAGGAATGACAGATTGGCTGGGAACAAAGATCTGAGCGAAGAGCCATAGCTTCATAGCTCTTTGAAACAACGGCAGAGCATGGCCCATCCAGATCTCGGAGAGAACCTCATTCCAGAGGATAGGCATTACTATAGTGTAAGGGCAGTTCCAGGGTCCTGATATATTACATAGGTTTAATCGAAGACACCTGGAGTATACCGTACCAACCCTGCAAGATCAAATTGGCCAGGAAGTTACTTTCAAATCAAGTAAGTCATTGAAGTTCTATGGCTCAGGATTAACTCGCTCTGCCATTCCTAGGCCACTTTCTTACCTAGGTAATATCCATCAAATTCACTGAAAGAAATACCAAAAGAAATGTCACTTTAGAACTTAGAAACTCTGTAATCTGAAAGATACAGTGAGTTCAACTTATTTGCTAATCTATATATACCCACAAGAACTGATCATATTTTACTGCTCTCAAGAGCTTAAGAATGTAAGAATGAACAAATTCTTTCCATGTGAATTGCAACCGCACATTGTCAACTCAAAAGAAATTATAGAGTATACTAATACTCACCTATCTGTAGTGTAAACAGCTACGCTTTGAATATCTTTTTCTTCTTTGGCCTGGTTCTGCAGCTGCTTAATGCTTTCACTCAGTTTCTTTTCAGCTTGTTCAGCTTTCCATCGCTTCTCTCTCTCCTGATCTAGTTCTTGAATTAGTGCCTAAAAAAGAAGAAAATGTCTTTTTCTGAAACTAGTAATGTATCAAAAGTCCCTTGCTTCTATTACAACAAAAGCTATCCCAATTTTATTTTAAAATTTATATCAATACTACACAGCAAAAATGAAAATCTCTCAGGCACATATCACTTCAGAATAATAAATATATCTACCCTGTAAGTGAATTCTTCTTGAATACCAGTATCCACATTTAGTTTTCTCATTTGACTTTTTGGCCCACCCAGTTTCTTCGGTGTTTCCCCCACTATTTTCAAACTTGCAATTTCTGAAGCTGGGCTTGAACTTTCTTGCTCTTTGATGTGGGATTCTTGAAATTTAGACTTCATGAAATCTTTCTCTTGTTCTCTAAAGTGAAACAAAAATTGAATTTGCATACTGGAATGGATAAAAGCTCGCCAGAATATCAAGTGGGTATCATTTAAAGGGCCCCAAAGTAATTAGAAGGGTATTAAAAGCTATAAAACTATCCCACAGGTAAATTTCTGCAAACAATCATCCTTTCTACAGTTTCTAGAAATATACTGTACCTCTGGACTGGTTTTTTAGGCAGTAAATAAAATGAATCTAAAATTTTAGATTCATTTTCAGCAGTTACATTTGAGTTTTAACTTTGTTATCCAAGTCAGAAGAGAAAAATAGAAATTATTTATAGAAAGGATCAAAGATGAGCTCCATCACCGTTAAGCTTCACCATTAATTAGTCTTATTTTCATAAAAACCAGGTTACATTCAATTCTGCAGATTACTTATCTTCATGAAAGAGTAACAGACTACATGTGAATATGAAAGCACTGATAACTGAATTAAGACTAAGATATCATACCTGGCTGACAGTTTGCCCCTTTGAGAACGGAGCTTGGTCGATAAAGTGCTTTTCCGATAATTAGGCAACTTGCTCCTTTTAGTAGCTTTTCTATTCTCTTTTCCACTTTCACTACCACTCTCTGAGGTAAAATCTGTTTCTTTTTTGGCTTTCACAGTCACATTAGCTTTTGAAGAATTAGTAACCTGAAAATAAACAAATATGTTGATTAGGAACTCTTATCTGGTCTGTTCACTTTTGCTGTTGTTTCCTCTGCTGATCCAGGAAAAGATAATAAATATGTTGTTAGAAATTAAAAACACATTGAAAACCAAACACTAAGTATTCCATTATCAAAGTAACAACCCAATCTCCCACAAGAGCTAAGAACATTATTCAGACAAGTACAAACAATCAGAACACCAAAGGAATAACTATCTATACAACACCTTTCAACAAAATGGACACCATGCAATCAAAAAATACAGCTTAACCTTGAGCTGCATATATTGTCTTATATTGGAATAATATGATGCAAATGAAAATATACCAACAAACATTTGTCAAGCTAAACTAAAAAAAACATTAAAAGTTACTACCTTTTGCAGGAGGTGAGATATCTGTTCTTCTAGTTTTTTTATCCTTGAGTCATTATCAAATTTAATTTTTTCTGGCTCAGAAGATGACATTATTTCAGTGGAAGAGCTAGTGGTAGTCCAAGGTAATATCTTTGTCCTCTGGCGAAACTGGGCTAATACTTGATCAATACGTGGTGTTATTATTGGCAAATTAACATAAGTCTATTAAAAAGAAATTAAAAATTCTGTCATACAAAAAGAAGTTCAAACTAACTTTATAGACTTCAAATAAAAGCAAATATATATTAATTTACCACACCTCTTCTTCATCTGTATAACTGGATGAAACTAAACAGCTTAAGAGATCTTCCAAGCACTTCAAATCAGATGAGTTTGGTTCCATTAAGTTAATCGGTTCACCAAATATATTCTTCCCATCCAAGATGGTCAGCTGAGGTAAAGCCTGAAGGAGAATCTCTCTGTAGCCTTCAGATAATAAAAGAAATTACTTTATAACTGCATTCTGAAAAGCCTCCAAATGCTTTTCCAAACTAGTTTCATTTGCACTAGATTTTATCCTATCCACCTGAACAATTGCAGCACTTTTACCTATTTTGGCACACACGGGGTTACTTTTTCCATTTTTCTCCAAAGTAAGATTAGTCAAGTATTGCAGTCCACTAAGGCACTGAAGTAAATGGTTAACGTTATTTACACAGTTGCTGTGAAGTTCAATGTGATTAATTTTATAGTTGGGTCCTCGAAGATGTAGAAGTCCTGTAAAAAATACAACTCAATAATAAATGTTGAAACATCAAAAAATCATTTATCTAAGCAGAGTTTAATTAAAATAGGAAAAAAAAGTTCCCTTTCTTTTGTAAAGTATTCCAAATTTATTTATTTATTTATTTGGAAAACGATTGTGCCTACCCTGTTTCTCCCAAAATAAGACATCCCCTGATAATAAGCCCAATCGGGCTTTTGAGTGCACGGCAATAAGGCCAAGCGCTTATTTCAGGGTTCAAAAAAATATAAAACAGGGTCTTATTTTCGGGGAAACACGGTATCTCCACAAAACAATTATGATCGCAAAGCAAGTGTTGCAAAACCAAGGAATAGAAGAGAGACAGACTAATTCAAGATGGGGATTCATTTAGGCACCAAGAATGACAATTTGCCAATGCATTATGAGATCATCACAGAGTAGGCACTATTTGGATTTGCAGCCACTGTATATGGGAATGGCTTTGGGACAGGAAGAGCCACATCCAAGACAAGTCAGATAAGAGGCAGCTTATCTTTCAGAAGGAATGTGGATATAGCAAGCAACCTAATTCTTGGGCTGTAAAGGCAATGGGGCAAGAAATGTCCTCTCAAGACTTGTAAGATTCTGTTAATGTCACTGTACAATAAAGCAGAGCTAAAGTACATCAGGGTGTGTTTCTTGCCTGCAATACCTTGTAAAGCTGATAGCTACAGACACAAGAACACATTAAGCTAGTCCTGCTGATAAACTGTCTTCTTCTCTAAAAGTTCTAATGACCTCCAAAACTGCAATGCCACAAACACATTCAGGGGTGTCAACATCCCTGGGCTCAAAATTGTGCGTGCATCCGGGTAATCCTAATCCTACCCTTTTTAAATTATGCACCAAATGCATTGGCATGCACATAAAAAGAGGTAAGGCTTTCATCAACTGGTTGTGCCCATCATTTTGAAGCCTATGACTGTCACTATGTTAGGCTCTGCGCATATGGATTTCCAAATAAGTTCTTCAAAGTCAGTAATGCTTGGGTTTGAATAGATTGAGCTGAAAATCTCTTACCTGAAAGGTCATCTATACGGTTGTAAGATAAATTCAGTTTAGTTAAATTATATAGATTTTCCAGCCCTAGGGAAGAGACAATTTTTTTTTAAATGAAAGCAACTATATAGGCAAACGATCAGAAGTGAGTCCCACACATATTTCAGTCTGAAATACTTTTTAAGACTTCTAGCCATTCTGTGACCATTCTACCACCACATCCAATTAGTCAGCATTCTGTGCTTAAGCCTTAAGGAGCTATTGTTCTGACAGCTTTATTTTTTTTATTTTATGTATCCTTTACAAATCCTGGCTAAGCATGCTGTCTCCTTCTTCATTTATAAATCGATCGTAAGTGAACATTAGGATAATTACCAAGGTCCATTAATTTAGGCTAGCCTTGGTAGCCAAGCCAAAGGTTATGATTCCCTGAACTCTTCATCTCTTTTATTCCTGATCTGATTGTGTATGTTTAATTGTGAACCTCAGCATAGCCATTTTAGTCTTCTGATTCAGTTATAGCTGGTTTGGCATTAGGCTGTCAAAACATAAGAACTCAAAACATACTAGAAATCTTGGGGAGGGGGAGAGAAAGGGAGGGAGGGAGATAGAACTGCAGTATGAATAGAGTTTTCTTGTAGCAGAAGTATACTTCTGATATCATTGCAAAGTCACACCTTACTACACGTCTAATGTGGAGTACCCTTATCTCACCTATCACAACAAGGAGTGTTGCATATTTTTATACATATTTAAATAGCTGCTCATCTCACAGATTTGTGACTCTGGGCAACGTACAATAAAAAAGTATTGCTGAACCATTACTGTCAAATAGGCACAGGCCATTAAAAATGCTAAATCTCTACAGGCATCCTTTTAATGAGTCAAGTGTACAAAAATGCTATAAATCTCCAACATTCAAGAACTGTAATTAAAGGGGGGAAAGGGAATGGGAATATGACAGGTCTTAAGAGCCATTTCTATTTCAGCTTCCATTATTAAATGATGTGGCAGAGTGCTTTAGGCAAGTAAATATATTTCAATATATTCAGAATATTCTGTAGTTGACCCTCCCAGGTTTCTATGGAGAAGCAGACAAAGTTACCATTTCTCCAGTTTCAGAAATATAAATTCCAGCTATTATTGTAAAAATGATTTTCCTAATAAATAAATCTTCAAGCTTTGGAAAGTTCAAACAGGCTTGATCCAGTTTTTCTACAAGTAATGTTACATATTGCATTAGATCTATGTTTCTCAACCTTGTCAACTTGAAGTTATATGGACTTCAATTCCCAGAATTCTCTAGCCAATATGCTGAGGGAATTCTGTGAGGTGAAGTCAACCCATCTTCAAAACACTGGTCTAGACATTTCCCTTGGAGAAGCTCTGGGAAGGGGGAATCTGCACTATTAATTCTTTTGTCTGAGGGTCTTGAACCTTGAGAAGCCATTCAGAACAGTATGAGAGACAACACTGGTATCAGCAAAGGAATCAACAAAAATCCTTTAGCAAGGTTTCTCTAGCCTAGAAATTCTGAACCTTTTTCTGTCATGAATCCCTTTGAGAATGAAGTGAAACCTATGGACCTTGTTTCAGAAAAATGTCATTTAAATGCAACATAAACCAATTATGCCCAAGTATAGTTACCAAAATGTTAAAAAAATAATTATAGCAATATTGATGCTTCTTTATTAATTAGTTAAATTTATAAAAATGTCTTTTCTAAGGTATAATTTTAGATGAGTTTTATTAAAGTGAAAACTTTTTGAAATCTGGAGATCATAAATCAGGTTGTTGTTGACGTACATTACTGAATGAAAAAAACAGTGAATAAAGTTGCAATTTTTTTCCCCATCCACGTAACACAGATTCCCTGAAATTTATTTACAGACCACAGTTAAGAACCCCACTCTGCACAGAGCTTCCCAATCATGGTCACTTCAAGATGTGTGAACTTCCTAGAATTGCCTATCCCAAGGCAATTCTAGGCCTTAAGTCAACACATCTGGTAGTTGCCAAAGTTGGGAAACATTGCTTTCTAGTTCCCTCCCACAAATGGAAGGGAAAGCTATATTAATCCAACATCAAGCCTTGATCTAAGGACTGACCTTCAACTTTTGTTATCAAGTTGCAAGCCAAATTTAAGGTACGCAGGTTTGCAAGGCAGCTTAGCCCTTCAATCCAATGTATACGATTCGATGAGAGATCTAGATGTTGTAAGTTCAACAGGTGATCAAGACTTTCAATTCTGGAGATCAGGTTACAGTGCAAGTTGAGTGTGTGAAGCTCTGAACTTAAAGGCAGCTCTGCTAAACTACAAATGAAGAACATATGACAAAACATTGGTTTTAACAATATGTAGAAACTTTGAAGCACATGTAGTCCTTGACTTACAAAAGTTCATTTAGTGACCATTCAAAGTTACAATGGCACTGGAAAAAGTGACTTATGACAGTTTTTCACACTTACAACCATTGCAGCATCCCCATGATCAAAATTCAGATGCTTGACAACTGATTCATATTTATGATGGTTGCAGTGTCTCAGGATCATATGATCATCTTTTGCAACCTTCTGACAAAGTCAATGGGGAAGCCAGATTTACTTAATAATCATGTTACTAACTTAAAAGCTGCACTGATTCACTTAACTGGGGCAAGAAAGGTCAGAAAATGGGGGCAAACACTTAAGTTGCACTTGACAATTATCTTGCTTAGCAACAGAAATTTGGGGTTCAATTGGGCTCTGAAGGTTGAGAGTTCAATCCTAGGTAGCAGAAAATTTTTCTCTTTAAGGTGCAAAAAAAATCATATCTGATGCAAACTCTGTGCAGTGTCAAGAAGGACATCCAACTAGGGCTCCATCCAGTTGCTGTGACTCTACCCTGAATTAAGGGAAAAGGGAAGTTTTGTGGTCGTAAGTTGAGGACTACTTATAACAAATAACAAGTATTCAAGCCCATGAAAACCACACTGTATACAAGGTACACTAGTATTTTCATGATTCTCTCGATAACAATTTTAATACTAAAAATACTTAATTGTGCAGTGTCAAACTTCTTGGTGCAGTCATTTAATCTTATCCTAGCACTTGGAGGAAAAGCCAGGTGTTCAAAGCTTTACAGAGGGTTAGGAAGGCTGAACCTCAGAGGCAGAGTGTTCCACAGGGCTGCCCTGGGAAAGGCATGCCTCCTAACTCCTATCAAATAGCAAAATTTAAGGGAAGGGACTAGGAACCTGCCCACCCTAGCTGACCCGATAGGATGAGTAGCTGTTCTTAGAGAAAGGCTATCCTGCAGATAACCTGTCCCTGTCCCATACAGGGCTTTAAAATGATGACCAACACTTTGAATTGCACCTGTAAAGAAATTGGAAGCTAGTGCAGCTTGTAAACAAAGGTGTTACAAGAGCAACCTAGGGGCCCCAATTACTGTGCACGCTGTTGCATTCTGGACCAATTGAAGTTTTAGGTAGTCTTCAAGGGCAGCCCCAAGTTTCAGTATTGAAGCATTGCAGTAATCCAAATTACTATTTAATATGTATTAATGAATAAAAATATATCATGACTTGCAGCTGTTGATAATTTTTTCTCCACCAAAGTGAAGAAATCTAATTCTATGATAGCTGATCTTATGGTAGCAGTCTGTAAATTAAATTATACATTACGGAAAAGACTTTTTTTTTTTTGCACCGGATAGCCTCAACTTACTTGCCATCTTCTTCCACATAAAAAGACCACACATTCCGTGGAGCAACCCTTCTAAATTTCTTCAAATAATTTAAGACTAAATAGCATTTGGCTAACAATTCAGGCTTGTCGTCTCCCAGCTTACTTTAAAGTGGGCAGAGGATCGAGAAAAAAAACCCCAAAGGTGGAACTGTGCCCCAAATGTACCCCAGCACTTCTGCATGACACCCAAGGAAAGACAAGGGGAAGCACCCCTAAGTGTGCAAAAATGATGCAACCTCGCAGTAGCAACACCTGAGACGGGATTGGGAAAAAGCTCAGAGACTCCTCTGTGCAAGGCTTCTTCTTCCTCCCTGCAGCCTCTCACCTCTTGATGCCTTTATCCATTAGGCTGAGCTCCCCTGAAGTTGCGCAGACCTCCGCCATCCCGCTCCGCTTAGTGACCTCTTCCCCAGCCTGAACCGCGGTAATTGCCGCCCTCCGCTTTGAACCCCGCCCACCAGGCCCTCGTCGCTGTGACTGCGCCAACGGCACCGCTGAGCATGACGGGAGGAATGTGGGCTGTTCCAGCTCCCCTTCCCAGCGGCTGCGAAACGAAGTCGCTGCGGTTGCAAGACAGACGTAGTGGAGGTGGG
>QLTV01004142.1:616276-642856 GCA_003457575.1 Thermophis baileyi
TCGGTGCCCCTCTCTACTCCAGGGACGGAAGAGAGAAAAACCGGCTAAAAAGTTTAGAAAGTGATTTGCACTTGTGGACGCATGATAGGAAAGAATAAGTTATGAGCAAGGGAGCGCCTGCTGGTCTTTTCGTTCCACAGTTGTACCTGCGAACACATCTATGTACTTTTAATTTTAATTTAAATATTAAAAATAAAAACCCAGTCCGGCAATGCAGTTCCAGCCCGTTATTTTCATGATGTGAACCCGAAATTGTCGGTGATTGGCTATTTTTACTAGGGGGGGGGGAGAAGGCAAGGGCACCAAGGAGAAACTATGAATGACTCGCTGTTTTTTTGCATTTTGAGCTTGCTTATTTATTTATTTATTTATTTATTTATTTTGTCAAGCATATATAAGATAACAGATAAAAGTATAAACATGATTGTGAATACATGAAAAGGATATGAATAAAAAGGGACATTATTAGGACAGGGACGGTAGGCACGTCGGTGCGCTTATGCACGCCCCTTAATTTATCGGACTTGAAATCGAAACTCTCAGTGAGGTGCCTCCCATTTAGGCGAAAGGACTTCTAAGCGAGGGAAAGTGGGAATAGAGTAACTAACTGGGTTTGAAAATTCGAGTTTACGTTCCTAGAGGCGTAAAACACAACTGGTGAGGGCTTGGGAGAATTTCGGAGAGCAAGGTTTGTGGTTTCTTCCCCAAACCCCAAAAACTTTAACCTTAGACTGTCTACTGTCGACCTCACCCCATTCCTAAGAGGTCTGTAAGGGGCGTGCATAAGCGCACCAGCGTGCCTACTGTCCCTGTCCTACTGTCCTATTGTCCTCATCTATCTGTATTCACTTTGATTATGTTTATGTTTATACCTGTACCTGCTATCTTGTACATGTTTGACAAACAAATAAAATAAAAATAAAAAAAATAAAGGTTAGGATTGAGTTGGGCTGAGAGATTCATACGACCACCAGATGGCAGCAGAAAGTTACAATACCTCTAAGTTGCGGTCTGGCGATAGCTGGGAGGTTTGCAGCCGTATCCAATAGCCCTGACTTGCCCGTGCAGATATTTTGTATTTCGAATGAAACATGCCTTGATTCAAAGTCCAAACCAGTTTCTCTGAAAGAGCGAGAGCATTTATTTAAATCGCAATCCTGAGAATTGCTTATAGCTACAATGCAAACTACAATCTCAAGGATCAAACATTTTGTTTTAAGAATTTAATGTGTAAAAAGCTAATAGTACTGCACTACATAGTTCGAGGTATACCTTTTTTTTACTGTTTCAGGGTTGAGATGAAATATCCTGTAAGTGCTATTGCTATAATAAACATTGCATAATGCACATACAATAAGCTTTGCAGTGCTTTTTTTTGGGGGGGGGGGTTCCTAATGCAATCCGATATATCTGTTGGTACTGGCTTGAATATTTTTGTCTGGCAGTAATAATATTTCTGAATTATATTTGCGTTGCCAATGGAAATTAGAAAAATCATGCAAAACAAGGAAATCCCATGGCTCAAGGGGACAATTTAAAGTGGCATTTGAAGGAGAAAAATCAGAAAGGGATATGTGTACCTGTCAAATTGGAAATGGCAGTTAGGATTAACCACTTCTCAGAAGAATCCACAGTAAACTTCAGGAGCAGCGCCAAAATAGCAGGCGTGTGGTAATGTCATTAATTACAAATGCCTTAATTGTGTACCTACATTCCTGCTACAGGCACATAAAGTTGAAACTGTTGTCCTCCTCTTCCTGCATTCCAGAGTCCCTTGGGAGTTGGGAGTTAGAAATACAAATAAAAGTTAAAAGTTAAAGTTAAATTTCATCTTTTGCCACCCTTAATATCCTTCCCAAAAGGGTTCTCTCCCATTTCTATTCTTCTTGGTAATTGCTAGGAGTCTGACCAGATGGTTAAAATTAAATTATTTGTTCTCTAGTCAAAGCACAACTATAATATTTTCAGTGGGACACTTTTACCTTCTGCAGATAATGAGAGATTATTTAATTATTTAAGTAGAACAACTTTTCTAGAGCTATCACATTGCCCTGGCATAAACCCTAGGTGGCATCAAAGAGATCTAGAAAACTTGTTGCTTTGCCTTCCCCTCATCCTCACCCCTTACCTGAGGCAACTTAAAAGTTATCCTTAGCTATCCGGATGTTAAATACTGTTTTCCCCCTTAAGCAGAAAACGAGCAGTGGCAGCTTCACTGTGTGCCTTATTGACCATCCAGTTGGTGTTATAATCGAGGATCACTAGGGGGTAGATCCTACAGAATAACAGAATTACAAGTTGGAAGGGACCTTGGAGGTCTTCTAATCCAACCCCCTGCTAAAGCAGCAGACCTTGTACCATCTCAGACAAATGGGTGTCCACTCTTCTTAAAATCCTCCAGTGTTGCAGTGTGCAGCAATTGGCACTTGAATTAGGCACGTACCCTTTCTGTGGTTTTGGGGCGTTGTCTTCCAAGGCCTTCTGCTTCGGGAATTGGAGAATTGTTCTTTCAAGCCATGCTCTCTCCATTTCCTTGCCAAGCCTCTGGTGATTCCCTGGCTCAGAGTCTAAAAAAAAGTCTGCATGGTGAAGAGAGAGAAAGAGAACCAGCCCTGGTGCTGCTTTCTGGTACCACGTTCCTTGTGCCTGCTTTCAAACACAGGTTTGACTCTATTCCAGGGGTCTCCAACCTTGGGAACTTTAAGACTTGTGGACTTCAACTTCCAGAATTCCCCAGCCAGCAAAGCCGGCTGAGGAATTCTGGAAGTTGAAGTCCACAAGTCTTAAAGTTCCCAAGGTTGGAGACCCCTGCTCTATTCTACAATTCTCAGGCTCCCTCTGAATGCAGCTGCACAAAACCAGGGTGGGTTTTGTCAAATGGCTGAAAATGCCACTTTATCCATTTTCTCCTCAACCCCAACCACCCCAAAGAGGGTTACTGTTGGTTGTTTCCAATATCTAGTGCACAGGTGTCAAACTCGCCGCATCACATTGCTGTCACGTGACGTTTCACGATGTTTTTCCCATTCGCGGAGCTGGGGTGGGTGTGACGCATCCGGCCTGCAGGCCGCCAGTTTGACACCCCAATTTTCTAGTGGCTTTGCATGAAAGGACAAGTAAATAAAGGTGGTAGAAAACTCTCAAAATGCCTGTCCCTAACATGTCTTAACTCTATGCATAATAAAAACTGCATTATTTGCTGACATCATTCCTGTAACAAGATAGAGGTCACTACGGTTAGGAAAAGTTATACCAGTGTGATTTTTTTTTTGCTGTCTTAGGAATGGTAAGTAGCACTTCAACTTGACTGTGAAAGAGAGCCTCCGATTGGCAAATAAACCCAGAAGCTGTTCCCCACAGTGTTTACTTTTGCAATAATTCTTTGACGATTATCGCACAAGACATTGTGACTGCTAACGAGCAACTTGTGAGTTTCAGAAGCAGAGTTTGAACTTGGGCCTCCCTATCATAGTTCAGCACTTTAATTGTTGTATCCCATCTTCTGACTTACCACAAAAAAACAGGACAGATGCTGAGACTTTTGTTGGGAGGGACAATGAAAATAATTGAAATAATTGTGAAGTGATCTGCTAGCTACTTTTTGTCTTCCTCTTTTGGCCATTTCTGATCTTGGAAGCTGAACAAGATCAGGTTTAGTTTATACTTAGATAAAAAACACAGAAAGGTGTTGGCTAGTGTATGAAGTTGAAAAAAAGTCAATGGCAAACCCCTTCCATATTGCTACCAAGAAAATTGCATGAACAAGTCCATAAAATAACTAGAGCTCATGCTTGACTTGAGGACATCTTTAGGTTTACTTTATTGTAAATTAAGTTTATCCATCTTTTATATTCTGGAACAAGATTTCAACTGCACACATTTCCCAGAATATAGTTCTACACCTCACTGTTTTGTGCTAGCTTGACAATTATGCATACATTTTCTTGCCATCTGTTGTAATTATTTTTTAACAAAAAGACAGTGTTGGCACCCCCTAAGAAAATATGGATGCTGTCTGGTAAGGCATATGTACAGATACTTGTCAGTTTCCAGAAATGGACAGAGTGCTACATCATTAATCTGAAGGACATGCATGTTTCCAAAGAGGAATGCCATCTGTGGTAATTCTGAATTTGTTGGGCTATTAGCTAGCTAGCTTTCTTAACCCTGTTTGCCAATCAGCAGAAGTCAGTCTATAGATTCTGTCTGAGTCTTCTGGTTTGTTTTCATTCTAAGTTGTAATAGTTTTGTTACTACACAAGGATTTATTAACCAGCTGTAATTTTGAAGTCTAATTAGTTTAAGGAAAAAATAACATGACAAGTTCAACATGCTATTAACGGGTTGTTTGGCAGGGAAGCCATATCAAATTTAATTATACATCAGTTTAATTCCAATCACTAGTAGCAATAGCAATAGCACTTAGACTTATATACCGCTTTATAGTGCTTTACAGCCCTCTCTAAGCGGTTCACAGAGTCAGCATATTGCCCCCAACAATCTGGGTCCTCATTTTACCCACCTCGGAAGGATGGAAGGCTGAGTCAACCTTGAGCCGGTGAGATTTGAAGGAATCTCACCGTAGGAAAAGGAATTCATGGAAACCTTATGGGTTGCTGAGTTGGTCACTTACATTGTAGTTTTGTAATCAAGTCGGGGGGGGGGCAAAATAAAATGTAATTTTTGGTCAGTCTGCTGCATTTCCTTATATTCACTGCCCTAGTTATTCTTCTGCCTTCTTCCCAGGAGCTGGCAACTATGAGCAGAAATGCTGCTCAGTTCCTCAATTTTTATTTTAATCATTTCCACAGATTGGATGCAGAGCCTAACAAGGCAACTTGTCTTTAAATCCCTCTGGTCCCTGCCCAGGGCACAGATACATTGGGGCAAATAAAGATAATTGGCAGATAAAATTGTGTTGATATTTGACCTGCCTGACCCATTGGCTGCTACATCACACTCCCTTTGGCTCTTGTTTATTTGGAGTCCCCTAGCTACATGGCTCCAGATTCCTGTCCTAATGATGGAACTGATTTCAAATGGAAAAGGACAAGCATAACTCTTTCCATTCTTGTGTTTTCTTTGTATTTGTGAATACAGGTAGTCCTCAACTTACAACAGTTCATTTAGTGACTGTTCAAAGTATCCCATCTTCTGACTTACCACAAAAAAACAGGACAGAGATTGAGACTTTTGTTGGGAGGAACAATGAAAATAATTGAAATAATTGTGAAGTGATCTGCTAGCTATGTTTTGTCTTCCTCTTCTGGCCAGTTCAAAGACTGTTCAAACGGCACTGAAAAAGGTGACTTGTGACCATATTTCACACTTGTGTCCATTGCAGCATCCCTATGGTCATGTGACTTACATTCAGATGCTTGACAACTAGTTCATATTTATAAGAACTAAGAGCCAAGGTGGCGCAGTGGTTAGAGTGCAATACTGCAGGCTACTTCAGCTGACTGCTAGCTGCAGTTCGGTGGTTCAAATCTCACCGGTTCAAGGTTGACTCAGCCTTCCATCCTTCCGAGGTGGGTAAAATGAGGACCCAGATTGTTGGGGGCAATATGCTGACTCTGTGAACCGCTTAGAGAGGGCTGTAAAGCACTGTAAAGCGGTATATAAGTCTAAGTGCTATTGCTATTGCTGTAATAGTTGCAGTGTCCCAGTGTCATGTGATCATCTTTTGCGACCTCCTGACAAGCAAAGTCAATGTGGAAGCCACATTCACTTAACAACCGTCGTACTAATTTAACAACTGCAGTGATTCACTTAACAAATATGGCAAGAAAAGTCATAAAATGGAGCAAAACTCACTTAACAAATTTCTCACTTAACAACATAAATTCTGGGCTCAATTGCGGTCGTGAGTCAAGGACTATCTGTGCCTTGATTTGGTCTAAGTCAGCGATGGCAAACCTTTTGGGCTTGGTGTGTCAAAAATTTGAAAAATGCCTAACTTGACTCTGCTGGCATGTCACCCCGCCCCTGAACAAAAGAGAAACAATTCTTTACGTATTTGTGTATTTAAACAAAATACAGTCCAATCACCTGTGTGATCCCCAGAATCTGCTGCAAAGTGCTTGCCTTCAGGTGGAGCTTTCGTTCCTTTGACAGGCCCCTGAGACCCACCTGAGGCAGCTCCGGGTCGCACAAGGTCTTGGTTTCCTGAAATGACTTATAAGAATGCTCTTCTCTGGCATCTGCAGCCATGCGAAAGCATGCTCCATTCTCGAATGATTTTTGGAGGGCCCAGAAGCCACACAAAATGCTTTTAAAAATAGTTGCTGGGTATTGGTCAACGCTGGCATGTCATCCAAAACATTGTGGCATGTCACCTTTGACATGTGTCATAGGTTCACCATCACATGGTCTCAGTTGTTCCAGGCTGAGGAATTGTGTGGATTCTCTGAAATGCCCTGACGCAAAAGTCTCTGTGGTGCATAAATAAGGCCGTTCTTATATCTATTATTGCTTAAACCAAGCATAAGCAATAATAGCCGAGGTGGCGCAGTGGTTAGAGTGCAGCACTGCAGGCTACTTCAGCTGACTGTTAGCTGCAGTTCAGCGGTTCAAATCTCACTGGCTCAAGGTTGACTCAGCCTTCCATCCTTCTGAGGTGGGTAAAATGAGGACCCAGATTGTCCTCATTGGGGGCAATATGCTGACTCTGTGAACCCTTAGAGAGGGCTGTAAAGCACTGTAAAGCAGTATATAAGTCTAACTGCTATTGCTATTGCTATAAAGAAAGGCAGTCCTTTCAAAAATCTTTGTTTATGCTACATCTGTTATCTTTTACATTAACAGCTTTTGTATTTAGTAAGTTTCATCCGAATTTTCCATCCATGTTGTCTCAAAGAACCCATTTAGGCAGAAAGGTGAACGAAAAGGCTGTCAGCCCAGCTGCTTGCCTATCGCTTGTGTTTGTTTCGAAAGCATCCAAACAATGCTAAACTGCTGAGAGTGGCGTGTATTCTATAGAAAAATATCTACTGCCAACAGTTTGTAGGGCTTAGACTGCAATATTAAACCTGTCAGTTCGGCTATAATGGCATTTTGTATTGTATTTTATGCTTCATGGGCTTGGCCTACGGTGTAATGTTTGAGAAAATACAGCACAAACTCTACACATGCACTCAGAAATATTATAATAGGGCTTTGTGTTAGGTAATAGTTATAAGATTCATACATACTATTAAGTTAAAGGGAACTTAGCTTGTATATACAGGTACTCCCCAACGTATCGGCACAATTGCGGCCAGATTTTTAGTTGATAAGCAATTAAGTAAGTCATCACATGACCGTATCCAATTTTACAATCATTTTTTCTATGGTGGTTAATCAAGTCACTGCAGTCATTAACTGAATCACACAGTCATTAAGCAAATCTGGCTTCCCCAATTGACTTTGATTGTCAGAAACTAGCTGGGAAGGTTGCAACTTGCAGTCATGTGGCTGCAAGATACTGCAACTGCCATAAATGCGAGCTGGTTGTCAAAAGCCTGAATTGCAAGGACATGACTGCAGAAGTGATGTATGATGGTCATACCCTTGAGAACAGAGGTAGGTCAGTTTCCAGGCTGTTGTAACTTTGAACCATCATTAAACTAACGCTTGCAAGTCAAGGACTACCTGTAAACACAAACAGGTAGTTAGTCCTCAGTTAATGACCATAGTTTGGACAGGAAACTCCATCCCTAAACAACATGATCACAAAGCAAAAGAAAAACAAAAAAACCACTTGATTTACAAAGGCAGTTCAAGTGCATTTGTTAAGCAAAACCCATGTGTTAAGCAGGACATCATGTGACTATTACCTTCTCCCAGCTTCTCCATTTAATTTTCTTGTTAGAAACTGGCAGTGAAGGCTTCAAATAGTGATCATGTGACCACAAGAAGCTGCAACCACCATAGTGCCTGAATTGCAATTGTGACTGCAGGGATGCTGCAATGGCCACAGCTCTGAAGACTGCCTATATATCTCCTTGTTTAGTGCCATTGTAACTTCAGTCACTGAAGAAGTGGTCATTGAGTGAGGACTTCTTGTATATGATTGGAGAGTAAAGACAGTAAAAATGGCTGGTGAACAATTTCATTTTAAAAGTTTTAAAAGACTAAAGGCCAGCAGATGAAATCTGTAGGAATTTTCTTTGGACTTTTTTTTTTGGACAAACCAAATACGTGAAGTTGTAGCATCGCCTCAGTCCAGGGTAACAGTTTGCTAAATCATTAAAGAACCAGTAAAGTTTTATGGCCATATGCTTCATTTAATGAGTAATCTGGGGAGAACATTGAGAAGCACTTCATTTTGATTAACCAGGTACTTAGATTTGGTAGCAGACTTTGAGTAAAATATGTAGGAGGAAAATTAACATTCTGTCCTACAGGTAGTCTTTTATTCTGTGCAATCTAATGGAACATTGGAAAGAAATTATGTAAAGAGGCTTGGGACTCTGTTCGTTTGTCTGCCCAAAACAGAATAGAATGAGATCCAGTCTGATGTGGAATGAGAAGCCACAAAAAGTAAGATTGAATTAGAAAATGTCCTGCTTGCTGCAGAGTAACTCTCCCTCCACCCCACCCCACTCCACCAGAGGTGGGTTCCTCCCGGTTCGGACCAGTTCTATAGAACCAGTAGTAACTTGGCGGCCTGGGTCGCTAGAACCGGCAGTGACCCAGGCCTGCCACACCCCCGAACTGGTTCTTTCGGTGGCCCTGTAGGCACCGCCATCTTGGTTTTTGCTTCTGCGCATGCGCAGAAGCTTTTTTTTAAGCACTGCGCATGCGCAAAGTACGCGGCGCACCACTGAGCGAACTGGCAGTGAAGAAAAGAAGAACCCACCCCTGCACCCCACCCCACCCCAGTATATTCCTATGAGAAATTGGGTTGAGGCTCAGAATGCTACCCACAGTCACACGACGGAGCTGCTAGCAAGGGATTGGAAAGAATTCCAGTAGCCATAATTTGGAGGCTTTCTCTACATAGCTTTTTTCTTCCAATGGTAGAAATGGTTCTGTCCAATGGTATATTAGACAGAAATTATGTGTAGAGGTTCAGGAATCAGTCTGCTAACCATCAGCTGATAACTCTCCAAAAACTCAGTGGGACTGGATTATATCTCTTGTGCAAAAAACCCACAGATTGAGTTAATTATTCTTTGCAAAACCTGACCGTCTCCTTTGAAAAGACATGGTTAATCATCAGCCCCTTTTTCCCTTTAAAAGTTAAAAGGACAGAGTTCTGAAATCACTTGCTTGCTCTCAACAAGGGAAGGGTGTAAGATCTTCAGGTTACCCTCAGTTGCTCACTCAAAAGCACCAAAAGAAAACTGAAACCATGGGGAGAGACCAAGGTAACCAGGCTAAAGACGCAAATACCAATGAAAACAAGATCCAGCTTAAAAAGACAATGGGCTATTTAGAAGGGGTTAGCTTCATAGTAGGCACAATTATAGGTGCAGGGATTTTTGTCTCCCCAACCGGAGTGCTCAAATATTCCATGCTCAATGTTGGTGTGTCTTTAATAATCTGGACTGCTTGTGGCATCATCTCGCTGATGGGTGCTCTCTGTTACGCCGAGCTCATCACAGCACTGCCATTTTCTGGAGGGGAATACAGCTACATAAAAAGAGCCCTTGGCTCTCCAGTGGCTTTTATCTTTTTATGGACAGCGATGTTTAACAGACCAGCCTCGAATGCTGCTCGAGCCTTGCTGTTTGCCGAATATGCCATTCAACCTTTTTATGGAGAGTGCCCAGCTCCTGAGATGGCAAAGAAATGTTTGGCATTGGCTGTTCTCTGGTTCCTTGGGATTCTCAATGGGCGAAGTGTCAAGATGGCTGCCTGGGTGCAGATCGTTTTCACCTTTCTCAAGATGATGGCTCTCTCCATTATTGCAATTGGTGGAATAGTTCTGTTGATCAGAGGAAAGAAAAAGAACACAGCCAGATTCGAAAATGCTTTCAGTGCAGACATTCCAGATGCTGTGCAGATCTCAGAAGCATTTTTCCAAGGGTTGTATGCATACGGTGGCTGGTGGTCACTCAGCTACTTGGCAGGTATGTCTTCCATTTTCTTTGCCAAATCACTTGCTGTGCTGTCAGCAAGTGATTTGACTACAGCTAGCCCTTGACTTACCACTCTTTATTCAATGACCATTTGAAGTTATGCTGAACAAATTGTAGTTATGGCTGATCCCAGACAAGACTGAGTGGCTGTGGGTACTGCCTCCTAAAGACTGTATTGACTGTCCATCCTTGGTTCTGGGGGGAGAGAAATTGTCCCCCTCAGAACGGGTTCGCAATTTGGGTGTCCTCCTAGATCCACAGCTAAGATTAGAGCAACATCTAACAGCTGTGGCTAGGGGGACCTTTGCACAGGTTCGCCTGGTGCACCAATTGCGACCCTACTTGGATCAGGAGCCTCTCCTCACAGTCACCCATGCCCTTATCACCTCACGGTTTGTTTTATTGCAACGTACTCTACATGGGGCTACCCCTGAAGAGTGTTCGGAGACTACAGTTGGTCCAGAATGCAGCAACGTGGGGCTTCCTATTGGTCTCCGGGCAAAATTCAAGGTGTTGGTTATTACCTTTAAAGCCCTTCATGGCTCAGGGTCAGGTAATCTTCGAGACTGCCTTCTACCGCATAGCTCCCAGCGACCGGTGAGATCCCACAGAGTTGGTCTCCTCCAGGTCCCGTCAGCTAAACAGTGTCGGCTGGCAGGCCCGTGGGGGGGGGGGGCTTCTCTGTGGCTGCCCCGGCTCTCTGGAACCAGCTACCCCCTGAGATCCAGACTGCCCCCTACCCTATTGGCCTTCTGGAAAGCATTGAAGACCTGGCTTTTCCGGCAAGCTTGGGGCCGTTGATCTCGCAATTTGCGAGGTCCGGCCTTGAATGATATGTATGTATGTGATTGTTAACTGGTTTTTTTAATATTTTATGACGTTTTTAAATGTATTTTCTATACCTTGTTATAAGCTGCCCAGAGTCCTTAGGGAGTTGGGCGGCATAGAAATACAATTAATAATAATAATAATAATCCTTGCAGTTCTGGCTGTTCTAACATTCCCGCAGTTATGTGATTATGATCTGGGCACTTGACAGATCCTATTTATGACAGTTGCAAACCCCACAGTCCCGTGATTGTCATTTGAGAACTTCCCTGCCAACTTCTTCAGTAAGTAAATTGGGAAGCCGGCAGGGGAAGGTTGCAAGTTGCTGAGGTAAGTCCCCTCCACCCTTCTACCCTCCCTCAGCCACTTTATGCTCATCCCATGCCACCCACCCTGACCTCACTTTGCCTCCCTTGTGCACCCTCCCTGACACTCGCTGTGCCTTCCTTATGCACCTTCCTCAACCCTCGCCATTTAAAAAAAGAATGTGTTTCTTGTTACTCCATTCAGCTCTCAGACTGAACCCATTCTCCCGTTTAACTTAAATCCATTCAGAATACCGCCCCATTTATCTGGCCATAATGAAATAAGCAGTTTATTTTCACACAGTTCTGTGAGACTAAAATAGGCCAATTCTTATTAATCCTGGTCCCGTTACATTCTTTTTGTAAATGAATTGGGAAAAATCCATGTTGCAAAGAAACAACTTCCAGCTTCATCTTTATTTCTAAGAGTGATTGTAGTATATAATTTGTATGACAGAGCTTTGACTGGAAATGTACACATCTGCCTAAAAAAAGACAAAGATAAAATAGGTGGTAAGGAGCACCTTGCTAGAGAAGATGATAGCACTGGAGGAAATCAGTGCTCTATAGCTATCTGTATCCTCCCAAGGTGACATATTATTATCAATGAGCATGCTCCATCAACCAATATGTTCACAACACATTCTCTATGTAACCTTATGACAGTGTCAGATGCTAAGAGACTGGATTTTGGAGTCCATGCCTTTTTGAGAAAATTTATGAAGCCTGATAACTGGGAAGCAGGGGTAGGCTGCTGGGGATTCGCAGGGGTTTGGGAGAACCTCTAGCTAAGATTCTGTGCAGTTCGGAGAACCCCAAATCCCACTCCTGGCTGGCCCCGCCCAGCAGTGGGTTGCTCCTGGTTTGGCCCGGTTCTAACAACCGGTAGCGCCGATGGCGGGAGGCTCTGCCCACCCTCCCGGGACGCTTCTGCGCATGCACAGAAGCGTCATACGCGGGAAAAAGCCTCCGGAGCCCGGGAAGGGCAAAAAGCCCCCCCCCTGCCGTGGTGCAGGAGGCTGACTAGGCCATGCTCACCATCGCCACGCCCACCTAGCAACCGGGCAGAGAACCCCTTGCTAAAATTTTTGAAGCCCACCACTGCTGGGAAGGTATTTCTGTATGAAAAACAGATTAAGGATTCCAAGAGAACCTCATCTGATTACAGGTGTTGCTAGGAAGACTGAAGAAACTCATCGAATGTAAACATGACAGGAACTGAAATCTGCTCTTTGTAATTTCTGAAGGTCTTCAGGGGAGATTAGATCTTGTAGTTCTTTTCTGGCAGGGGTCAATCCCCTTAAGAGTAACTCAACAAGTAGATATTACTGCTAACATCATAAGATGCTGATTAGTTTTGTAAAATACAACGGCTGCATCTCAGAACATAGGCTATTCTGTTAGCTTTCATTGTGATTTTTTGTTATTTTTCTTCCTGGGTGTTGTGGTTTGTATTTTGATTTTTATTGGCTGCTTTGAGTTGAGTAGGTAGAGCTAGCCAAAAAGTCTAATAAATCAATAATAGAATAGAAATGCTTTGTATGAGAAACCATTTACATATTTAAATTTGTTCATGTATTTCCTGTACCACTGTTCAGGACACAGCAGTGATAAATTATTAATGATGATGTCTGATTTGAAATCAAATTTAAAGCATTACAACAAAAACGGTGATGACTAAAAGTAGTAAATTCAGGGGCACTGATCACTGCTTCGTATATGCAGCATTTCAGAGTCCATGAATCTGAAAATGTTTCTGAATTGTTTCCAAATTGCTTTTAAGAACCTGACGAATGGAAATGGGAAAAGGAGGAAACCTTTTTTGTTTGAGGAAAAATTACAGAAAAAATAATGTTTTTAGTAAATACTTGGGATTGTATATTTTCTTGCTGTATGAATAGATACTATATGTTTGAGTAATTTCTATTTTATGTCTTGCAGAGGAGATTAAAAATCCAAGCAGAAACATTCTTTGGACTGTGTTGACTGCACTTCCTTTAGTCATTATTTTCTATTTGCTGGTTAACATCTCATATCTGACAGTTCTCACACCACAGGAAATTGTTTCCTCAGGTATGACTGGGGAGTCTGTATTTTTCATTCACAATGGGTAATTATATCACCTATAATCGATATAACAAAGAATTCACTAGATAAGATCAGATGAATCACAGGCAATGTATCCACTTGCAGTAATTCTGACTGCCTCTGTAGGATACCACTTTCAGTGCATCTCCAATCCACAAGACCGACTTAAATTGTTCTTGGCTTAACAACACAGTGCAACAACAGTTGTTGCAAAGATATCCATCCACTCCAATGGAGGTAAAATAAGGTGACCAGTTGTTGGTGAAAGCATAGGGATGCTTATTAAGCGCTTTCAGGCTTATGGGGACATGCCTCCACCCCCTCCCCCTACAGTCTCAGTCAGGCTGGCCTGCCACCATTCTACTCGTATCTTCCTGCGGAGCTGTGTGCTGTAGAAGAGGGTTTGTACTGGAGGCCCTTGAGATTTCAGCAGGAAAGGAAGAGGGATGTTTTTAGCACTGGGGTTCCTTTTGTTTTGTACTGCCAATCCTGCTTCAGCTGGTTGTAAATGGTTTATGTAGGCACACATCTCTCTGCACGCTAGGGTATTTGGTTGTCACCATTTTGCATCCTCAATTAAATGATGGGTGGTAAATTTGAAGGGTGGTCTTTCAGAATTGCACTGTAGCACTAAACTATTCAGCCAGCAGTGTTGCAAGTGATTTGATGGCCTTCACTTCTCCATTGTACGGCTCAAACAACTAAATGTTGAATGACAAGACTTCATTCCTTTATTGCTTCCCAAACATAACACAGAGGAATTGGGGAGTTGGCATTTGTTATACACATGCACGCATGCATGCATGCATGCACGCGCGCTTATACACATGCACGCACGCATGCGTGCATGCACGCGCGCACACACCCACACACACACACACACACACACGAATGACTGGAATGATATATTCTATGTAGAACTGCTGCTTATGTTCCCTTGGACTCCCTTAATGATTCCAAACTGTTTTTCTTATACCTTCATTACATGGAATTTTATGGAAGGAATTGAAAAGGGCTCAGGAATGAGCCTAGAGATTAATCCAGACCAGAGGTGGGTTTCAGCAGGTTCTGACCAGTTCTGGAGAACCGGTAGCGGAAATTTTGAGTAGTTCGCAGAACCGGTAGCGGAAATTTTGAGTAGTTCAGAGAACCGGTAAATACCACCTCTAACTGGCCCCGCCCCCATCTATTCTCTGCCTCCCAAGTCCCAGCTGATCGGGAGGAAATGCAGATTTCCCCCAGGAGAGGGGGGGAAAGGGAGATTTTGCAGTATCCTTCCCCGGCCACGCCCACCAAGCCAAGCCACGCCCACCAAGCCACGCCCACAGAACCGGTAGTAAAAAAATTTGAAACCCACCACTGATCCAGAACCACCCCCTTCCTACTGTGATGTGTGTGTGTGTATGTGTGTGTGATTGACAGACGCTTTTCCCACTGACTGGAATTATGTTGAAGAGGGAGGGCAGCAAAGCCAAATGATTAAACTAATTGCTTTGCTTAAACCTGTGCATGTTTGATAGTGCGCCAGAAGACAGGGATTGGTAATGTGGGTCAGCAAATTTCATGCCAGTAATAACGTATTTAAAAAAATGTGTTTTATTAAAGATGTAATTGGTCCAATTGAAGATTTTACAAAACAGCTCTAGGCATTTAGTTTCTATTATCTCTACAATATACCGTATATATATTGCATCTTTGCAATTGGATCTTGCAGTTCCACCATTCTGTTTGCCATTCTATTCCATTGCCATCATGACTTGAACTATACAGAATTCTAGCAGATGCTTTCTCCAGGACAACCTCAAATAGAAATTCTGTAATGAAAATTTCCCACAAGCCACCTAGGATTCTGAGTGAACACAAAGTTATGTACAAGTTTTTGTTGTTGTTGATAACACTATGGAAGTACTTTGCCATTGCTGACTTCTAAAATGGATATTTTTTTAAAAAGTCAGTCTAATGACCAGACATGAGAATACCTGGTGGTTTCCCTTCCAGCAAGATGACCTAATGATGATTACCTGCTGCAGGTATCACTTTCTTAGAGCTATGAAAGGGCAAAGGATCACTGAGCTTTATTCAGCCTTGCAACTCCAAACAATGTTTCTTCGGTTACTCTGGAACCAAATCTTATTTGTTCTCCAAAGTTCACTAAAGCATATTAAGGTTCATTAATATACGAAGCTGTGTGTGATATATTAAGGAAAGCTGTTTAGCCTTTACACATAATCTGTTAACAATGCTGACATTTCCTTTCAGTTGTTGTAGCAGTCATGTGGGCTGAGAGAGTGATCCCTTCATTTGCTTGGATAATTCCTGCATCTGTGGCTATTTCTATATTTGGTGCCCTCAACGGCAGCGTATTCACTCTTGGACGGTTGAGCTACGCTGCGAGTCAGTCTGGACAGCTGCCCATTATAGTATCCATGCTTAATATCCACCGTTCTACTCCAGCACCAGCCATGATTTTGTCCACCGTTATTGCAACTGCTTTCCTCATTTCATCCAATCTAATTGCTTTAATGAATTATTTTGGATTCTCCATTTGGCTTATGACTGGACTAACATGCACTAGTGTCATTGTCCTCCGATATCGAGAGCCTGATCTACTCAGGCCATACAAGGTACATAGAAAGGAATGGAAATGTGTAACTAAATTTTTAACTTGCATCCTGTTGTACTTAATGTTTGGATCTGGTAATCTTTGAAGGGTCAGTCGGTCATCCGAAGCAAACCCAGTGCCATTTTTACCAGTGGAATAGATAAACAAAGGAAGCTGCTTTATATTGAATCAGATCACACAACAATCAAATCTCAGCAGTGTTTATTTTGATTGGCAATTACAAGTCCCCAGGTTCTCAAAATTTTCTATTCCCGGATTCTGAGAAGCACATCCAACCTTGTTCTGCTGTGTTTGTACAATGAGTAAATTCTGTTTGGATGATAGAGAATGTGGAAGAAAAACATCACAGGCAATGCTGATTTTGCATTCATGAAATTCACCTTTTTTAAAAAATAGCTTAACAGCTCGGTACTATATATAGTGGCCATATGCAAGATTGAGTGAATTCAGGCAAATTATTGTAAGATGATTACTTAAGCCTCACATTTAAAGAAAGTGTCTCCAGAGTTATTTATGGATCTCCTAGTGACCATCAGCTGATTGTATGTACTCAGAAAATCCATAAGAAATGGTTGTCTAATGCAGCTCTGGCAAGATCGTGCCTAAAGTTGATTCATTTTCATGTATGA
Source organism: Thermophis baileyi (assembly GCA_003457575.1). NCBI lineage: Eukaryota > Metazoa > Chordata > Lepidosauria > Squamata > Dipsadidae > Thermophis > Thermophis baileyi. The sequence continues at coordinate 632,817 of QLTV01004142.1, forward strand.
AATGTATTTATTTTTGTGCATTTCTTTCTTGCTTGTTCATCTATTTAACACCTGTTGTTTTAACTCTGTCTTTATATTTTACAGGTTTGTTTACCAGTTGCCTTTGGAATGGTGGCCATTTCCTTGTTCTTAGTTTTGGTTCCTATAATTTGGTCCCCGAAAGTGCAGTATTTATATGCTTTCCTTTTCATGGTTGGTGGTTTTCTTTTATACCTGCCCTTTATACATTTTCGAATACATTTTGAGTGGCTTGATAAAATGACGTGCTATCTGCAGCTGCTGCTCGAAGTTTCGCCTGCTAATTATAAATCTGAGTAATGCCAACATCTGAAACTGTGCAGTAGGAATAAAACGTTCCTTGTGCAGCACAGCAACAACTTCTGATACCTCCCTTCTTGCTTTTAAAAATTATATATGCATGTTGCTGAAATATATGTAGTTATGCACATACACACAAGTGGCTTTTCATGAAAAGATCTTGACTGAATAAACCCTGCAGCTCAGTGTTTTCAACCTTGGCAGTATTAAGATGTGTGAACTTCAACTTCCAAGCTGCTGGCTGGGGAATTCTGGGAGTTGAAGTCTGCACATCTTAAAGTTGCCAAGGTTGAAAAATACTGCTGTAGCTTTTTCCAAATCCTCTGAAAAATCTTGGAGTCTGGGAAACTCAGGGGGATACAGTGGAAGAAGACTTTTAAAAATCTCCATGTGAGCAGTAGTCTGGCTCCTCTGACACCTCCCAGTTAAACAAGTCACTTGAAAAAAAGTGTGTGTGTAATATCTTTAAAAATGCTTATAGATTAATCACAGTTAAATCAGGTACCATGGGAGAAAAAAGAATTCCCATTTTTTCTTTAACTACTTGTATGAAGAAGAACTTGGTAAAACTTGAGTCTGGGAATGGAGCTGGGGGCTTGGGGCGGGTGGGGTCCTCCTTAGTTGTAAATGTGTTTTTATTTTTTTAATTTAAACTGCTTATGAGTTAAATGTTGCAATAGTAAAATAGAACGTTCGGATCCAACAAACATTAAGCTATATCAATATATATTTTACAATGCACATTTCCTAAAATCTTTTGTATATTTTACTTCTCTACATAAGAAAAGAATATAACACTGATTGTATTGTCTGCCGAGTAAAAAGTGAAAATACCTTTAACATAATTAAGGAGAAAATCCTTAAAACCCTGAACAACTTTTAACAAATCCTTTCTTAAATAACAACTTTGTTACCCTTTGTTAAAAGTTGAAAATCTAAGATGATCTGTGGCCAATTCACAGTCGTTTTTTCTTTGGCATCATCATTATCAGGCTATGGTATGGCATCAATTTTTCTGTGGTTACTTCTACATCAGCACTGTTTGGTTATTTTTCAAATGCCTTTTGTGCCTCTATCCCACGGGTATCAAACTCGCGGCATCACGATGACGTATCACGATGTTTTGCCCCTTCGCGGAGCTGTGGTGGGCGTGGCCTGCGCGTGACGCATCCGGCCCGCGGGCCACCAGTTTGACACCCCTGTAAGTCTATCCCATCTGGGTTACTGCAGTTTTCACCTGCCACTAAAGAGCAAGTGTCCTACTTGACACCATCTTAGTAGGGATTGTGCTATGTTCACACACTATGTTTTACTCTAAGTAAAAAAGCACCATCATAGCTTAAGGGGGTAGTCGGCAACATGCTGTTGAGCATGCAACATGCTCAAACAAATACTGGCTTTCTGCAACATGCTCTTTATCAGAAGCTACCCAATCCTGTTTTAGTTCAGCCCACTGTTTCACAAAGTGTTGGCCATAACTCTCATAGGGTTTATGAAAAAAATGGATGAAGGGTTACCAGAGACCCCCTCCTCACACTTCTTTCTGAGCAGGCTTACCAGTTAGATGCAAATGTGTGCTGGATGCAAATCAAGATGGTGCTTCCAGAGGACTCTCTGCTCTTTGCTGTGATAAATACAAGAATAAAGAATTTTGAAAATGCAGCATACTGTGTATTGCTGTTTCTGATTTATTTATTTTTTCACCAAATATTGTGCATATATCTCCTAGCTGTCTTTTTGGCTTGTTTTTGAATAGCAACAGATTAAGCTAAAAAAAGTTTAGTTGCTTAACAAATGGATTTCTCAGGGAGTTATTGTGAGTAAATCAGTTTGTTGCAGCTGCCAAAAAAGCCAATGCAATCCAGGGCTGCATCACAGAAGGATGGCATCAAGATTAGAAGAAATGATGATAATGCTTTATATCTCACTAGCGAGGCCACACTTGGAATGCAATGTTTGGTTTGGTCACCACGATACAAAAAAGATGCTGAAACCCTAGAAAGTGTGCAGAGAAGAGCAACAAAGATGATAAAAGGTCTGGAGACTAAATCATATGATGAACAATTGAGGACATTAGGCATGTGTAGCCTATCGAAGAGAAGGATTAGGCATGATATGATAGCTGTCTTCCAGTATTTGAGTGTGATGACCCGGGAAAAGGCACGAAGGTCACACAGCCAGCTGAGAGTTCCAACTCCCCTTTAATGCTCCAAATTTCCCCCCAAACAGTCCCATGTTCCCCCCAAGTGCTCCAGAGGGTTAACATCATTGCCCAGAGGCAATGTACATAAACCACTATTAAATATCTAAAGGCTCTGTGTCGGGGTGAAATGCTACCGGTTCGGACCGGCTCAGGAGAACCGTTAGCGGACATGTGGCCTGGTTCGCCGAACCAGTAGCAATGGCTGGCTGGCCATGCCCCCAAACCGTCCCCTGGTCGCCGCTCGCTCGCCCTGGAAGCGGATGTCCCGGGGCTCAGCAGAGGGCTGTGCCGGGAGGAAAGCAAGGGCAAGGAGAAGCAGTGTCTGCAGATTGGCTCCTTTGCTCAGGGTGACCCTAGCGTCCCCTGCCCTTGCCACCAGCGGAGGGAGGCTCCAACCTCAGTGTTCTACAGAGGAGCCGCCAGAGCCAGGCACAGCCTGTGCTTGACGGGCAAGGATGCGAGTCTGCACTGGAGGAGGGCTGCGGGAGATGCTGGAGCGAGCGCGCTGCTCTCGGCTGCCTGCTGCCACTGCTGCTCCTGGATGCCGCCTGCCACCCGCTCGCCTCCCTCCCCAGTCCGTGGCGCCTGCGCTCTGGCCCTATCCCGGCCAGCCTGATGTCATGATGGAGCGCCAACAGTCCAATGCGGTGCGCATGTGCAGCAGCCACGGGACATCCGCTTGCCGTCCCGGAGTGCTGCCACCACCGCCACTCTCAGCCCTATAGCAGCAGCAGCAGAAGGTAAGGCCGACGCTGGCAGTGGGGGGGGGAGGAAGACCCGCTGCGCTCGTCCGAGGAGCCGCTTCGGAGGGACATGGAGAGGCTCACTCGCCTTTTGGGTGAGTCCGATGCGTGTCCGGCCTGCAGGACTGTCCCAAAAATGAAGCTTGCTTCCCCTTCCTCGGACATGGCAAAAAGATCTGGGCACGGTGACGTAATTCGAGCCACCCACCCGCCCATGCGCGCATGGGGGGCTCAGAGGAAGCAGCAGCGTTGGCAGCAGTGGCAATGGCACCTCGCCCTGAGGCGCCGTGGCCAGGTCATAGTGCTCGAGAGGCTCCATTCCACAGGCTGGACGCACGTCAGACTCGCCAAAGCCGCTTTTGCCTCGGACGTTTTCTCTCCGGGACGCAGCGGGCGAGAGAAAAAGAGGAGGGCGGAGCCCGGGAGGCTGCCGAGCGAAGAGCCGGAGAGGCCTGGTGGGTTCCTCTGCAGGACTGTGCCCACCTGTGAGGCTTGTGGGGGGGGTTTACCTTCCTGTGAGGCTGCTAGCTCCTAACCTGGGGAAACACCAGCTGATCGTCGTAACTTTTTAAAAACTTTTTTAGTTAAAAATGCTAAAAAATTTTTTTTTTAATTGGCCACACACACCCAGTCACATGACCCCCCCACCAAGCCATGCCCACTAAGCCACACCCACAGAACCGGTGGCAAAAAAATTACATTTCACCACTGCTCTGTGTGCTGTGTGCTGTGTGTTTTGCTCCTGGGTTTATCACTTTATCTCATAATACTAATCACGCTGCACAAACTCTGACAATCATTGGTTGCCCTCTCCCCTCCTTGGAAGAGATTTAAAGCTCCCGCTGCCTTAAGAAAGTTCAAAACATTCTTAAAGATTCATCTCATCCTGGGCACTCTTTTTTTGAACTATTACCATCTGGCAGACGGTACAGGGCAATAAAAACAAGGACAAATAGGCTGAAAAACAGCTTCTATCCCAGGTCAGTAACTATATTGAATTCTACTGTATAGTGTAATATTAATTCAGTATCAGGGGTTTCAATTCAATTGTATAGAATATGAAGGATGTGTGTTTTTGTTTTATTTTTTATAGTTTTCTTATGTATGATGTACACTGAAGATGGCATTTAATTTCATTGTATGAGGTGCAATGACAATAAAGTAAACTAAAACTAAAAACTAATGTTCTTGGCAAGTCCCAGAGCAAAGCGTGCGCGCACACTCACACGGCAGCCTCTGGCTGCGCCCAGTCCAGCAAAACAAAGGAACAGGGAAATGAGTCCACGAAACAAAGAACAGACAATGAATCCACGAAACAAGGAACAAACAATGAGTCCACAAAGTAAGGATCAAGGTACTGAGTACACGAAGTCAGGAAAAGGCACCGAATCCACGAAGTAAGGAAGAAGCAAGCAGTCCTGCAAACTGCAAATGTCTGTACCGGCAAACTAAACTCTATGAATTCAGCGTTTGTTCCCGACAAATGCCCTTCCCCATAGTGTCTCCTTAAATCTCAGTCCCCAGGTGTGCCTTGTGAAGAGAGGCGGGGCGTTCTCCTCCTGAGTCGTCGGGTCGGCCTGCGCTGTTCCCGCCTTCTCTCCACTCTCCGTGCTCGGGGATCAGGAGGGGGAAGTCTTTGCTCATTGCCTGAGCTCTGTCGCTCTCTCAGTCATCCTGCCCCTGTTCCTCCCGGCTAACAAGCCATCCCAATCCTGAGGGGCCCTGGGCTGCTTCGGCCTGCTCCTCCCCACATTCCTCTGAAGCCAACGAAGCCACCCTCTCGATCTCCATCCGCTCCAGCTCCAGCTCGTCCTCCTCGGCAGATGCAGGCTCCAACATGGGCATGACACTGAGGGGCTGTCACAGAGAAAAGAGGATTGACTTTTTCTCCAAAGCATCAGAGGGCAAAACAAGAAGTAATGGTGAAAGCTTGTTAAAGACAGATCCAGTCCAGAACTAAGGAGAAATTCCTGGATAGTGAGAACATTTAATCAATGGAACAGCTTGTGTCCTATAATTGTGGATGTTCCATTGCTGGAGATTTTCAAGAATAGACGGGACAACCATTTGACCAGGAAATTATAAGGTTTCCTGCCTTGAACAGGAGTTTGGACTAGATGACATCTAATGTCCATTCCAGCGCTATGATTCTGTGTTCTATGTTCTAAACCCATTGGAGATTTACCCTCAGAGAAAGCTTAATACAAATCCTAAATTTGTTTGGAAGCTGAATACTTTGTGAATGCATACGATGTATTTTGGGGCACTTCACATTGTTAAGGTTGCACTAAAAACTGGAAATGTACTAGCTAACTTTAGGGATATATGTGTGTGTATGTATACATCAGCGGTGGGTTGCTCCTGGTTCGGCCTGGTTCTGCGAACCGGTAGCGGCGGCGGTGGGAGGCTCCGCCCACCCTCCTGGGACGCTTCTGCGCACGCGCAGAAGCGTTGCGCGTGTGCACGCCGGTAGCAACGGAATTTAGAACCCACTACTTGTATACATACACATTGTTATTGAGAGTAGGTTTCATGGAAATATAGAAGGCTTAATCTTAATTATGAAGTAAGGGATTAAACAATTAAATAACTTAAAATAAAAAGTTACATGTGTCCTCTTCCACATTGTCCTAAACCAGGCACAATTTCCTTCAACCTGCTGGCCAATATGGAAAGATCACAATATCCATGGGCAAAAACTTGCTTTCAGCTACCTGTAATTTGAGAATGCTTGTCAAGATATCCACCAGATGGCACTATTCTAGCAATATAGTATCTGACCTGGACACCTTTGTCTGATGCCCTTCAATTCTGTTATGATTCCAATTACCAGCAAATAGCACTCTGATTGAGAATTCTGGGCCTTGTGTGCTCCTAATGTAGTGAAAGACTACATGTTTGGGGGAGGCTGATACAGAATGAGAGGATGGAAGGAGGCACATCCTTGAAGACTGCAGTCACTGGTATATATCTGAAGGAAAGCCTATGGAACTTAATGGCATTTCATTTATACAGGGGGCTGTACTTTCAGTAAAATTTCTATTTTGGTCATAATCTGCATAGATCTATGCATTTTGGTCATAGATCTGCATAGGGTTGTAATTTGCAAGATAAAAGTGAAATATATATATATATATATTATAATTTGAACATTTGAAAGCTGTCTTATAGTCTATGGTCCTGCTTTTAAAATTTAAAATGTAAATGATTTATATTCTGAAAGAATGAAAGAACAGTGGGAAAGAATGAAAGAACAGTGGGAAAGAATGAAAGAACAGTGGGAAAGAACCCTTTCCCACTGTTGAGTCAAAGTTCTCTCTGCTTCTTTTTGAATCAGGAAAATTTTACCAACATGAAACTTGCAATCCATTGTCAGTTTCTGTCTTGTTTTGATTGCATCTGTTGAGATCACTGCCAAATAGTACTATGGGTTATGCACAGCAAGATGAATAAAGAAAACTGACTGCTTTAACCCTGGGGCTTCATAGTCCTCCCTCTCTGGACATTGCCAGTCATCAGGAAATGTTACTGCAGTGATGTGGGAATGGGATGATCGCTTATGACTTTGAGGTTTTGCACCTGTCTCCAGACAGAAGACAGCTAAACACAGGGAAACAAAGCAGCTGTTTCACACATGCCCATGAGTGTGCAAAGTTAACATGAGATGACTCTCCTAACAAGTGGCCTTTTTGAACATAATTTCATTGTTGTGCAATTTCAGCATTGTGCCCTTTTTTTCCCTCCACTCAGTGATAGAAATTGTTCACAGTCACCCCTTTAGCTCGAAATAGATGGGGCAAGGAGTCTCACCTCTCAGGTGGAGCTAAGGCCAAGGTGATAATGCTTCTGTTTGGAAGCTTGCCCTTCCTCAGTGCTACCAAATAGCACTGGTACTCTCCTACTTACATTTCCATACTTCTAATTTGGCTATCCTTACCACACCTCTTTGTTGAGCGCTACTGAATGAAACTACCACCTGTGCTCCACCTTCTGCAATTAACTGCCTTCCACACTAATCTCTCTTAATCCAGTGGAGGACTGGCTGAGATAGGAGGGCAACTCACTATGTGCTCAGAGACCATTGAAAGTGAGGCACAGGAAGAAGAGGAGGACCAGACATGGGTAAAGGTACACATCAATATCAGCTTAAGCATCCAATAAGTTGGGCGGATACGACCTCATAGATGACCCTCACTCTGTCAAGGACCCAGGAGTCCTCAACTCAAATGATCTAAGCCCCAGAGCTCACTGTAACAGCATTGCCAAAAAGGCATTAAGAGTTGTTAACCTAATTTTGCGAAGCTTTTTCTCCGGTAACAATGTACTGCTAACTAGGGCATACAAAACCTTTGCCAGACCAATCCTCGAATACAGCTCATCTGCCTGGAATCCACACTGTATATCGGACATTAATACAATCCAGCAGGTCCAGAGGTATTTCACGAGAAGAGTACTCCACTCCTCTGCTCACAATAGAATACCTTATGCCACCAAGCTTGAAATTTTGGGCTTGGACAACCTTGAACTTCGCCGCTTATGGTCTGACCTAAGCATAGTACACAAAATTGTCTGCTACAACGTCCTACCTGTCAACGACTACTTCAGCTTCAACCACAATAATAAACGGGCAAACAATCGATACAAACTCAAGGTAAACCGCTCCAAACTTGATTGCAGAAAATACGACTTTAGCAACAGAGTGGTCAATGCCTGGAATGCTCTACCTGACTCCGTTGTTACTTCCTCAAACCTCCATAGCTTTAACCTTAAACTGTCTACCGTGGACCTCACACCATTCCTAAGACGTCTGTAAGGGGGTGTGCATAAGCGCACCAGCGTGCCTACCATCCCTGTCCTACTGTCCCCATTTATTTGTACTCATTTCATGTGCTCATGTCCATGTTTATACTTACACCTGTTATCTTGTACATGTTTGACTAACTAACTGACTAACTAACTAACTAACTAAATAAATAAATACATAAATAAATAACCAGTTGATTCTACCTACTCTGGTTCATGAGTTTACCTCTCCCAATAGCACATCAGATTTTTTTTTACTGCTGCTGAATGCTATTGGATTAAGAGGAGAAATTTTATTTGATTTTTTTATTCCACCTTTACTATTTTATAAGTAATTCAAGACAGGGAACATACATAATACTTCTTCCTCCTTCTGTTTTCTCCATAACAACAATCCTGTAAATGACAGAGACTGACTGGTCCAATGTCACCCAGCCAGCTTTCATGTCTAAGATAGGACTAGTACTCGCAATCTCCTGGTTTTTCAGCCAGCACCCTAACAGCTACTCCACACAGGCTCTTTATTGCTACTTTAACACACTACAGCTAAGTTGGCAGAAGCTATCTACTCCTGGGTTTGAAGATATGATTAAGACAATTTCATGATGATCCATCAGGAAAAAAAATGATGCTTGGACATTTTTGTAACCATGATGAGATGCAAAAAGAAAAAGGCCCAAAGACCAATAGGGAAACCATCCTATAAGGATTTGCAATGCTGTTTTGCAATTCTTGTAATTATTCAGATTGGTTTCACTGACTGTCGATCTGACAACCCTCCTGTCAAAGTAAAGGGCATTGTTTTCTTTATGTAATACAGTGTGGTGACTGAAAGAAAATGTGCTTGTTTGTGTAGCAAATTGCAGCCATAGTTATTGGCAATTTAATAGTCTGTTCTAAAAGCACAGTTCCTTGTTGGCTAATATACAAAGGAGAAATTAGAATTTCATTTTTTTAAAAAAATACCATTTAATTTTTGGAGCCTAGAAAGAAAGATTTCAAAGTTGCAACCTTCATAGTAAGGCTGGATGTGTAAGCATAATTATTATTGTTCAGGCTTTTCAAAGGTTAGGATTTGTTACTTATTATGGATAATAGTTGTCAATCCTCTTTTCTTCAAAATCTTTGCTGGCAAATTTAACACTAATCCTACACTGAACTTGCCATTTGGAACATATGTACACACTATCAAAAGAAACACATGAGTCTGGTAGAAAAAAGGGAGATTTTTTTTATCACCATCATCTCCATATTAGGTTGAATCTAAGATTGGGCACATGAAGTCCTTTCCAATGTGATGCTTTCTGGGTGTCCTTAGTCAACAATATCCAAAAACCCTGTTAGAGTGGCTGATTAGAAATTTTGGAAATTGAAGTTCCAAAATATCTGAAGAGTGGCAGATTGGGAAAGCTGTTTTAAACAATGGGAGGACCTCATCAGACACAGATGTGACACCATTAAAAGGAAATATTCTTTCAGATGCCAATGAATTAATATCCTAGTGTTGGGAAGACACAAATACTGTAATTTAATCATGTAAAGCAGGGGTGTCAAACTCAATTTCATTGAGGGCTGCATCAGGGTTGTGTTTGACCTCAGGGGGCGGGGGTGGGTGTGGCCAGGGTGGGCATGGCCAGCTCAACGTCACCCATGTTTGGGGCACCTGTGGTGGCCCGAGAGCTCTGCCAGCGAAAACGGGCTCCCGAGCTCTGTTTTCAGCTGCGACGGCCTCCTGCAACCCTCTGCCAGCGAAAACAGAGCACATGCGGCCCTCCCGAGCTCCGTTTTCGCTGGCAGAGGCACCGCGGACCAGTCCTTTGTTGTTTCCAGGTTGGCCCCATGGGCCCCACGGACCCCGCAGGCCAGATCCAGCCCCACGGGCCTTGAGTTTGACATCCCTGATGTAAAGAGTCTTGTAACAAGAGTCTTGTTCTACAGAGGAATTATTGAGTCTGTCATCTGCACCTCTATAA
>QLTV01004142.1:643236-682222 GCA_003457575.1 Thermophis baileyi
CTTTTATGTACACTGAGAGCATATGCACCAAGACAAATTCCTTGTGTGTCCAATCACACTTGGCCAATATAAAATTCTATTCTATTCTATTCTAACTTCCAATATCGCTGAACTACACCTCCCAGGATTCCTTACCAATGGTCAGGATTAGTTGGAAGTTAATCATCAACTTGAAATCACTATAGCCAAGAAGGTGTAAAGGTGTATAGCCAAGAAGGTGTATAAGCTGTTCTTATAAGTCACCAATCTTGTAATTCCAGCCCAGTCCTAATGCAAGAGCAAAGAAAATTCAAGCGCTACAAATCCTTGATTAGCATTGCAGGATTAGAAGGTCCCATTTCAGTCATCAAGTCCAAACCCTTTCTTAAATGCAGAAATTAAAATATTACCAATAGATACTGTAGCTGTGCAATCTCTGCTTAAACAGATCCAGTGAAGGTGACACTATCCCTCTGAATAATTGGTTCCATTGTCAAACTGTGTTCTTTTTCTCTTAGGAGGTGGTGGCTGCTCCATCACTGGAAGTTTTAAAGAATAGAGTGGAAACCACTTGCTTGAAATGGTATAGAGCCTCCTGCATGAACAAGGGAGGGGAGTTTGAATAGAAGACCTGCAAGATCACTTCCAACTCTATTCTGTAAGTATTTCTAACAATGGAATCTGTCTTCCTGCAATTTAAATCTATTATCTGGAGTCTATGTACTGGAGTCTAGTAAAATGGAAAACAAAATTGATCTTAGCTTGTGAGACTTGCTCAAAGCTCTCAACACACAATGGGCTTTTAACAGTTACAACTGTTAATTGATAAGGTACCTGTAATCTGTCTCCCTGTTAACCTGCATATGAATAACCAGTCTGTGTTCCCTTTCCTTTTCTTCAGCTGTATCCCTAATTAAATCCTAATTAAATTGATATGTAGCCACTCCATGCATCTGACAAAGTGAACTGCAGCTCATGAAAACATACGCCTTTTAAGAAAATCTGCTAATTGAAAAAAGGTGCTACCAAACCCTTCATGATTTTTTGCCATGATCTTTTATAATGGCCTCAAAGATAGAGGGGGACTGTGTGTGTCTGACAATCTGACAATCTGTGGTGCTCACATAATGCCTGAAGTGCTGATATTTGTGTATAAGGATGAGCAAATTCTTATATTATAGACAATTGGTCAGACCAGTTCTCTTACTGGTAGTTCATATATTGCCCTAGAATAACATTTATCCACACTGTCTTGTGGGTGATGTGCCAAGGAAAATTGGAATTTCACATCAACATGAGATTTTTAGGCATCGCTCAGTGTCAGAAAATGTAGTTGAATAACTGAGCCATCTTTGGAGTTTTGCTATACAGGATGAAAAGGACTATGAGAAAGGTCAGTGGCGACCAATATAGTGTCCAGGTCCTTGTCACATGGTAGGGTCATTAATAAAATTTAAAGTTATTGAGTACCAAGGCTCCTTGGTGAAGGAAGAAAGTGCAACAGATTGGCCAGTCTGGTGATTAAAGGCTTAATATGGCAGCAGAAGTAATAGGAAGACAGAAAATCACCAAAAGCAGGTGGTTCCATATCTTAAATATCCAACTGGGCGACAATCATGACTGAACCATGTAAAGATAGTTCTGGAATAAGAAATGTATAGTCAGCCAATATAGCACAATTTATAGGAGATGACCAGGCTGAGCCTGAGGGAGGGGTCAAATGTGTCACCAGTCCCGTTCAAGAGAATCCATAGGGAGATGGGGTGGCTTGAACCCCTAATATGGTGGTTTTGATGGCTTGGTCACAGACATTATTTTGACTGTATTGAAGGTCAACTAGACACTACTCCTAAGCAAGGTTTATTGAAATGTTGGTGCAATTAAACTTCCAGAATAGTATTAAATGGAAAACTGATTAAAGAAAAAAGAGACTAGGTTCATATACTGCACTAAACCAATCCAATAGCAGGATTGATTCCAAGTTAATGCAATTATTAGCAAAAAAAAAAAAAAAGTATTGAATAGATTCTCCCTCTCTATACTATTAATTAACTTAGATGTCCAATGCTTGCTCTGGAAGAAGCTTCTCTAGGCAGCATCAGCTGAGTCTGAGAAATGATCTTCCATTTGACTTTCCCCCCCAGTATTCAAGAATGTTGCAATATCAAACATAACGCCTTCTTAGCTGCTGCTATCAGCAGTCCACAGATGGATGATTCTGTTTTACTTCTGCAACATTAAGAGACAATCTATTACAGCTCAATAAGACATTTGTAAGTTAACATCAGATAAAGCACCAAGACTCTTCTGTTTTACTGTATGTGAACCATTTGATCACTATTGCTGACGTCTTCCATTTTCAGTAAACTGTTATTGGAGGGATAATATTCCATCCACATGGAAAGCAGATGGAATAAGGACTGACTCTCCTGATCATAATCTCTTCAGTAAATTGAGTTATTTTGCAGTTTGATTCAAATATCAATAAGCAAATAATACAGGGGTGAAATCCAGCAGGTTCTGACAGGTTCTGGAGAACCGGTAGCGGAACTTTTGAGTAGTTCAGAGAACTGGTAGTGGAAATTTTGAGTAGTTTGGAGAAATGGCAAATACCACCTCTGGCTGGCCTCAGAGTGGGGTGGGAATGGAGATTTTGTAATATCCTTCCCCCTGGAGTGGGGAGGGAATGGGGATTTTGCAGTACCCTTCCCCTGGAGTGGGTGGGAATGGAGATTTTGCAGTATCCTTCCCCTGCAACGCCCACCAAGCCACACCACGCCCACCAAGCCATGCCCACAGAACCGGTAGTAAAAAAAAATTGGATTTCACCACTGAAATAATACCTAAGAATATGTCAACCATCCTAGGCCTTTATACTGTAAATGCTTAACATTGATAAACATGGGTGAAGAATAAGATATGATTGTTCAACATGTTTAAGTGAGCTATAGCTGTCTGGTTCATTAATTCCAATAGTTGCATCTGCACATCATACTCTTTAATTATGTTTTTATTCCCTATTAGCCACCCAGTCATATGTTTGGGATGGGTAATAAATACCTAGAAATGAAAAAAAGTATGCTATTTCTTAGCCTGATAGGGGAACCTTTTCATTTTCTTTGCTACAGAAAGTCACTTCAATATTTTTTTTCTATTGGTCCCATATGATACATGACAAACAATGCAGTTTATTAATAGCTCATAATACTGGTTAATACAGCCACTGCGACTCACAAATTGCAGTTTATGGTGCAGTATCTTGTACATGTTCATCAACTTTGATTGAGTAAATAAATAGTGGTCAAATAACTTAGAAAAATGCTTATGCCTTTCACTTCAAGTCTGCAATATAGTTGCTGGAAAACTGATCTTTTCATATATCTGCCTTTTGAGACCTTTTCACATATTGTCTAAGTCAAAACTTTTCTTTCCTTCAGTGCTAGAAAGGTGTGGGGTTTGCTCTAACTTTACATACAGTACTGTAGTTTTTCCTGTCAGTGTTGGTGGGGGTGTTGTTTTCTTCCTTGGTAGATCCTTGATAGGCTGTTATTTACTGTTTGCTTTTTGTTTGGTATTAACTCTGGTGTTAACCTCTGCTTATCTGAGTGTTGTTTGCTGGTGAGATGTTCTGGTTTTTTAGCTTTTTTTTTGGTCTCTCTTTTGAATGGTGTGCAAATGTTGTTTATCTCTATGTGCCTGTTGATGGCTAATTTGTCTGAATGCTAGGCTTTCAGGAAATCCCTAGCCTTTTTGTATTTAGCTTGATCTAGGATGGCCACAGTTTTCCAGTTGAAACTATGGTTGAAATCTGTCCATTGTTGTGAAACTAAGGAGTTTTCATCGTGACTTCTAACCTCTCTCCCTCACCAACATTGACAGGGTAAGCTACTGTATATAAACAAAGAAGCAAACTCTACTTCTTTTTAACATTGAGATGTTACCTAGTCTGGTAATGAAAGCTCTGCAAGCAAACAACCAAGGTCAGAGAGCACCAATTACTCCATTGTTCAACCTTGAGCTACATATATTCTCTTCTATTGGTGCTTTCCTTCTATTTCTGCATATTTATCTCTCTTTCCCATTCTTATCCAATTTAAAGAACTATATTAATTACAGGGAGTAAATGGAGCCGAGGTGGCGCAGTGGTTAGAGTGCAGCACTGCAGGCTACTTCAGCTGACTGCTAGCTGCAGTTCGGCGGTTCAAATCTCACCGGCTCAAGGTTGACTCAGCCTTCCATCCTTCCGAGGTGGGTAAAATGAGGACCCAGATTGTTGGGGGCAATATGCTGACTCTGTGAACCGCTTAGAGAGGGCTGTAAAGCACTATGAAGCGGTATATAAGTCTAAGTGCTATTGCTATTGCTATAAATGTACCCTAGAACATATATGTAAGCATATATGCAGTTTACTTAAGCAGATGCACATATTCTGAGGTTCTGCTTGTTTTATCTCTGTAGAATTTAAAGCGTTTGCAAGTATTTAAAATTAGACAACATTTGTTCCCTGCCATATCTATATGCAGCATGCTGCATTGGGAAAGCAAATTATATCTCAGAACAAGACTTTATAATTGATTATTTTCTTACCTAAATTATCTGAAGATTCCAACATTAGCATTTTGGATTTAAAAAGCATTATGTTACTCCACACATTTGTTGAACTAGATAAGCAGTTAGCCTTCAAAAACATAAGGTAGAACAGTGGCCCCCAATCTTTTGGACACCAGGGACCGGTTCCACAGAGAAAGGTTTTTCTGCGGACCGGAGAGGGTGTGGCTTTGTGTGCTGCCTGCATCTCATGGATGGGGCTTTGCTTGTTTGTGTGGCCCGGCTGCTGGCATGCCGCAGCCCGGTGCCAGTCCATGGACCGGGGGTTGGGGATCCCTGAGGCAGAATAGAACTTCCAGTCTCCACATATAGAGAGCTTGTTTTCCAGGCTTCTTGCTCTTGAACATGATGAAAAAAAAAATCAACTAATACTTCAAAGTTACCTTTCGTAGGTCACAGCTCTTGCCAGATTACTGACAGGATTCACGGTGTTATCTCTGCAAGTCTCTGACACTTCTTCTAATGGGTGCATAGCTAACGGGAAGTATATAATCAGAAACTAAATACATACCGGTATGTAAACTGGAACATTATCAATATTGCCCAATATTTCATTTGAAGTTCCTGAAGGACTTTTTGGATCAAATCATATTGCTTTTGACTATACATTTTGTTTGGGAAGAAAGACCAGGCCTTCTAAACTCTTACAACATTGCTGCTGCTTCTTTATACTAAGAGTGAGATTCTTGTCAAGAAAATACTCATGGCTGCCCTGCTCACCCCACTTCCTGCCCATAATTTTATATAATTCTTACATATAAGTTGTTATTAATAATTTATTAAGTATGTTTCTGATTTTGTATTGTTAATTGATTATCCTGGCTTGCCTGTACTTGTTACAATTCTTGCAGGCTCATTAGAGTTCTTGGTTTAGTAAACAGCAGAAAAATCTACTCCTACTCAAGTGTCTTGATTGCTCAATTAAAAAGACACAGTAAAAGAATTGATAGCAGCCCAGGTGACGTATGGGGTTATGGTGAACTTAATCCTGTTTGAAGCAGGCTACTAGCAGGTCTATGTTTATGCTGAAATGCCTTGAAGCAAGACAGTTGAGCAAGTTTACTTGTTTTATTAATTTAATTTCAACAGTTTAGTTAAAATCCCTTATGCAAAGTGGTTGCATTACTGTCATACTTTAGGAATTTAATTTAGGAACTCTTAATTTTCAGCTACAGAAGCTGTGGAGAAATGGGAGCATAGAATTCAACTTTTTGTTATGGAACATGAACACAATTCCAACAGTATAAAAAAGTAGATTGTGCATTCACCAATTGGTACCTATAGCACTGGGATTATAATGCATATCTTTTATAGCTATCTTAGTTATTAATGATTGGAAATGTTCATAGTTGCATTCTTAATATTCCTAGAAAATAGATTGGGAGAAGGACTGATATAGAAGGTTTAGGGACTCACATTTTTTTAGATAGATTTCACAATTCTTCATCTAACACAAACTTATTTGTTTTCTGGGATTTGAATTGTTAAACCTAAAAATTGGGTCTAAACTTATACATGTCTTTTTAAACTTTTGAAAATTTCTGCAGGGCAGAATAGTATTTCTGAAGGTGCAGTTTTAATGTGGATTGCCATTGCAAAGAGAGCTGCAGTTAATTAATTTCACTTGGTACATCAAACCATCCAGAATAGGTAATATTTAAAGCCCAAGACTTTTCACAAATGAAAGTGAGATATAATTTAATGCATGTCAGCCTTAATTTAACACTTTTGATCAGAACATCAAATGTTCCATTAGTGACACTTAATTTTCTCAGCCTGTTTGATGATAATAATTGCTAGAAGCCCAGCTGTTACTGACTGAAGCTCCTAACCAGTCTGCTTTAATTTTTCATCTTTAGGAATTCCTTCCATTGTCAGATTAAGTGAAGAAGTATGATTTCTTTGAACAAGAATACTAAAAATTATGTCCCACTTCAAAAACTGATCTTCAAGAATTGGCACTACTTAGAATACATACCATAGTCTCGACTTCAGGAAATCTAAAGTCACTACATTTTCAAATGTTTCTTTTTAGTTAAAAAGAGATTGTAGATACACAAGCAAAATTCTCAAAAAAAGAGGAAGTCCCTGAGCTCATATGCTGTAAAGTCAATCCCTTATTTAACTTGTTTGCCTACTCATCATAGATTTTACTCTTTTTCTTAAATTGTGATTTCATGTAGACTTTTAATTCATCATAAGGAGTTCATGCCAAGAGATGAGCCAAAAAGACTACACAGTAGGAAGATGTTGAAGCTTACTATGGCTTAGGTAATAGAGTGGTCTCTACATCTTTAACATCTTTTATTTGAAATAAGTTATCCGATCTCTTCAATATTTCTATTGGTTTTTTGTTTGTTTGTTTGGTTAACAGAAAGTTAAATTTTGAGAACCTAACACAATTAAAAGTCATAATGAATCATGCCTTAGGCCAGGCCCAGTGTCTGAAAAGAATGGTTCTATTAGCTATTGCACTGGTGAGCCATACGTGGAACAACCACCCTCTTAAATGCAAATGGACACTGGGTTTTTTACATTTTCTATGAAGCTCTAAAGTCTGTTTAAAGATAGATCGGCGAAATGCTGGAAGTGTCATCAACTACCGGGATCATACTATCATATGTGGTGGACTTGTTCACAAGCTAAAATATACTGGACTAAAATTAAGACGTGGTTAGAAGAGATGACGCAGCAACGTATCGAACTGAAACCAAAGATAGTTGTTTTGGGGATATTGCCAGAAAATTATTGAAAAGCAGATAGGTATTTGATGATACATGTGTTAACTGCAGCCAGAATTGTATATGCTCAACATTGGAAAAAAGGAGAGCTACCTGAAGAAGAAAAAGTGATAAGGAAAATATTAGATTGTGCAGAGATGAATAGATTAACACTAGCAATTAGAGATAAGGAACAGATAGAATATTATGCGGTTTGGGAGATGTTTTATAAGTGGATAGAACAAACAAGAAAAAGGTGTACAGCCAGAAAACACACTGCTGATGGAAAAAGAATGTTTTTATGTATGTATAATGGAAAAAATAAAAAAAACTTTATTAAAAAAAATAAAGTCTGCAGAGCTGTACAATAACCTAAAGAAAGGCATTATATAACAATCTTTTTTGAAGGGGTAACGAGTACAAACTTACCAATAAACAATAGCACAAGGCTAGATTCCGCCCCACCCCCCTTTGTTTTCAATTGTTAAACCCTTGGGAACTGGTAAGCCTTGCTAATGTACGGCACATCATTTCAAAGAATTGTCAACAGACTTGGGTCTTCTCTTGCCTATGGACAACTCCAAACCAGTCTTCCAGAAATGCCTAACATAAGAAATGTCATGCTAGCAAGAAATCAGGAGTCATGGGGCACCTTGAGAGCACTAATTGGAGAAGGCACTCTAAATTCATACCATAGTATTTCTTGACTGGGTTTGCAGATTTCACTATGTCACAATATTTTTTCAAACATTGCCCTAATGTGTTGTTTTGCAAACCTTAGTTTATGAATTAATAAATGACTCTGGACAGCTCCCCAAATGCAAAAGAGCAGCAATTTCATAAAAGCAAACACACATCTATAAAATAATAACCTTTCAAAGAAAAAGAAACATTCATCCGTACCAGGAGTGGGTTCCACTTACCTTCCCCACCGGTTCGCATCGCGATGTTTTGCGCACACGCGCTCGCTCCACTCGCGCACGCGCACGCGTTCCCTCTTGCAGTTTTCCTTTCACGCATGCTCAGTAGCTGCAATCAGCCCGAAACACAGCTGAGGAGCTGATCAGCTGTGCTTCTGGCAAGGAATAAAGGTCAGTATAAACCCAGGGGCGGGCGGGAGGGCCTTTTTTCAAGCAGCAGAACAGGAAAAACGTTAAAAAAATTCACAAAAAATTCCCAAGAAAAGATGGCGGCGCCCACGGACCGGCACCAACCGAACCGGATCCGTGACGTCACCAGCGGGTCGGTAATGGTTCGGGCAATCCAGTCCGAACCGGGAGGAACCCACCCCTGATCCGTACCTGACTCCAGTTTAAAGAAACAATCCATCTTAATCCAAATCCTGGGGAAAGAGCCAGTTTGTAAGTACTTGAAGGCTTACACAATAGGGATATGATGGGATGTGTGTATCTAGGACATTGTGGTTGATTCAATTATGCATGCTTATCACAAAGCAGAATTTAGCAAAGTTACTGCATTTCTTTCTTTTATGCAGACCACTACATAATCATGAAAAACTTAAAGTTTCCCACATAAGCCAGAGATCAACATTGCAGTGTCCATATAAACCCTAGCATAGATGAATTATTTTATATTTTAAAAATTATGTAATTAAAATATATTTAGTGAATAACAAACAATAGTCAAATATCACAAGAGTACATTGTTACCAACTGAAAATTTGCAAGAAATTAAAATGTTTAACATTAAAAAAAAAAAAGAAGCCCCTGGGCAAGATACAATATTAATGCCCCCCCCCCTCCCCAGATCCCCGGAACAGGGACTACAAGTTGGGATCCTTTAGTTAGCACAGTATGTAAACCTAACCATTTCTTTTCTTTAATCAGTCTCTTCCACTGAAATACTACATTGGATATTTTATTGCTCCAATATTTCAGTAAGTTGTGCTCAGAATAGCACCAAATGATTGCAACACGGGTTGCTCTAGTGATACTGTGCTAGCTCAATTTTTTACTGATGTCAAAGTTTGCTAGACGAAACAAAGCAAATAATTAATACACAATTCTTTATATTGTGAAGATAACTCCACAAATCTGCCCTCCACCTCTGCTCCAAGCAAGAGATGGCAACTATATACTGTATGTTACAATTTTTTTTTGTTTCACTTTGGCATTAGAGTGATTCATTCTGCCTGGGTGGATTGCGTCTTTTAAAAAATTGCTGTTCAAGAGCTGGTGAACTTTCCATCTGACAGAACTATTGGATAGAATTTTCTTGTCAAAACTATCCATGTGCAATTACATGGCTACTTTTCTTCCATCTCATTTCTTCTAGTTATTGATCTGCTGCTCTTATATACCGTGTTAGAAATCCAGGGTCACCAATACCAAAACTCCTAATAAATTTGCCCACAAGACCAGAATCAAACTGGTGACAAGGGAGGTATGCCACTTTTCTGCATGGTGGACTTTGTACTTAAAAAGAAAGTGAAATTTTGACATAAATGTGCAGATAATCAGAGGAAGAAACAGCCAGCTAGTCTAAAAGGCGACTCATGCTTGAAATCAGTGTAACTGATTTTATCAAGTTTGCTTTCAAAACCTATCGTAGATTTCCAAAACCCTTGATCTTCTAAATGTTTCCTTAAATAACAATGCTTGCTGAACCTACCATCTTCTTGATATGTTATATATTGATTATAAGATTCATTAATTTGGAATATCTATATTTATATATCATTTGTTTCTTATGCAAATCATGAAACATATGTAATCAATTTGAAGCCTTATATCACAGTGAGAAATTATTGCTGCTAATCAGGGCAACAGTGCAGTATTTTGGCCTCAGAGGCTAAAAGTTAATTTGTAGCTATCAGATCAGGAGACATTTAGTATCTCTCTGCAATTTCTAAAAGCAGCTGTGATTTTCCTGGGATTTTGTAATTCTAGCAGAATTTGGCTAGAATTTAGGATTACAGCTCATGCCTCTTAACTAATAAAGCCTTTTAAACTGTTTTAATTATCTAATTGAACACCCTTATCAGCATTATTAGAATGGGGGAAAATCTCTATTCATTTGCTTTCTCAAGACAGTTATTAAGATATTTTTACTTATGTGTTCAGTTTTCTGAGTAGAGCAACCTGGACATTTTCTTCCCTTTTATTTCAAGAATTGCCATCTTGCTTAAAGGAAAATTTTATATGGAAGGTCAATCTTGTATTCCAAAACACCTGTTTTCATTTAACTTCAGTTACATGGTATTGTTTAGAGAGCACATTCCCAGAATTTGTAGTATCAAGGTGATATGAAAAGTCAATCTTATTTGAAATTTTAATGGTTTATAGTGCTGAAAATTTTTAGTATCATTGTCTTATTGCTGTTGTTGTGACTATTTTTTAACTTGTTGAAATAATACAGCCTTTTAAAAGATGTGTTGTTGTGTCCTGCCTATGAATTACTTTAGATATTGCTGACATTGAAGGTCTATCATAATAAATGATTATCAGAAAAGTTGTTTTCTAATTCAGATAGCACCTCAGATGTTAGCATAGATCTGCAGTCACTTTTCAACTGATTTACAGCCTGGAGATAATTCAACCATTTTGATAATTAGCACTATTTTTTCCTCAACAGTTTCAGAAACAATGGATGGAAACTAAGCAAGGAAAGAAGCAACCTGGAAATAAGGAGAAAGTTTCTAAGAGTGAGGACAATTAACCAGTGGAACAGCTTGCCTTCAGAAGTTTTAGGGGCTTCATCACTGGAGGTTTTTAAGACAAGACTGGATAGTCACCTATCTGAAATGGTACAGGGACTCCTGCTTGAGCAGGGGTTTGGATTAGAAGACCTCCAAGGTCCCTTCCAGCTCTATTCTGATTGATTGAAACAATAGCATAAATTTAAAGATGTTTACTTAGGAATAAAGTTTTGAGTTTACACAGTATGTATATTGGATGTCAGCCTGATTTTTTTGGACCCCCTGTTAATTTCCACTAGTATTTTTACAGAGGAACTACTGAAGAGAATTAGTCCATTAATCAGAGGAAAATATTTATTTACAGGAATGTAAAATTTATGTTACAGCATTTGAAACAAAATTGTGTTCAATGTTGACACAAAACCAAAATGTTCAGAAGATGAATGCAAATAAACATTTTGTCCTATTATTGAAAACCTCCATGGCTTTTAAAAATGGCTGTAGAGTTCCCTTATGGATGTGTCATGTTTTGGATTTAATTCAAATGAAGTGTTCTGGAATTTGTAGGAGCTGAAACTATTTCCTTTCTGCAACTCATTAAAGCAGCTGTTTGTGTTGCCTCATGTTCTGAAAAACTCCTTCCAAATTGTATTGTTCAATCCTATATTTTGCTCAAGTAATAATACTTTCCATGGTCTTAAGATTTGTTTTCTCATTTCATAGAATTGTTCTAAACCAAAACCAAAGCTGGGTAATTAGAGACAGAGGCGGAACTTTGCAATTTGACAGACTCAGTCCTATAGGCTGAACGGACGAGGTCAACCCATTCCTGGATGCTAGCTCCACCCACTATGGAGAATCAACATTCCATCTCTTTTTCTGGATTCATTTGACTTGCATGCAAGGATATTTGGCAAAGGGATGCATATTCTCTTCTTTCTCTTGGTACTTTTATAATCACTGCATGGACTGAGAAAAAAATAATTTATACAGAAAATAGATAGCTTTTATGGAAAGATTGTAATAATGCAACAGACAGAAGATCGGGGTGAAGGAGCTCTCAGTTCAAGTAAAGCATGTGTTCTGCCTACAGAAAATTCCAGCTTGAGTCTCTGGCATCTGAACTAATGCTTAGATTTAGCAGATGGCAGCTTCACATTTTATTCACAGGTTTAACTGAGCAACAGGCTGTTCCTTTCCCATAGCCTTTAATCTGGTGATACAATGCTGCATTTAGAGATGCTTTACAGATAGCATACTGCATATTCCTGCCTGAATCCTTATGTATGGACATTATAAGAGTCACATTCAAGCATTGTGAACTCTATAATGCCCAACTGAGGCACTGTACAATTGACATCTAGATCTGGATAATTCATGAATTGTATGTGTAAAATGATGTAGCAATGAATTCATGGAAGCCGCATTTCCAAAAATGAAGACTGAAGAAATATTTGTGAAAATACTAAGCAATACATTGAAGACTTTGAAGAGGTTTGGGGAAAAGATCATACACCCACTCAGTGAACACTTACCACAATGAAACACATTTTCTATTTAACTATCAATGTAGACATGATTGAAGTTTTGATGGTTCCTTTGGGCCCTCAGAAAAGTGCTTGCATTTGGTAATGGGCTCCTATTAATTAAGTTGGCAAACTACCCTTATCCTACCTTTATCCAGATTAATATGAATTATGATCATCGAAACAATCTAGTTTCAAGCCTCGTTCTCTAAGCAAGACTGAAAAAACAGGACTATGGCATTAATTAACACTTTTTATATGTTTTGTATGTTATTGAGAAGAGAGAGATGATGTTTCTATGGTAAGTCACACACATACAGTATATATGTATACTGTATAGTGTGTGATATGGTCTATACAGTATGATGCACTCCCCTCATTTTGCAATTCAACTCCAGAGAAACCAACGTATCTATCTACCTGTCTGGACTAAAATAGGTTAAAACTAGAGTCTCCAGTCACCTGAGTGAAGAGCAAAAAAAAAAAAAAAGATAGGCATCAAACATGCCAACTTTACAACATGGCAACACTCATAAAAGTGTTAAGAGATTTTTGAACCATACTGATCTATAGTTTATCCAAAATGTGTTTATCTGAAGCTAAGAGTAGCAACACAGAGGTTGGGGCATATTGACAATAATAATAGTTTTCTACTGATATCACAGGAAACTGTGTACAGAATATATTCAAATTATATCCATTTTAGTGTAATGATGCACTGAAAATCTTCAAAGACAAATATTGATTTGTTCTTTTCTAAAACCCACTAATGTATGTATTTGCCTTAAAGCAGGAATAAAAAATAATTAAAATATATATTGGCTCATAAATTTTTGATGATCTCATCATTATGCTGTAAACATTTAAGTGCAATATCACTTGACTGTAAATATGATGAACATAAAACATGCTAATCATAAAAATAGCTTTTACAAATATACATTTGTATACAGTATTTCTTTTGCTTTAAATATGTCCTTCATATTATCATACAAGTCATTGGCTATCTGACATCAAAATTAAAAAAAAAAATACCAATGATTAGCCAGGAGAAACACATTTACAGTCTAAACCATAAAAATATGACAATCGCATAGTTTTAAACATATGTTTTAAAATTTTGAATGGCGGTCTCCATTTCCAAAAGTAAATTCAGTTCTTCATACAAATTGAGTCAAAGATGTTACCAGCTTACAAGAAACTGTAGTTTACATTTTCACACAGGGAAGTCTATGAATTATCTTCTCAGCTTCCAAAAGGGTTGTGTAAGGGTCCCAATTCATTTGATCTGTAGAAACTATAACATAAAATATAGTTGTGTTTTAAAACATTTTGAAGAATAGATAATAACATATGTAATTAATAGATTAATTTTTATTTTATACAAAGCAATTGATTTGGATCAGTTTTGTGGAATGATAAATATTAATCTTTTCTCCAATTCAAATTTACTCACCCGAATTGATATGACACGTGCAAGAACCTACAATTCTCTAGTCTTCAGCACTGACTACCTAACCAAGTGCTCTTAATGAGGCAAAAGTAATTTTGAAGTTTCTTATTCTTGTTCCAAGTTAAAAGTAAATAAAAAATTGACCCATTTTCCTAATTTGGTTCATCCACCCAATGACACTAAACTTGGGTAAAAAACACTTGTCCATTAATTATTAATGCCGATGTACTTTAAGTTTGACAGCTATACAAAAACTTTCTGCTTCTCAAAGTAATGTACTACCGGTATATGAAGAACAAAATGAAGTGCTGAAATTAGGTTCCTGTGAAATCATGGAACAGACTGATCAAGTAATCTTTCAAGGGTAGTGATAGGGTTATGAAATTAGAGGCATTAATATTTTCCACATATTGTATAAAGGTCAACAAGTCTGTGGAGCTACTATTATACAATTCCTATTAATGAGGTCACTTTGAAAACTCTTATCTGCAAGCTTTTTCTATTATTTGTAGTACGAAATTGACAGAACAGCTTAGAAGAGGTCTATTTTGTCCTCCTTCAGTTTCTGTCCTGCATCAGAGGCAGCCTTGAAGATAGTTGAATAGCTCTGTTGCTCTTCTGAGAATAAAAGCTCACCTTGCAGAGTTTTTGTTTTGTTTTTCTTTGTTTTCTTGCTTGTCTTTTTCCATTATATAGAATAGAATAGAATTCTTTATTGGCCAAGTGTGATTGGACACACAAGGAATTTGTCTTTGGTGCATATGCTCTCAGTATACATAAAGAAAAAATAAAATGTATTCATCAAGAATCATAAGATACAACACTTAGTGATAGTCATAGGATACTAATAAGCAATCAAATCATATTAGGAAACAAAAAATATAAGTTGTAAAGATACAAGCAACATGGATATAGCCATAAGTGGGAAGAGTACTAGTAAGGATAAGAAGAAGAATAGTAATACAGTCTTAGTAGTTAATTTGACAGTGTTTAATTTGACAGTAGTTAATTTGACAGTAGTAGTTAATTTGACAAACTAATTTGAATGGCTACTTGGAGGGAGCCCAAGTATTCCAGAAGATGTCTCAGCTTCCCTTGCATTGTTCTCCTGGCTGCACAAAAACCAAGGCAGGAGTCCTGAGGTGAATTTCCTCAGACTCTGGTTCTGGTGTGCAGTGCCCTATAGCGTTGTTTTGAGGGTAGAAGTTGAAACAATTTATGTCCAGGATGTGAGGGGTCTGTAGATATTTTCACAGCCCTCTTTTTGACTCGTGCAGTATATACGTCCTCAATGGAAGGCAGGTTGGTAGCAATTGTTTTTTCTGCAGTTCTAATTATCCGTTGAAGTCTGTGTCTGTCTTGTTTGGTTGCAGAGCCAAACCAGACAGTTATAGAGGTGCAGATGACAGACTCAAAAATATAAAAGTCAAAAGCCAGATATTACGGAAGATATATTCTTAGCTCGTTATAAGTACTAAAATGCTTCCTTATGATTAAGAGCATTGTAAATAATCTATATTTAAAAAAAATCCCTGCTTTGCTGTTGCTTAAGAACTTAAGAGATGGGCACCGGCAATCTCAATAAGTAGCAGAAAGGACATAAGGATATTTGCAACATTTTCAGGTTTATTTTAATGAAATGGAAAGGAAGTTCATACCGGAAGTTCACAAAGAGTTAGCAATGTAAATTGATAATGCCATTATTACCAACATTCTCAATCTAAAGGTCTCTTTATATATTTATACGAAGACTCCTAGCAAAATCAATGACACAAATGATAGAAGCAGCACTTCAACACATCTGGAGACACTGAGATTGGACAAACCTACTTTATTAGATTTATGCTTAGATTTCATCACTGTATGCCAGTCTCCAACTTTTCTAGTAAAGAAAGAACTACTTTACTGGCTCCTGAAAATGCTGGCCCCTGAAACCTAACTAGGAGTTTTTGGTAATCCTGGGATTTTGCTTGCAATTTTTATGCAAAACATGAGGTACCCTATTTTTTTTTTCCAGGAAAAGCTGCTCTTGAGTGAAAAGTTAAGCATTCATATGAGAACAGAAAGATTTTACAATAGAAAGGTTCACTATATTCATTAGAAAAATAGAGGGGATTTGAACATGAGAGGAAAGCAATTAAGTCTAGCACCATGCCTAAGACGTTTTTTCCAGAGTAATGGACAGTTGAAATAAATGAATTGAAAATTCATTTGTCAGTTCATTTATACAGAATGGAGCAGTAATCTAGTTGAGTGCAATGCTAGCTATATTAAGCACAGAAAATCTGATGTTCACTTTTTGTAACATAATTTTTTAAGAGTTATAGTTTATAGTTTATTAGAAATATAATACGTTTAGAAAGTCTGACACCACAATACTTTCCAAGTGGTCAAAAACTTATTTTAAAAAAATTGGTTCTATTGATATTTATCTAGTGAACCACAAGTTTGAATTATTCTACCAATAGTTCCACACATGGATGGCAAATTCATTTAGTTCACAGTTGAACACATTTTTAGAACAACAAAGAAAATCATTCAACCTTTATCCTTCTACAAATTGTGTATGGCAATTGCATTTTTTCTGCACCTACCATACAATTCTGGGAAAAGATAAGCTTTTACATTCTATCTATCTATCTATCTATCTATCTATCTATCTATCTATCTATCTATCTATCTATCTATCTATCTATCTATCTATCTATCATCTATCTATCTATCTATCTATCTATCTATCTATCTATCTATCTATCTATCTATCTATCTATCTATCTATCTATCTATCTATCATCTATCTCTTATCTTCTATCAAAAGCCTGTACAAAAACATTTTCATGAAATGAATGAATTACAAAAATGTATTTGTAAAAAAGCTGCATATATTAGGCAGAATTGCTAATATTGGAGCATTGTGCACAATAAAAATAATTTGAACTTTTTGAAACAATTCTCAGTTTGAAAAACATTTATTCTATTGCAAACATTAGAAACTGGAAAAAAATACTTTTGACGTATTTATAAAAAACAATAATTAAAAAGCTGGGAAAAAACTCATCTGGATTTCCATTATATTTAGGCATAAATCTGACTGAATTCAATAGGTGTTACTCCTAGGTAGGTAGTATTTCACCTTTGTTGTGCTATTTTTTCAATATTTTTTCAAAATTCGGGTGTTGGATTCAATGTGAATCCTATTGATACACCTATTGTTCTCAAATTCAACAACACATATCCCAAATATTAGTGTGATCACAAGATTCTGCCAGCCTAAAGACTTTTGAATAGTTATATGGTAAAGATTTCTTTGGAACTGAACCATCTTCAGATAGTTATGGGAGAGCAAGTATATTTTTTCACTTTAATTATAAACTTTTCCTCTCATATGTTATTTTTATTTGGTTTTTTAAACATGGAACATACAATTCTGCAACAGGAGCCTGAAATCTCATTTATCAAACAGCTCTCTCAAGCTTTCAATGTTTACTTCAACATTAAAGGGTACTATCAAGAGTGCTGGAAATGTAGTTTTAGCCAGCCAGTGAAACACACTGAATCTGAAATGGAAGAATTGGGGTGAACTACATTTTGCATCTTATAAGGTTCTCTGTAGTATTTGTATATAAGTTAATAATAAACATTTCACCAGGCACTGATATCCACTGATGTAACTCATAATTATTGCAATAATACACAAATATTACCTATTACATTAATCATTTCAATATGATTGTGGCTCTGACTGAATATATCCTAATGTCAAATAATTCATCAGATGTCCTTTTTATATTAGAAAAAGGCATCAATTATCTGCGATGACTAATCCTCAGGCATAATAGCCTTTGAAAAGAAAATCCATGATAGAGAGCACTACAATCACACCTAATAAGAATTATTATTACAGTATTAATAATATTTTGTTGATATCATTCCAAAGAATAACTTTAAAAATCCTAAAAATGTTTTGTTGATATAATTTTTATTTATTAAAAAAAATATAAAACACTACTTTAGAAAGTGCTACTAGCTGAATACTGCACTGCCTTCTAAGTTGTGTTCATGTTGTGTACCTAGGACAGTGTTGGCGAACCTTTTCGGCACCGAGTGTCAAAACGGGAGCGTGCGTGTGCGAGCACTGGAAACCGGAAGAGCAGCTCCCTGGCGCGCATGTGTGGGAGTGCTGGAAACCGGAAGAGCAGTTCCCCGGTGCTCATGCGCGCGTCGGGAATCTGAGTTTCCAGTTTCCGGCGTGCACATGTGCGCCGGTCATCTGGTCTTCCAGTTTCTGGTGCGCATGCATGTGCAAAGACCAGCTGCCCGGCACACATGTGTGCTCCAGAAACCGGAAGCTTAGCTTCCCGGCGCATGCATGCGCACCAGGGAGTTGCTCTTCCGGTTTCCGGCACTCCCGCGTGTGCGAAGACCAGCTGGCCGGTGCACATATGAGTGCCGGAACCCAGAAGGCAACAGGCGACGGCTGGCGTGCCCGGAGAGATGGCTCTGCGTGCCACTTCCGGCACGCGTGCCATAGGTTCGCTATCACAGACCTAGGATATATTCTTGCCCTCTCTAGTCACAAAGGCAAATTCCAGAATTCCATGAAGACTTTATCTAACTTCATTTCATTTGCTTCATTTCATTATTTTGCTCAAGGCAAGATAGAAACTTGAGAAATGTTTGTTTTCGGGATAACTTAGGCTAAAGGAAGACTAATAATCAGCAGCAAGACATCATGGAAGAAAGTTCCGTTTTTGGAGAGCAGGGCAAAACTAAGGAATTGCATTATATAATCTAAATTGTTCAAATTAGTTTAGCTAAAACATTTTCCAATATTTCCAAGAAATAACTTGCGTTACAGAAACCTTTAACTTTTTCATGTTTTCTTGAAGTTTGTAGGGCATAATGCAATCTGCAATATTAATATAAGGCTGTTAAGAACCTGACATTTGACCTTTAAATGCTTTGTGACTCCAATCTGAGGTTGCCCCAAATCTCTGTGCTCTGAAGAGGTTAACTAAACAGACATCCAATATGCTGGGAGCTTATTGTGACTGTGCAAATCTTTTGAAGGAAGGTGCTTTGCAATATTCAGGAAGGCACAGGGCATATAAAGCAGTCACCTCTTTTCCCTGGTTCACCCAGCTGCTTTGCAAACTCTACTCTCTGATTCGGCTTGCAAGAAAAGTGAACCTAAATAGTGGTGCTCATATACATATGAGAGGCAGCTAAGAGCAGTTGTTTCCAAATAAGCCATAACAATTTTGAAAAAAATACAGCTGCTTTACTGATTCAAAGAAAAGTGATTTGTAAGGTTTCCCATTCATTGCAAAGCATCTTTTTAAAAAAGAACTTTCATATGAGCTTTATTATCACCATGAATATTCCTAAATGTCTTCTGATATGTTACTGACACAGAGTGTGTGTCTATAATGACACAATCTTCTTGGGGTAGCTAGATAAGAGGAAGCTCAGAGTGTCTTACTGAAATTATATTTATGACTACTGAATTTCGAAACATCTGTTTTAGTATCCAAGGGTTTTAGGTCTCTGAGTTATAGATTTAAAAAATAGCTCAGTTTATTTTTAACAACCTGCATTTTCCAGATGTGTTGGGACTCAATTTCCCAGCCAGTAGACAGTTAAAGTTAAGATACATCTGGAAGATGTCAAGCTATGAACAGAACTATCACTACACAATACTGATTCCACACCCTAGGTAGGGACGGAAACTGGAGTAAAAAAAATCACTCCTGAGAGAAAGAGAAATAATTAACCTTGTTATAGGGAGAACAAGTATAGGACTTTGTTAAAAAAAAAAAAGATTTGTGTTGGAGACAGAGAGCACATCTATTGAAATGCTTTTTAATTAAATAATGAGAAGAAAACAATTCTAAGGAAAGATACAGTAGATAGCTTCCTTTTTAAAAAAGATTAAATACTTGAATGGCAATCTCTTTTACAGCTTTGTTTCTTAATTTCATATAGTTAGCCCTCTTATTTTATAAGTATAGGAACAGAAATCTTTTCAGGCAGTGCAATATTTTGCTGCAGCAGAGAAGCCCAGCTTTCTCACTTAAAAAAATAAATAAATCAGATGCTGAGAAATGAGGATGTCATCCTGTTTTCATCCCTTTGTAGGGAGTGGAATTAATATTGCACTGGTGTCAGTTCAAATCTTTCTCCCTCCAGCATTTTTGTGTGTGCTTACGTCTATGTACTAGATAGAGTGGAGTGAGAAGGGAGATATCTTTATATTTTAATTCAGAATGGCTGCAAGATAAAAGAAATAACAAGGCCACACATTTTCTTCAAGGTTAGCTTCAAAAACATAGGGACACTTGAAATTTGAAATCACAGTAGCCTATATACTTTTATGTGTTAAATCAAACATTACATTCATTTCAAATTTAATCCACCATCTTCAGGAAATAATCTGTGGTACATTCCAGCTGGCTATAAACCCTTTCAGCAGCTGTCAGTCGAACACATTAATTGAAAGCAAATTCCATCACAATCCAGAAGACCTATGCCGAAGCAGATATGTCTATTGCTTTGCATTAATAACTTGACAAAAAAGTCATTATGCTTTAATTTGCCCCATTAAAATATGCAATTGAAATGCTTTCAAGCTAGTTTCAGTAGGGGAGATATGATGGATATTAAATTTGCTATTAATGTTACTGCAAGCATTGAAATAATAGTATCCATAAAATATTGCCTCTCTAACAAGTTAGCAAAGAGAGTACAGGGCAAAGAAAAGGCATTATTGGTGTAGGAGACAATGATAGTGATGCAAATAGCAGCAGTCCCTTGCTGCAGATTCTGTCATTGATAGCTAAATAGGAGCAGAAGGTACATCCATCCCCCATACCGTCTTCACATTTTGCAGGGCAATTTGAACGCTTCCCAAAGGTTCTTTCACAATTGCAGCAGATTGACTCTGCACCCCTGGAAAAAATTATCTTGACAAAACCGCTTTGCGTAGTTGTTTGTATCTGTTCAGTTGATCTTTTTCGATGCAACAATTTGCTCCTGAAAAACTCTTTAAACAGAATCTTTTTTGCTTTTTTTTCCAGAATCACATTAACAATGCATAGGCATAGTGCACATCATAAGTTACAAAATCTGATGACTCTTGCGTTTTACTTCTCCTACAGCTATAAAATAGTTCCAGCTATTCACGGAGGTAAGAGATGACCTTGCTGAACTCTTTTATGCTGCTGATTTTTGCTGTCAGCAATAATTCACAAGAGAAAAGGAACATAGCCCTATCCTTATTCAGAAGCAGAAGCCATATGACTGCTAGTCCACAAGGCTAATTGTAGTTCTGCCTATGACAGCCTTATACATTTAAGATGCACAAATGAGGAACAGATTCCACCATCTCCTTCTGTGCTTTGGTGCCTCCTTAATTATTGCCACTAAGTGTTGATGTGCCACTAAATCACATTATCAATAAACAAGAATGTTTAGGACAGGTGTGAGATGCCCCCGTTTAGTTTTTTGTCACTCTATTAATTCCTCTCATTGGCCCGCTCCAGCTTTTGGCACCTCCATACTTGTGAACATTATTTAGAAGGCAAGATCAGTGTGATAGAAAAGTATCACCTTTATCACTTCCTTTTGGCCAACTTGCTTTCTTCTCTTGTTAAAAAGGTTCGCAAATTTGGAGAGTTCCATAAAATGACTTCGTTGGAGAAGACAGTTTAAAGGAAAAAAGTGCAGACATTTGATCGGAAGTAATAAGTATGATGTGACTAAATACATTATTCTCAAACATACACTCACCCACAACTCCCAAATCTCTATATGTAATTTCCCTTTATTCCCAGATGCTGATTACATTGCAGGCTTTCTTTGGCCATCAATAAGAGATGAGCCAATACTATTTTGGCAACGTGTGTTGGATTTGGCTGAACATAAATTTTGAGTAGAGGCAAATCTGTAGTTTAATGAGGCAAAGCAGGATCTACAGGAAATAGCATAAAATCAGACCTCAGTGCTTTGTGAATGATTCAGGGCGCCGAAGATAACAAACTACAAAACACTGAGGTAGAATGAGAAGGTGGGAGACGAATGCAATGATTTGTAACTGCAAATCTTTCTTCTACTTAAAAACACTTTATGGGGAGCTCTATACTCATCCCCTCTTTTGTTGCAGATAGACAGATGGCTCAGAATTCCTCTGAGCATTTTGGATAAGAAATATGTGATTGCAATGAATATATTTTGAAAGTTAATTTATATTTTGAGAGGTTCACCAAATTTATTCCATCATTATTTTTTTAATTATTTTTTTAAAATTAATATTGTATACATAAGTATCAGCTGACAAATGTGCATTTAATTTTCCACATTTTTCACTAATAATAAAATTTTAAGTTAATATGCTGCCTAACTCCCAGTGACTCTGGGTGGTTTATGCTAGTTTTGGATAGTTTTAGAATAAGAATCTTAGAACTTAACTCCTCTTAGCTTCTCAGTTCAAGAGATATTATTGACCTCACTGAAATCCTGGCTATTTGAATGTCTGTTTGCACAGGGATCAGGTTCAATGCTCACTTTTAATTTTGCAGGACACATACAATATATAAAATATGTTTTAATGGTTACTTGTGAAAACGTCTGCTATGGGATAATCTCAGTTTAAAAATAAATTTTGGTGTAAACTAGACCTAATACAAGGTTACTTTGGATCAATTTACATCTAAGGAAGCCATTTGAATATCACACAGAATTTAAAAATTAGTTTGATTTATCCCAAAGTACTTACTGGCATTATAGTCAACTTAAGTACTTGTTATTTGATTTATTCAGTAGAGGTGCAATTGCTGGGTTAGGTTAAAGGTTTTAGAAGAATTATCCATACAGTGACCTTTTTTGAAGGAAGATATTATTTACTTAACCTTTGGAATAATGCTTGAAAACGCTATCCTGGTAAGCAATAAAGAGTTGCATTAAAGGTATAAAATTCATTTCCTATTATCTTAAAATGGAGATTATATAGCAACAAAAAATGCTTTTATGTATTCTGGATATACCAGAGAATGTTTATTAACAGTGGTTATAATCACTCTGCTAGTGTAGATTAAATTGGAAGATGGAACATGGTAGCCACCTCTTGTTATTCTGTTTCCTCTTTTCTTTACTGTACATAGGACACTTGTAATTTCTTACCAGCTCATTACTACCATCCTCATCAAAATCTTCCTCTATCCCGTCTGTCATTTCTTCTCCGTCCCCATCCAGCCCTCCTTCAATAGGCTCTTCTGTAGAGTTGTCAGCATTCTCTGATATGCATTCTTCTTGAATCAACTCTACACAGTCTTCTATTTGTTTCTTTTGGACTTCTGGAATATACAAATTACCATATAATTCCACTTGCATGGCATTATCACATTTATGGATTATTAAAATCTATCAGAATAAAGGACTAATCATATAATTAATAGCACATTTATTAATTAAACCACATAGTTAATTAACTTATAGAAGGGAGTAGACTATATGTTGGTATAGAGGTCCATTCTCTATCCTCTGGAGACAATGAAAGTTGAGAAAACAAGTGGATAATAGTTCATATCAATATGAACAGTGATAACAGAGAACCAGAGATGAGTTTTGCAGAAAAATTGTATAATATTCTGATTAAATCTAGTCCAAGGGAAAACAATTCTGTTAACTGCCATGAGTAAATGGTTGGGAAGAAAATAAGATAGTACAAAAAAAGTTATTGAGCAATTTGGTGTCCTAAGAATGAGAATGGTGACTACAGAGTAACTTCTTAGAAAAGGTCTATTTTAAATATGCTCTGTAAGCATGGGCTTATTCTATAATAAAGGAATTTTGCCATTTTATTTGCTCTGAAATTTTTGTTTTAATATTACTTTTTTTATTTTGGAGCAATTCAAAATCTTTGAATAGCCATTGTAAAAAATAAAGTCTTCTTGTTGTCCACAACACCTGTTGCCATTGCTAATAGTGGCATTGATTTTTTAAGAGATACTGAGTTACATATTTCATTAAAGGATGTATAAAGATATCTTATTTAGTTTTAATTGTGGACTGTTTCACTTTTGGATATTTCTTTCATTCCTTCTCTATTTCCATTTTATTTTATTTTATTTTATACTGTTGAATTATTTAGCCAATTTGTTCCCATTTTTTAATTCAACTGGACAATAGAACATTTTTTTGCACTGTCTTGGAAACAGTCCAATAGGGATTAATCCAAAAATGTACAAGACATTGTATGGTATTTTTTTTTTTGGTAAAGAGGGGAATTCCATTAACATTACATGTGTGTCTAACTATATACGAACTCCAGTGAATCAAGATTTAATCTCAAATAAGCAGAAGAAACAGCCAAATGTTTTGGAGAAACCCTACTGAAGGACTGGCCTTTTCATGAAATGTTTTCTTCTTGACTCAATCAGTTTCATGAATCAGTTTAAATATTGTCTTCTCTATTCAGAAGAAGACTCAATAAAAGCAGAGTTTTCCTATGATGCAGATTATAAATACAGCCAATCTGTGTCGGTCACAAGGACCAGAGGTTTAGGCTTCCAAGCTGAAGTCTCTGGACTCGTGCTGGAGCCCATCCTCAGGGGACTTCTTTCTCACCAAAACATTCTCGTTCTGGAGCATTCTGGTGACTCCAGACTCCAGCTTGGAAGACTAAACCTCTGGTCCTGGTGACCGACCCAGATTGGATGTACAGTACATATAATCTGCATCCTAGGAAAACTGTGCTTTTATTTTGAAACTCTCTCACCAGAGAGAGTTTCAAAATAAATTGCCTTTTGAATTTAATTTTAACTGGGTGGATCATGATAGAATTTTTAAAGTTTTCTTCAATTTTTAGGTTTACATCTAAATCTAAAATTGAGGAAAACTTAAACACCTTAACTTAAATTCAAAATTTTAAAAATTAAAGACAATTTAATCACCTCAAAATTTTCACTGGTACCTACCTCCAACCTCGAATGACAATATAATTGATTTTACAGTGGATTAATTCATGTTTTAATGAGTTACTAAGAGTTATAGGCAATTTTCTTCTACCTGATTGAGCTTTCTGCTGCTTTTCAATCTTCTCCAGTCTCCCTAGCAAAGAATCAATTTTTGTTTTGATCTGCGTTAATTCCTTCTTGATTGTCTGCAATTCATCTGATTTCACTGAAAGTGAAAAAAGAATAGAACAGCAATAATAAAATGGTATAATATTATTTCTTTTAGTAGGAACACATCTTCTATTAACTAAAGAGTGCACTGCTAATAAAACAAACATTTTTGGGAGGGAGGATAGTCACCTACACATCTAATTACCCTTGGTTATTTTTAAAACTAAAGAAGTTAGTTCACAATGTATGTATGAACTCACATTTTGATCCTGATGAAGAAGCTCCACTTGATGTAACCCTTGATGTCCCTTTCATGGAGAAGACTCCTTTTCCTCTGCGAGTTGCTGTGACTGTTACTCGTGGGCGTTTCAATGGAATCACAGCACGAGGTGGGGCAGGAACCCGGCTGTGGTAATCAAATAACCTTAAGAGAAATAGAAACAGAGGCTTTGGAATGTTCAAATGTAATTTTATATTAGATAGATTTTGCATACTAAATTCTGCTCTTTCTTATGAGAAAACTGACCTCCAATATCACAAAAGGTTTAATCAGAGTTAAATTAGATTTCAAGAGTTCATCAATAAAGCATATTTATATTTCATTACAGGCAGTGTGTTGCTGTTTTTTTTCCATGAAGAACATCATTACTAAACTGACTTCACCGTAATGTGAACATTTTTATCTATATAATTTTATTACAGCCAACTAATTATGAAACTATTAAAAGCAACTCCACTTTCCCTTGCAGATGTGTTTGGATTACATTTCCCAGTACTCTCAGACATCATGGCCTTCCATAATATCTATACATATAAAGAGCACATAGCTGTTGAAATATCTTCACAAATAAACATAATAGCAATAGCACTTAGACTTATATACCGCTTCATAGTGCTTTACAGCCCTCTCTAAGCGGTTTACAGAGTTAGCATATTGCCCCCAACAAACAATAAGTACTTCTAACTCACAAAGAGAATGATAAGAACTTCAAGTATTTTGGAGAATGATAAATGTCTTTCCTTGATACAGTCCCATTAATGTCTAACCAAATTTTAACTGTTTATAGGAATGAAAAACATTATTTGCACTGATATCATACTACCAACTTCAAATCATATTGGTTTTAAATATATGGTTGTCATTAGATAAACGTGCATAATTCTGTGCATACCTTCCTGGAACAAGTTAGAATTGCTTATGGGTAAATATGCCCCCAAATGATCTACATATATATGATAAATCAACAGGAGATGCCAATACAGAAATACTCTATTTCTGATTTGTAGTTTATGTGTTTGAAAAATTTTGCAATATATCTAAGTAGCCTAGCTTGTCTTTTTCCATAATGGTACTAATATTCTGTACTAATATTTATATGCATGCAGAGTTCCCAGCACAACTACCAGCAAAGCTCTGTAACTCTGTTCATGGCTAGGAGAGCTTGGCTGAGTGAAAACCTTGTCCAAAAGCTAAAACAACAACAACAGCTGACAGCTTATTAAACTGAGAAAAAATGTTTTACATATAAGTAACTAACTAATAAGTATTTAATTTATTTAAGTATATTTAAACTTAACTGTAATTAAGACTATTAAAAAATGTACATCAACATATATATTGAAGCAAGCTTATCCTTTCATCTAAAGCAGTGGTTCTCAACCTTCCTAATGCCGTGACCCCCGCCCCGCCACCGCGACCCCCGCCCCTCCCCGCACACAATGAGGTGACAAAGGGGGCGTGGCACCAAGATGGCGGGCTAGCGCGCACTTAGGTGACCCCTGTGAAAGGGTCGTTTGACCCCCAAAGGGGTCGTGACCCACAGGTTGAGAACCGCTGATCTAAAGGATCTATCTAAAAAGCCTCTCCCATAGACCCAGTTCAACTCTCTCACAACTCCTGATGATTTCCTGAGAAAATTAATGCTCTCTTCCCAATCTCTTATAATAAATAAAAAATGCAGTTCATATATGCAAAGGCAGGAACAAAGGTACACATACCGATTGTAGAAATCATCTCTGTAATAATCATAATCAAAGACATAACCACTGCAAGAAGAGCAAAGAAAAGTCCCATGAAGAGATGAGGCAAATGATATTAGTTAATAATAATTTGTAAGGCATGAATCACAATAAGAATTTATATCTCAGTTTGGTCTTATGGTTAAGGCATCAGGCTAGAAACGAGTTCTAATCCCATCTCAGGCATGAAAGCTTCATGGGTGACTTTGGGTCAGTTGCTCGCTTTCAACTCACCTGACCTCACAGGTGGGGAAAATAGGAGGAGGAAAAGAGTATTATATATGTTTGCTACTTAGAGATAATCATTAAAAAAATAATAAAAGCAGGGCAAAAAAATCTAATTTTTAAAGTAAAAATAAAAGTAATATCCCATACTTTGTTTATATATAGTACTAAAACTTGTTGGCATAATCTTTAATTGGATGAAATGGTATACTGTATATAACAAGAGACACATGCAACCTCCTTATTTCTTATGGAGTGATTATTGTATTGAATTCTTTTAGATTTAAAAATGTTGAGTTCCTCAGGCTATCGCTATGTGGAATTGTCCCGTTTATTTGTAGACATGATGATATGTAGCTGGCGACATCAGCACACAAATGCCACAATTATGTGCTTACAACTTGACATCAGACACAAGTATGCAAGTCACAGCATTTGCATTATGACATAGATTTTGTCTGTCGTCTTCACACCCTCCAAGCCCTACAGATGTCCATGCTTTAATTTACTCATGCAGTAGGAATTATAATTTTTATCTCTTCTCTTCAATACCAATTTTGGCCAAGTAGAAAACCTGTAGAAGAATGACTTGATTGGATTAAGACTGGTTTTTTTTCTGATTTGCCCAACTATTGCTATTTTAAAAAAATATGGAATAATCTTTTTTAAAAGACATTTGTTTTATGCAGATTCAAATGGAAGCTTTCTTGTACACAGAAAAAGTTACTTAGAATAAGTTTGCTTTAATGCACATACAGTAAGTTCACAAATATAATGACAATATTTTCTATTTTCTATAGTACCAGAAAATGGTATTTATCCCACCTCATCCACAGCAGTCATCTCTTTTTAGCTAATTTTCCTGTCCTAAACTCTGGCAACCTTAAAATCATAAAATGAGAAATAGTGTAAGCATAGGCAAACAAGGATGGGAAAAAAAGTTGTAATACAGCCAGCAACTGGCTAACATGAGTCTTTTCTCCTATTAGTACTATAAAGCAAGGTAATATAATAATATTCATTAAAGTATCCTTTAGGTTGGGCTCAGCTCCTGGTGACTTCAGAAACATGCACCAAGGTGCTTTGTCACTACTTTCTTCTAGGGTGTTTTCTGTCTTCCTAGTCTAACCTATACTCCTGGATTTCTTGGATTTCCACCCAAATGTTAACTAGTCCTGACCCGGTTGACCAGTGCATGGCTCAAACTTCTTTTGTTGCACTAGGATGACAAGTTTCTCTCCATTATCAATAAATACACAAAACTGCCTTTAGCTGTATATCTTAGCAGATGTTGTTTTATATTTTACTGAACTCTTCTGAATTATTTTTCTTAGCTGTGGACAAAATTCATAGACATTTCTGTAAAAAATGGATAGTCTACATCTGCGCTTTCAAAGGTGGCTGGATGTGAGGTGTTCTAGGTGGAGTTGGGAGATAGAGGCAAGTTAAAGATTTTGCTGGTGTAGCAACCTCCTGTTACTTAGCTAGCTCCTTTTCTGAGCTTTTCAACCTTGTGGTAAGTGGCCAAGTGGTAACTCCCAGCTCTGTAAGTTGGAGGATTTCCACCCTCATAACTTTAGGTTGGGGAGAAGACAGTTGGCATGGAGCTGCAATGGAGGAAAGGAGAAATGCAACAAATGCAATTCAATAATGTGCTATCAGTCTTCCTTTTATATAGTAGAACTTTTCTTTTCTTTCTTTCCCTGTGTCATTTCCAGTCCCTTCTCAATCTGGATAGTCCCCAATTTCCTATTCTGCATGTAAAAGGACTATAGAGATATGAACAAATCATCCTAATGAAAAATGTTCTCTTAGAGACAAAAATTAATTGGATACAGTCCTACATAAGTATGTATGCAGTAGTGGGTTTCAAATTCCGTCGCTATCGGTTCGCTATTGGGAGCGCCCGCGGGGTGCTTCTGCGCATAAGCTTCTGCGCATGCGCAGAGACATCCAGGCGGGTGGGCGAAGCCTGCCGCTACCGGTTCGCCCGATCCGGGGCGAACCGGTAGCAACCCACCACTGTATGTATATGTGTGTGTGTGTGTGTGTGTGTGTGTGTATGATGAATTTGTTAAAAGTTACACGAATCTTGATTGTTTTTGCTGCCAATGATAAACAGCACTTAATCTGCAAGAAGCAAATAGTAGTTGTAATGAATTGACACATTATAAAATGAGACATAATGATTCTTTCCAAACGTAAGTAAAGTCTCATTTGTTTTGCACTGTTTAGTTCTTGTACATGATTAAACATTCAGATAAAGGATTCCATGAGGATCAGAGACATGAAAATTATTAATTCACCTACAATCATGCAATGTACTACTCAATGTATTATTTTGCTCATGATGAAGAGCTGCAATTACCCCAGACTGAATTGTGAAGAATTGTACATTTCTATTTCAACAGGGAAAAGATAATATTCTCATACTATGGCATAAAAACTGTTTTAGGAAAATTCTGCATTCAGAGAAAATGGACTTCCATCAAATGAAACCCATCAAGACTATAACTAGGATGTTTGAATCTGAAGCCACAGTAAAGCCTAAGGACGTCTAATGCATGAGTTGTTACAATTGAGAGAAAGAGAAAATAGAAATGTGCAACACTGACTACAATAATTGATGAAGCTGTTTATTCCCGGTATAAAAAGTATGTACCTGGCATCCCATTTTTTTCTGTTGTACTTTAGGATCTGGCTCCTTGAATAAGGTTGGGCTAAGTTTCTCTCACCCCATGGGGCTAGGACTGAGGAGAGGCTGGCACCTATCTGTGAAAGATGCTTGGTTATAACTTCTGAACATCCACCCATAGGAAATTTAGGATTTTGAGGATGGAGGTTGCTGTTGCAGAAGTTCTTTCCTCTAGACCAGTGGCCCCCAACCTTTTGGGCACCAGGGACTGATTCCGAGGAGAGAGGTTTTTCCGTGGACCGGAGGGGGTGTTGTTTAGCATGCTGCCTGCATTCTGCGGATGCGACTTCACTTGTTTGCATGGCCCGGTTTCTGGCATGCCACAGCCTAGTACTCGTCCACGGACCAGGGACTTTTGCTCTAGACCAAACAGATA
The DNA here is from genome assembly GCA_003457575.1 of Thermophis baileyi. Classification (NCBI taxonomy): domain Eukaryota; kingdom Metazoa; phylum Chordata; class Lepidosauria; order Squamata; family Dipsadidae; genus Thermophis; species Thermophis baileyi. The sequence goes on from QLTV01004142.1 coordinate 673,619, forward strand.
AATCAGTTTCTTCTTCCAAAGCATAAAGATTTCAGACAAAGGTTGCACTGCAGGATTTCCATCATCTTGACCTTCATTTTTTATAGGCCTAAAATGTGCTATTGTGGGAACATCAGTGGGATTTTCAGCATCTCCTAGGCTTCTTGAGGCAAAGTATACAGTTTGGCAGCTTGTTTGTCACTCTTTGCTTCTCCTAATTGGTCTTAAGGATTCGGTTTCTGGGAAATATAGGCATGATGGGAGGTTACTAGATATCAGAAAGGCTTTGCCACCAGTAGGGAAGCCCTGAGGTCTTCGAGGCTTAAGATCTTAGAATTTCATGTTACAGGAAAGCAAGATTTTTTTCTGAAAACAATTAGCTTTTTGCTTTTGCCTTTGCTCCTTGGTAAAGTTTAATCACTTGGAGATGCAGTTCCTGGAATTATTATTTCATGATGGCATTATTGATGGCATTATTATTACTATAACCTCACATGTTATATTACTGTTTCTCCAAATGGTATATATTGGACAGTTCTTCCAATACAATTAATTATCCCTCCCGCTGACATAATCAAAGAAAAAATCATACTATGTCTGCACTCACATGGGGGAAGCTGATGTGATATTTTACAATGAATTTGCTGAAACTCCTAAACAACAGAATCTGAGCTCTGTCTGAAAATCTGCAATTTAGTGCATCTCTTACGTACTAGATGAGTCTTTTAAGGAAGATAGAGGCATGATTCTCTTGTGAAAACTTGTCATATTCTTTCCTGTTACAGCGTTCCAACGTTGTGTCCTTTAGGTGTGTTGAATTTCAAATGCCACAAATCTTAGTTAGCTAGTATGGCCTTTGGGAGCTGAAATCCATTACATCTGGATAGCACTTGATTACAAAAGGCTACTCTAAAATGAAGGTTCAATTCTCTTAGTGGTATAGAATTAAAGCTGAAACCCATTCAAAATGCAACACTGATTTTCAAATACACAAAAGTGGACTAGTGTCATCCTGACTATGTACAATTTATAACCAAATCCTTAACAGGATATTTTTTTTACCCACAAGAAGGTAAAGATGTCAACTTGGAGAAGGCTGATTTACATAATCAAAATTAAGTGGTATAAAGTTGCAGATTCTTCTAGAACCATTTCATTCCAAAGGTTAAAGTATCCATTTGATGTCAATTATCTTGTTAAGGAACGGAAAGAGTAAAATTGGAAGTGGTGGAAAATGTTTTTAACTTGTATGTTAGCTCACTTCAATTTAACATCTTTCCACTGCATCTGTTAGTGTATTTTTATCTGTCTGACTGTTGTTTGTTCATTCTTAAGCATAGTTATTTTGAGGTCTACATCAGAAGCAGTTAAAATATATGTATAAAAGAAAACCCTAAGAACCACCCACTCTACCTCTACTGGTAATTACAGACTTCCTATACCATTAACAGATTTGACAATCTGCTTTTTACAAAACTAAATTGGAGGATTATTTTTAGTGAGTTTTGGTCAGCTTTTTCACTGAAAAGTTGTCTTTGAAATGTTTGTTGTTCAGAGGATCATCTGCAAGAAAAGAGCTGTTATATGTCTTAGGACTTCTGTCCAAGGAATGATGAGAATGCAGGTTCACAAAGATCCATACTCCATATCCATAGACTATCTATATAAAACCACTACAGGTAGGCCTCAACTTAAGATCATTTATTTAGTGACTGTTCAAAGTTACAAGAGTGCTGAAAAACTGACTTAAGATCGGCCCTTGTACTTACAACTGCTGCAGTGCCCCCTCCTCACGTGATTTGGGTGCTTGACAACCAGCATTTATTTATGATGGCTGCAGTATCTTGGGATCATATGATTGCCTTTTGTGACCTTCCCAGCCAGCTTCTCATAAGCAAACTTAATGGGGGAGGCCAGATTCACTTAACAACCACAGCAAAGGTAGCGAAATCAGGCGCAGTCACATGATGACTCACTTAACAACTGCTTAGAGATGGAAGTTCCAGTCCCAATTATCATAATAAGTTGAGGACGTAATCTATCTTCAGTCTACAACACAGTCCTTTCAACAGTTCCAAGAAGGCTCCATCCCATTTGTACTATTCAGGTGACCCTGATGACATAGATAAACCTTCAGGTGGCCTCAATGACTCTCCAAAAGAATGCAAATGACCAGCTGTCTGCAAGGAGTATAAATTCTTCCATTCCCCACCATCCAGTCAGAGCTGAAGAAGCTTCTTGGATGAGAAGTGAAACATCTTCAAAGAAAAACCAGAATGTCCAGTTGCCTCTTTAAAAAGCACCTTTGGAACAACCATGACCTGGATGACTGAGAATCTCCATAGACCTCTGGTATTTATGTTATTTAGGTTGTGATAACAATACTGATAAATATTCAGGATCTCTGTTGATTCTTTGATAAAACTATTCTTTAGACAAGAAAGCAATTGGAAATGATATTGTACTGATTACAGTATATATAAGAGCCGAGGTGGCGCAGTGGTTAGAGTGCAGCACTGCAGGCTACTTCAGCTGACTGCTAGCTGCAGTTCGGCGGTTCAAATCTCACCGGCTCAAGGTTGACTCAGCCTTCCATCCTTCTGAGGTGGGTAAAATGAGGACCCAGATTGTTGGGGGCAATATGCTAACTCTGTAAACCGCTTAGAGAGGGCTATAAAAGCACTGTAAAGCGGTATATAAGTCTAAGTGCTATTGCTATATACAGGTAATCCTTGACATACGACTCCAATTGGAACTGGAATTTTTTTATCATAAATCATGGTGGTTACAAGTCAAAGCACTTGACTGGACCCAATTTTATGACTGTTGTTATGGTGGTCATTAAGTGAATCAGCACTTAAATTGCAGCAATTGCAATTTTCTGTCACATGACTATAGAATGCTACAACCAGTCGTAAATGCAAGCTAATTGCCAAGCGTCCAAAATGTGGACATGTGTCTGTGGAGGGGGCGCACATTTTACAATGGCTGTACGTGTGTTTTATGGGTTATTAGACATCTGGTCATAAGTCAAGGACTGAAGACTTCTGAAAAAGATATTCTGCCCCAAATACTCTATATTTTTCTATTCATTACTGAAGATCTCCAAAAGTAAATAAAATACTACCACTATTCCTTTTGAGTAGCTGAAAGCCACTGAAAGATATAATTATGCAGTTATTTTTTTCTAAAATTAAACCAAAATGTTCTTACTTACCCAACAGAAAGGAAAGGTTCTTTTGATTCAAGTCTGTTAAATAAAATAACAAAAATAGTTAAATTTCCTGAAAAAAATAATGCATGGCACAAGGTTTACATTGTATGCTGTAGCTACACAAGATAAAGACCTTATACTATCCAGAATTCAAGGTCTCACAAAGGCCCAGTACCCCAACAATCCAACTTAACATTCTGGAGTGCGTGAGTGCCTTTCCTCATTTCAGAACCATGATTTTGAAAGCAGCAGCTTATGTCTGGTTCCCTCACGAGATAAACCATTACCATTACTAGATCTGTCACTTCCCAGATCAGTTTATCGAATCAGTAGATAGTTCTTCTCAAACACACTCTGCTAGCCCTGGCTTGTCCATGGTGCCATCTCAGCTGCAATTTGTGAAGTCCTTCCTTCCTTCCTTCCTTCCTTCCTTCCTTCCTTCCTTCCTTCCTTCCTTCCCTTCCCTGAAGGACACCGCTTTCTTTCACAGAATGACAATTTGAGCCCTATCTTCTTGCTAGCAGAGGTACAAATAACCTTTTCTGTTGACTTGTTCCCTATGACCAAGAAAATCCAGGATCCTGTCATTAATTTCGAAGGATACTTTGAAACAGTCTAATATTCTAATTTATCTCTTTGGGCTATTGTGAGGGTCAAAGAGGTTGGAGAGATCTTGAACTCTTTGGTGGAAAACGAAATATAAATAAATAACTTTTCCAGCAGATAATCAAATCAACACTTTTAGAGATATGTAATGAATATAAATGATAAGATTTCACTAGGCTGCTAATAAATGCAACTAGATATGTGTTTCCCTGAGAAAAAAAAGAGATACTTTATGTGTGATGGCCTGTGGATAAAACACTATAATTAAAAACAGTTTGAAAGCCATTCTTATGAACTGAGATTCAATTTGCTCAAAATATGGCTGCCCTCAGTTTGACCCTCTTTGAGTGTAAATGGTTTCAAGAGATTTGTGGTGATACAGTAAATTATTTTTTAAAAAAATCTTAGGCAAGAGAGGAACAATTATCTATTGGCCTTTCATTTAAATTGATCTTTAAATTAGTAACTTGGTGCTATGAAGCTAAAATAAAAATGTTGAAGTCAAATTGGTATATGAAAGACTATATACTCTTAGGATGATATTTATGCATGTAGTATCCATGGTAATTCAGAAACTCAACTTTCTCAGAATTCTTCGTGAACAGCAATACTACATAATTTTCATGCAATTGTTACCCATCCCCTTTTTAATGTAGACCAGTGTTTCTCAACCTCAGCAACTTTTAGCTTTGTGGACTTCAACTCCCAGAATTCCCCAATAAAGATTAAAATTGGATTGAGAAACTGCACTAAACCATTAATTGTTAGAGCCTGCTTCATATTTCTTTTGCTGTTTCTTTTGGAACCTGATCTATAATTGCTTCTGGCCTCAAAACACATTTGCCTCTCCTTTTCTGGAAGAGAGAAACATATTCATTTGCTGTTTTAGCTTGGCTCGATTCAGATCTGACATCTGACTTTTTCAATTAACCATCTTCAGACCTGATCTTGCAGGGCTCTGGCAGCATCTCAGGGTGAAGCACAGCAGAATTGGGCAGAAACTGGGTGAGCTGGAATTTAACCATCAGTCTCTTTCCCTGTTTTGTTGTCCTCTCCTTTATCTATGTAACGGATCATCTTTATCATGCAATTCTCTGCCATACTTTCAGTTTGGAACAATAATAACTGATTTAATAGACATTTCAGTAATAATTATAACTATAAGCATAATTATACTGGCCAGCATCCCTGTAGTTATTTAGGGTACATGAGAAGACTATATTGAAAAAAATATATATCAGGAGAATTATACAAATACCTTATTTTTCCCCCTCCACTGGATGAATTAGTTTGTCTAAATTATCAGTGCCAAATCCAATCTGTAAATCAGATGGAAATGGATCCAGATATTCAATGTGTCTGGGGTGACATGGTGAGCATCTGCTCAAGCACCTTCATAATTATTTTATTGCAAAAGATGGGAGGGGCTACTTAGAATACAAAATCATGTTAGAGTTGATGAAATGATCTGATGCTAGGATGTTTATTGTGTTATAAGCTAACAGATGCACTCCTGAAAGTTTAATAGAATAGCTGCCCAGAAGACTCTTTTGAAATATCCCTGACCACAGAGGCCCATTGGTCAGCAGAGGTCTTCTTTGTATATTGTTCTAAACTGTGGAACTTTTTTAAATGTAAAATTGCATTGAAATAAATTGTTTCTGAGACTCAGTAGCAAATAGTACCTGTACTAAAAGAAGTTGTCTAGAGACCCAGTAATTCATGAGCTCTCAAATATTCTTTCTTCTAAAATGAAAAGTGCAAAAGAGAGGTCTAGAAGGTGAAAGAAGTAGCTACTGGCAGCTGGTCACTATTTCTTGCCTAGTTAGCAAGTTGTCTAACACATCTGAGGCACCCCTACTCATGAGTAGGGTAAAATAGATAATAGTCTCCTATCAGGCAGTTCAAACTTATGTAGAATTGACCTATCTCATAAAATGTTTGGAGTGCTGAGTAATTAACTGAAATTGCATTGCCTCAAATATCTGAGGAACTCTATGTGTGGCTGCAACTCTGATAAATCTATCACACATAGAGATTTCACTCAGGTGACAAGAAGTTGAAGCTTTAGATAAGAGTCATGGTGTGCAGTGGTTAGAATGCAGTATTGCCCACTGCCAGGACTTCGATCCTGACTGGCTCAAGATTTTACTCAGCCTTCCATTCTTCCGAGGTCAGTAAAATGGGGACCACGATTTTGGGGGAAATTTGCTGACTTTGTAAACAGCTTAGAGCTGTAAAGCATTATGAAGCAATATGTAAGTCTAAATGCTATTGCTATTATTTAATTTGTGAAACATATCTTTACTGCTTGAAACCAGCCAAACTCTAATTAGTTTACAGAAATGTCAATCTTATTGCTTAATAAGGGGCTAAGGGAATGGTGCCAGTGGGTATCCCTGTATATACAATTTAGATGGAGAAGTCCTGAAAAAGGCTGAAAGAAACATGGCAAGAGAGGTTTTGGATTGAAACCAAGCTTCAAGTTCTAAAAAAAAATGAATGCTAAGCATTGGCACCATTTATTTCCAGCAAGACTTCTCTGCCAAGGGGCAGCTGAATGGTCAGATATTCAAGCAAGGGTGAATATTTTACCAAGAAACATTCACCAAACACTTCAAAAACACTTCATAGGTTCTTTAATCAATCAGGCAGCTTACCTGTAGAGAGCAGAAAGTGGTCGCTTAGTTCCCAGCTTAGGTCTGTATGGTTTTGGCTCCCCTGCCATGTTAATGTCTGAAAATAAGCATGTTGCACACTTGAATTAAAATGGAGCATTGAGAGAGAGACAGGGAGGTCATATGTAATGATGTATAACATTGGAGAGAGTATTATAGGAACAAGTTGGCTCTTCGTTTGCAGATTATCGCTTCAGTCTCTCACATTCTATATTCTGATTTATGCATCGATCAGACCTTAAGATTTAGTTCTTCAGGCCTAAAAAACAGAACTTGTTTTTTGGTTTCCAGGAGAAAGTGATGATGTAGATATTTCATCTGACTGCCAACATTGTCACCTTTCCCAAAACCACACACAAAATTCACTGCTAGAGACAGAAATATCTTTGGTAAAACATTCAGAGGAAGAAACCTAATAGATAAGGGTCTCTATTTTTCACTTTATAAACAACGATATCAACTTTTTATGATAAAATTGTACCTGTCAATAATTTTGACCTAAATTGTGTGATTATTATCTTGCTTCCTTTTAATAGTTCTGTTCAGGCAAATATTTTTGGCAATGAAAAAATATTGTCCTCAAATGGGGAGAAAGATAGAGAACCACATAAGGGAGAATAAGCACTGTCCACTTGCTTATAAAATGTCACAGCATAATAAATCACCCACAATAATTTTCTTACAAGCAGGAACTTTTAAAGGGAGTTCCCAAAATTAACAAATGGAAAACTATAATATCTATTTCTCTGATATTATTCTAGCCATAAATTTCTATAATAATTTTTTTAAAAAAAGGGGGGGGAATAAAAATAAATAAAGAGATGGAGATGGTGCTTAATTTCTTTCTATGTCACTTTGAATAATGAGGTAGACAGCACAAAAACAAATACACAAACAAATATTAGAAAATTCATTTTGAGCTAGTATTTGTTGAGTTTCTGGTTGCATTCTCAGATTCCTTTAGAACTTGGGGCAGTATATGATTTCACATGAGTCTAGTTAATAAGTTATAATATCTATATACATTACCATGTGAAGAGTTTAAATTAGTTGAGTGTATATTTACTAACTGAATTCATTTCAGGTTTTTTTTTTTTAAAAATGGTTACAAATGGAATTTTATATTGAAGAACTCTAAGAAACCTTTTTCATCCATGCAGAAGTACCAGATTAGTGGGTGTTTCTCTACTGGCTGGTGATATGAAGAAAGAGACAAAGGCATTACTAGACGAACAAAACAATTATTTCCTTGGCTATTATGAATGTCACATTCCTATGCAGCAGCAGTTACCTGGAAAAGATTTAAGTAGCAGATTTAAATCAGCACGGTTTAGGTCAGGTCAGGAATAGGTAGATAGCATCTTAACTCAATGGTGGATAAGATCTTTTCAATCTCATTTTCTGCAGTTTTTAGGCCTTAGAAGACTTCATTTATATCATCTGACAAACATATGAATCGGAGTCTTTATTCAGCTTTCTGTATAGATTTATTCTTTGTGTATAAGAACTGTAATGTTTTGATTCTCATTGCAAGTCACTAGAAAACATTGGCGGCAGGGGTGGGTTCTGAATTTTTTACTACCGGTTCTGTGGGCGTGGCTTATTTTGTGGGTGTGGCTTGATGGTCATGTGATGGTGGGCATGGCTTCATGGTCATGTGACTGGGCGGGCGTGGCTTGGTGGTCATATGATACATTCGTGTAATACAACCTGCATATTGTTCAAAACAGTAATTAGTATTATGGCTGATGTTTGACAGCAAGCCTAAAAGTCAAAGATCATAAGAGTGCTTCTTTCTCTGTATACAAAATATCACATACCAGGAATAGCATATTAAGTTGGATTTATGCAACCTGATGTACAAAATAAACACACATATATTTATGCTCTGGACTATAGACATTGAATGTATGTAAATCCCTGAAAAATATATGGTAGCCCTGGGCAAAAGAAAGGCAGTAAAATCACTCTAGGTGTAAAATAGTATAAAATATTAACACATGATAAATAATGTAACAATTAAAAATAATAGCACAGAGGGTTTCCCCCCTCTCCCTTTTTCTTTCTTTCTCTCTTTCTCATCCATCTCCTCTTTCTTTTCTTTCTTTCTTTCTTTGTCGCTCTCTT
>QLTV01004142.1:682944-712834 GCA_003457575.1 Thermophis baileyi
CCTTCCTCCCTTCCTTCCTTCCTTCCTTCCAATTTGTAAAGGCTACTTGAGAGTGGTAGTGGCTAGAACCACTAAGCTAGAAACCGGGAGTTCTAATTCTGCTTTTGGCACAAAGCGTGACTTTCAGCCAGTCACTCTCTGTCAGTCCTAAATAGAAGACAATGGAAACATGTTTTTGAAAAACCTTGCTAAGAAAACTGCAGGCAGTTGTCAGCAGTCAAGACTTTCTTTTTCTTTTTCTGTCTCTGTCTCTCTTTCTTTCTCTCTCCCCCCCTCCACCACCGAGATCTACTCTCTCTCCCTCCCCGACGCTCTCTCGCTCTTTCTCCCTCTCTCTTTCTCTTTCTTTCTCTCTCTCTCTCTCTCTCTCACACACACACACTCTTCCTCTTTCTTCCTTTCTTTCTCTTTCTCTTTCTCTCTCTCTTTCTCTCTCGCACCAGAGCAGCAGCAGTGGGAGAAGGAAGAATGCAGCACGTCTGCTGGACCTGAGGCGGATGCGGGCGGCCGCGGCAGACACCCAAAAGCCTCCCGTGTGTTTCTCCCAGCCTTCGCCCGCATCTCCGCGCCGTTTTCGGGCACCCAGCTTACTGGGCACCCCCCATCCCTGTTGCGGCTCCAACGGTGGAGGCTTCGGGAGACGCTGGCAGCGCAGGCGAAGGCTGGGAGGGGGGTGCAACACACGGGAGGCTCCCTGCAGTTCGTTGGCTCGTCTGGGCTGCAGCTGAGGCCGCTGCCATGAGCCGGCGGACGGAGGCACCCCTCCCCAGCCAGATCTTTCCAGATTTGACTTCGAGGAAACGCAGCTCATGGCTGCTACATTTCGCTGTGCTGCACGAAGTTTCTCAGCAAAAACAGTGAAGAGGAATTAACAGCCAGTGGAGAGCACACAGTGCTGCTCCAGTCCACGTGTTCTCCAGGTCAGCGGCTATTTCTCTCCTTCATTGCTCTTTATGGGAAATCGTTTAGCGCAGCACAGCGAAATGTAGCAGCCATGAGCCATGCTTTCCTCTAAGCGCTGTGGGCGGCAGGGGGAAACAGGTGCTTCTCTCTTCACAGAGCTTTCCGGATGAGACTTGGAGGAAAGCAGAGCTCATGCCTGCTACATTTCGCTGTGCTGCACGAAGTTTCCCAGCAAAAACAGTGAAGAGGAAGAAAAAGCCAGTGGAGAGCACACAGAGCTGCCCCTTCTTCGCAACAGCCGAAGACCTCTTTCACTTGGAGCTCCAAGCTGCGGTGAGGGGGGGGGGCTGCAACGCCGGCAGCTTCGTGGGCTCCTTCCCTCAGTGGTTCGTTTTCTTACCTCTAGGCAGCTCTGCGCCTTTTGATCTTTCTCGGGCACGGAGAAAAGCGACCCTGTGAAGGGACCGAGCCTGCTCATCTCGCCACCGGTTTGCTTCCTTCCTGCGCATGCGCAGTGCCAGAAACTCAGCTTCTGCGCATGCGCAGAAGAAAAAAATTAAAAAAAATTCAAAAAAAAATCAATTTTTTTTAAAAAAAGATGGCGGCGCACATGGACCGGCACCGACTGAACCGGATCTGTGACATCATGACATCACCAGCGGGTTGCTACCGGTTCGGGAGAACCGGTCCGAACCGGGAGGAACCCACCCCTGATTGGCGGACAGTAAAAGATTGCTATATTTAAATTTATTCTTGCACTCACTGTTCTAAAAGAAAACATTTTCCCTTTCTGAACTTCTTCATTTTTCATTTATCTACCCCTAATTTATCTGGTTTTGATTCTTCACATTTCTATTGTTAATATATATAATTACTTTGCCTATTAGTTATAGTTATCCCTGAAATAAGAGGCTTAGTCTTTTTCTGTTAGATCGGACCAATGTCCTAATTTGCACTACATAAAATATTGCTTCATGTTATTGTCTACTGATTGACATCCTCAGTTGCCAATTTGTTTTGTTTGTCTTTGATATGCCCTGTTTATATTGTTTTTAATTTGGCTGCAAACTGCCCAAAGTCATTTGTGAGTTGGGTGGGAATACAAGTTGAATAAATTAATAATCTAGAACTTTGTATTTTGTATGTTCCATGTATATTTTGATATGTGGATTGAATAGTTGGACTTAAGAAAAATGTAGGTATGATTTCTAAAAAGAGAACTAACATTTGACTTCTAAAAGACGTTTTGCCTCATCAAAATATGCTTTTTAAAAATTATGTGGGGGATTTGTTTGACTAAAGCCACACAGTAATGAGATTTTTGCAGGGTAAATTTAATTACCTATATGATACACTGCATTCTTAAATAAATTTGTTACCTTAAAGGTTAACAAAAGGTTAAATCTTCTTCTCAGATATATCTGTGAAGGTTTTAAAGCTATGTCTTTAAAAAACAATCCAATAATTCTCTCAATATTACAAGAAATGATAGCGGAATGTTTTTAGCTATGCAAGACATTTATATGGAGTTTGTGTACCGTAATTACAATGGAAATTTCATCCAGTGACCTTTTATTATAATTGGGCCCTTCCACAGATTTTTAATATGGCAGTTTTAAGGTCACTTATTCCCAGTATACAAACTTATGGCTCAGTAATATGTTGGAAACATGCAATATTTATGAAATTGGATGGAAAACTACTTTAGACATAGCATTAATCTCTATATTTTTCCTCATATCAATCATTCTTTTTCAGTAAATATTTGATTATATTTTTATATTCTTAGGCATTAAGGATTTACATTAAGGATTTCCCAGAATTCACAGGTCTTCTGGAAGACATGAAATCTTCTTCCCCCCCCGACCCACTTTTGATGGCTCAATATGAGGCAAACTGTTAATAGATTTCATAATATCTTTGATTTTATTCCTGAATTAGTCAAATAAAATTTAACAATTACCTCAGAGTTTAGATGTCTACCATCATTCCTTCCATATAACACTGAACTCACCAGATGAGCGGTTGAGAAACACTGACATTGAGAACAAGCCACATTTTACAAAATATAGTGAGATTGAAAAATTATAAGCCTGGGAATTGTTTTTAAGAGTTGTTTAAAATTTAAACTATTTTACTAACACCACTATCACCCTTTTGAAGTGTAGAAGGCCAACAAGACTTATGGTACAACTCCACAAATAATATGGAACACATAGGTGATGCCTGGAGAATCTTGCTCAGTGACAATGCCTTCTTTTTGTGTCTTTCTTTCAATTTTCATAAAATTTGGGCATATGGCACAAAAGCTTCAGTCATGTTGATTTTTTGAGGGCCTCTCATCTTTGTTCTGTAATGTAGTTAACTTCTGGGTTGTTTTTTTTTTTTTGACAATGATGACTCCATTCAGTTCTGTGTCCTGCTGTCCAGTTTTAACAATGCTACCTAAACCTGAGTTTGGAATAACTTAAATGTTGGCCTACCACTGTGGTGTTAAATTCTTTCTAAGAAGGGAGTCTTCTGCAGTTTATATCGTGGACTGGAGTATATGTTTCTGCATCATATGAAATAAAACAATATATGTAATCCTTTTATCCCCAAAATATTTCAAAAAATCTGTTTTTAACTGCTTTGCTGATATTTTTTTGGATTTTTATTCTCTCTATTTAAAAGAACACTATTGGACTATTTTGCCAAATATTTATGTATTATGTATTATTTATGTATTATTTCTCTAATTATCGATATACTTTCAAATCCTATCAAAATTAAATATATTCCAGTAACAAAAAATCAAACAAATGATGCAAATATCAAGTAATTCCTCATTTAATTGGAGGATGGATATGACTTGGTGCAACACACATACAAAACATCTAATCTTACATAAAGTTATGGCCTGGCATTGTGGACATTCTTTTTAACATATATGGACATTCTCACCATACTGAAACTAGCTTTAACTAATACTAACTAACTTACTGCCGATTGCCAGCTTTTGGGACCTTCTATCTTTCAATTTTTGCACCATGTAATTTAACTTGAATTAAAGATGTACATATTTTTGGCAAAACAGATATTTGTTTTTGAAATACTGAATAATAAAAAATATCAGATTATCTTCCACAGTATTTCTGATATCTATATAACAGAACTGCATGAATTTTCTACTGAACCTTAAGAGCTTAAATTGAAATGGTGTTAATACAATTTGATCTAACAGGTTCCAATTTGAAAATTTAGAAAGTAGAAAGGTTTATCAATATATTCATGTATAAACCTGTAGTAGCCAATAATCATTTTATGAATTGTAGTAAGCCATTAATTTATATATTGTATTTAATTCTTTTTACTGTCTCAATGTACAGTAAATGGCTAGCAATACTGGAAGACCAGATGGCCTGAACTCTTTTTACTATTTATTGCAACATCCAAGAAAATAGCAATAGCAATAGCACTTAGACTTATATATCGCTTTACAGTGCTTTACAGCCCTCTCTAAGCGGTTCACAGAGTCAGCATATTGCCCCCAACAATCTGGGTCCTCATTTTACCCACCCCGGAAGGATGGAAGGCTGAGTCAACCTTGAGCCGGTGAGATTTGAACTGCCGAACTGCAGCTAGCAGTCAGCTGAAGTAGCCTGCAGTACTGCACTCTAACCACTGCGCCACCTCGGCTCTTGTGCAAAAAGTTTGCACAAAATACATCTAAATTATCCCAGTATTTCAAGCTGTGATCCATATTTTCAACTGCAAATTTAGCTTCTGAGAATTCTCTACTGAAATATTAAAGAAAAGTCATTTCCCATAATTGACCGTATATACCAGACAGGAAGATATCAAGTTCCATGAAACTATTTTGCTTTTATTAGACCTTAAATATGTACCATTTAAAGTCAGATGCAAAGTAGCAGCTCAAGGAATGGCACACTGAAAGCCCGGAATTCATTGAGCATATATTTAGCTCAAGAATATTATTTTCATCACCAGAATTACCCTTTTACATGGAAAGCTCATGCCTGCTTTCCCCCATTAGAGAAAGACACGGTGGGTATAATATAGTTGCTGCTATTAAATCTTTAAGAAGTGACTAAGTTTTAGTGATCTACAGCAACTCATAGTAATACTCACAAAATTCTCTCCAAATTCTGCTCATCCTTGCCAAACATCTGTGTCACCTCAACCTACCGTAGTTGCTAAATATTATCTGTGCTTAACTGGTGAAATAATATTTTATGGAAAAAAATAGAAAAGAATGAAGATTTTATCTGAAATACATGTTGTAATTCTCATTACTCATTTCTTTATGGATAGTTCTTTTTTTGTAAATATAATTGAAGCAGTATGTCTAATGGAGAGACTGGCTTATGTTCTCCCAGATATATTCTGTGATAATGTTCTGCTTATAGGGCAGGATGGGAGAGTCACAAAAAAAGTGCTTATGTGTGAAGGAGGTAATCTTACCCAAGTCTTGTAATGATACATCTCTGCCCAAAGTAATTTACAATCCTGTCAGTCTAAGTCTTTAGGGCATTGTCTGAAGAATACAGCACTATTAACCCTAAAGTTACATTTATCTGTAGTTAGGGTAGCCTTACTCTTATTCTAAATTGTCAAGAGAACTTAGTAGCACTTGACCATTACCCTCCACAATCATGGCAGGTCCAATTATTGTTTTCTGCAAATGCTAAAGTTATCTTATATATCTCTGAGATATACTGTATTATTGTCTCTATTATTTAAGAGTTCCAATTTCCTTGCTTGATAAGTTTACATATTTAAAAGTTTATCATTTACGTGCTATTATGAATTATACAATCAACGTTCTGTCAGTCATACCATGTTATATAAACATATTTGTAACTTATTTTTAAACAATAAAAAGGAAAACTAGTAAATCAGAGGGGCTGTTGGGCACAAGACTGTCCTTGCCGATTTCTAAATACTGAATAGCCCTGGGCCTTGAGAAGCTGCTGAGTTGCACCACTAATGAAGAAAGTACAGGTTTTTGTACACTTCTAATATGTTTTCTGTGTGATCCCCCCCAACTTATGGTTATTATGTTTTATTATCCATTTATGACAGAGGACATATATGTTGTATTTGGTCCCTTTTTCTCCATAACATTCTTGCTCTGCTCTATCTACAGGAAGAAAATCTGAAGTAGGGAATCTGCCTAATGCAAATAAACTCTTCCTTCAATTTAGAACTCTTTATATACTCCCTGGAGAAAAATCCAGTTGATAGGTGCACATTCCCATGGCTTGATAGTGTTCAAATGCATCCCAACAATTCTATAGCTTCTGTAACTAAATTTGGTTGGCACTAATCCATTATTAAAAATAATCATGTACATTTTCTATTTCCATCAATTAGCAACTATAACTCTTCCTCTTTCAGGTGCCACTTACTTGGGAAATGTTATTCAGATATAGGAATTTATTTAAAAGCATACTGCAAAGAACAGCTTTAGCGCTTAGGGATTTAGATTCAAAGCTCAGCCATTTTCAGTCACACAGGTGTCCGTTTATTAAAGGCAATTGTTTTGGAAAAGCCACTTATCTCGAGTGCTTTATATTTTAGCTCTCACTATCTATTTGCATACAGCTGCAATAATTCATACTTAGTTGAAATTTAAGGATGTTTTTTCTCTGATTACTGCCAGGATAGCTTTCACCAGATTACATGAAATATTTATCAATGAACTAAATACAACTTAATTTCTTCTGTTGAAGGAGGCAACAATTTCTGTTTGAGAAATCATGTTATTTCAGCTACTGGATTAATTCAGTAATCCGAATTATCCTATTGCATTAATTCGGCTTCAAGAAAAAGCACATGGTCCTGGAAATAAAGCAGATGAAGTCTGGCCCAGCATCTATTTTTCAGAAGAGAGAATGGGGCTACACAAGAAGGGGCCTCCATTCAAATTATGATTCAGTTCCTGAAACGAGTATACTGATCAATATATAGATCTAATTAATTCCTGTAGTAGCATTGATTTGAACCTAAATAACTCCTTCACACACTATGATTTTCAACCCAAGAATTATGCAAGTATTTTTGGTTTTCTTACTCTTTCCAATTTACGAAGCTATTGATTTCATTGGAATCTATCTATCTATTTATCTATGAAAAATGTACATAAGACACAATGAAACATGACAATGAGAGTTCAAATGAACTTTGTATTGATAACCCTACAAATGTGTTGAACTTTAATTCCTAAAAAGCTAACTGGGTATCAATAGTCTTGAGAGACTCACAATGTAATGTAGTGGTTAAGATGTTGAATTAAGACTAAGGAATCAAATTAATCTTCACCCAGGGAAAAGAAACACTTGGCTAATCACTCACTCTCAGTGCATCCTAGCTCACAGAGTGGAAGGAAAATGAAGATCTGTATAAGCTGCTTTATGCACCATAGCTCTTGAGATATGGTGAGATATAGGTTACTGCTATAGAAATGACTAGTAGTTACCATTTTCTATAAGTAAAAAGTTGATACTGAAACTCTTATTCCTAATGACTGAGTGCTTTCATAGTTGTCTACTTTTGGATGGTTAAAATGTTTCCTGAAATAACTTTAAAACGTTATTCTGGAAAAAATAACAATTATAATTAATGTAATACATAAAGCACAAATGTAATACATAAAGCATTTCTCATCTCTTGTAGATATCTTGGAAAATTTTAGCCCTTTCCAATATTCAGGAATTCTCTTGTATATAGGTGAAACCTGAAAGTGTTGAACTCCAATTTGCATAAAATACTGGAGTTGTCTTTTATGTGGATTGGGAAATAGGGTAGCAAATTGGGGAATAACTGCAGGTGGTGTCAAATCATATCAAATGCCAGTTTCTACCTCCTTCCTTAAAATCTAACCATAGCTGGCTATACTGCTTATCTCTTACTATCTGTTACTTTTTCTTCAAGAAATAGAAAATACAGGAAACATGTAAGATGTCGACAGCCAACTCTTTTGTTTTGGAAAACTGCATTACAATTTTGGTTCTATTGTCCAGGACTTTAAAAAAAAGCCATTTAGGATATTTTTATTTATAGGAACACTTGGCTTATAGACGAATTTCTACTTTGGATTCTGAATGCTGAGTTTTCCATTTTAACTTCAATAGTGCACTTTGGTTTCTGATTGTTTTTATTGATTTTTTTTTTTTTACATTTTTAGACCCTTATTTTCAGATGCAATGGCAAACATATGTTGGGCTGATCTGGCAGAGTAGAAATTAGAGTAGAAGCAATCAATAGTATTAAAACTCAATGGGTCTAGCATTCAAGCAACTTGCATAATGTCAGCATCTACTGTAAGTATTCCACATTGTCTGGAATCCATCCGAGGTTATCTTTGACAAGTTCATTTTAAAAATATTGTAGAAATGCATTTCTAATATAGTAAAAGTAAAAAAAAATGAAGATAAAAATATAGGAAATAAGAAAAGAAGTGAATAAAGAATTTTGATTTCTGCCCTTCTGTTGACTAATTGCCATCTTACTCTTTCACTTCCCTTTTTAACTCTTTCGAATCCCCAATTGACAAAGAAATTCCAACCTACAACATAAATTCTAATGTCCTTGGAGAATTTAAGAATGGTTTATCAGCCTAACCTTGGCTGAGTTTCAGGACAGAAGCTTCATTATCAGTTTCTTGGCACAGCTGTCTAGAGAAATTCTTCTAAATCTGGGCAACTCTTAAAATTAGCAGAAATGACCATGCTGACTGAGGAATTCTGGGAACCAAAATTCATCTATCAGGAACTTAGTCAGGATGGGTAAAACTGATCTGGAGTAAAAACCACACCAAAAGGGCATGGATGACTGTAGTGAGATAAGGGTAACATAGATTTATTATAACAGTACCATGCCATACAATGTCCTGAAAGTGAAGCAAATAATTCCCCAAAGGTAAACTGTTTTATATGAAAATAAATAACAGATAGTCCCCTCCCCATTCCTCCACGGAACAGCACTATGCAAGCAAATTAACAAAGGAGCTCAGCTGCATCATTTTCACCTTTGGCGAAACACAAATCGTGACATTTAAAGAAAATTGGCAGAATGTTCTTAATGCTTAGGAGGAAAAAATCATAAGATTTAAATGTTTTAGGCAAAAAAGGGCTTGGCAATCCATTATTTATTATTTATTTATTATTAAAGTTAGGATAAACAAATGAGTTCTTTAATGAAACTATACTATTCAAAACAATAAATACAGAAGACCATTTCATAGAAGGTGCAAATAATGGGAAGCATTTGGCCCAGTTTAATCTTAAAGAAAAGGAAAGTATAGGAAAATTTGATCCTATATCCTACTTGCAAATCAACTTATGGAAATAGAAACTGATTGAGCACAAAATAACCGGCATGTAGCTGTAATCCATTGTTCTTCCAAAGAGGAAACTTGGATTTCTCAAAGTGGCCACACCCTAATTTCAAATGAATTGTGGAAGAGAAAGTTGACTACTTCAGTTACTTGACAAGAAAAATCATAAGGAATGGGAAAAGGGAAAAAGAGACAAGTGGGCATAAACAGACTAGACTGCCACAATGAATACATACGCTGCCTGAAGATAGTTTGCAAACTCAGTTGATTAAGAATATGGCAGAAAGGTGATCAGCTGGAAAATTCTGGCACAAACACATTTTATCTTTCTCTCTCTTTCCCTACCTCTCTCTCTCTTGCTTTGGTATTTATATTTACCAACATCTGTCTGAGCACAAGTTTACATAATGTTTTTGATAAAAATATAATCTCATGTTCATGAAGTGTAATGAGGAGATGTAAAGAAAAATATTCTATTCTACAAGGCTGTAAATCTTCCATATTTGCTTGGAAGATCTTCCCTCAAATGCCCTCTAGCAATGAGTCTGAAACTGAAATGCCCACGTTTTCCCCCCCCAGTAGGAACCATATCTTTAAAATAGGCTGCAATCAGGCAGATCTATAACAGCATACAATGGTACCTTCCAGGTGTCATTAATGATTCACTTTATAGGGGAGATGGGCGGCATGAAAATTTAATAAATATTTTAAAATATGTATATCCAAGAGACTATTGTGGTGTCTGCTTTTATCCACCACCATCATAAGCCATCATCATCTTCCTCCACCTTCTTCAGTGGGAAAACTATGCCACCTCCAATCTTTAGTCAAAAAGGGTGGGTTTTTTGTATTTTTTTAAAAAAGTAAGAAGACTAAGACAGAATGAACTAAATTTCAGAAGGTCGTTTTCAATGACAAAGAATAGTCTGATCATAATTTTACCTCCCCCCATATTGTGGCAGGTGTACAAATAGACTATACCTTACTATTTTCAGTGCTGTCACCTCTGAATTACAATTTCTGTAAGAAAGCCACTGTCTTCCAGTAACTGTGAAAAATGCTAAGAATATCTACAGGGCAGACTATTTAAACAAAATCTACATTAAGGAACATTTCCCTTGTAAACTATGGGATCCAGAATTATTCATACTTATAATAGATCCCCTAATTAATTTGAAAGATGGCTACGAGATGAATTTTACCAATGACAAATCCCCATTTAATTCCATTTTCATGGGTATCTCCCTGGAGTCTGCATTGCTTTTTCATGCCAAAGAGAAATGCTTAAATGGTGATAATTTTATTGCTATTACTCCAACTATTTTATCTGTTAAATTTTCAGCATGCTGTTATGTTTGCTACTTTTATTGAACAAACCGCAGTGAGATCATTTACATTGATGGGTGGCATTGAAAATTAAAAGATTGGCCTGACAAAATTATATCACCACATTTCAAATTTTCTTAATAACTATTTTTTAATTGAATGAAATTAGTTATGTATTTTTAAAATGGGCTAATTTCCTGTTCTTTAAAGAAGCTACAGTACCTGTGCAAATCTCTTTAGGTTATCTACTATAACAGATAGTGCTACATTTCCCATCTTTCTTATTACGTTCTGTGAATAAAATGCACCTTTGAAAATATCTGACAGACAAGCATTACATTATTTTAAGCACATCAGATATGCAGAAAGTGTCTCAAAAATATTAAAACGTTAGAGTTAATAGTCATTTAAAAAAGAAATAGGAAGTTATCAGTCAACATTAAAAGATATTTAAGGAATCCCAGTGATTAGTAAAAGTTCCTAAATGCTTTCCATTCTCACAGGCACACACACTCATTGCCCAAGCATAGCTCTCTAGTTATTTTAGAATATAGCTCCAATAAACCTAGTTATAATGGCCACCATTGTCAAGTATTGTATGAATTGCAGTCCAAAATATCTGTGGGTATCAAGATATAAGAGCAAGAATTTAAGAATTTTGAGCTTGTATTGTGTGGGCTTAGCAGGAATGTCAACCGGAAAGATGAAAGAAAAGTTGAACCAGAAATCAAGAACATACTGATTATGATTACTAAGATATTCAACTAAACCGATGCTAACATGTTGGTTTGCCATTCCAATACAAACCATGAAAGTAAATAATCAACAACAATATAAAGAAGCTCGGAAATTGTGTATCTTGCATATGTTCCCCATTTCTGAACATTTTTAGTAGGCTACCATTTTCTGCTTGACAACTAGAAATGCAAGTTTGATGAAAAGTAGCCATAATGTTCATATTATTGAGAATTTTTACAATTTAATTTCTGCTGCATCTATCGGATGCCAGAGATTTTTGATCCAGGTTTACTAAGATCAGCCTCTTTAATCAATGACATTTCAATAGCAATCTGTTTAAGGGTTTGTAGTCTCTTACTTATTATTCATGTAAGGAAATCATTCCTTGCATTCCCATTTAAGCAATCTGCTATATGATGGCCTGATAACCCACATCTATATTCATAACATCTGCTTTCATTTTATCTTTCAGTTGTGTCCTGGACCTAAATCAGCAGGTCACTTCCAGAGAAGTTTTTTGCCCTCATTTTAATACCAGTTTGGGTTTCTAGCTCTAATTTTTTCTTGTGTGAAGCCTGACTATATGACTGATTTTAGTGTATAGCTTTTGTCAAATATACCCTGATAACATTTCTATATTATTACCCATGTTTCTGCTAACATTATGATTCAATGATGCCAAATTAGTCCTAAACGGCTTTCTTCCATTAGTCCCATAATTTATTTACAAAATAAGCTAGCCCTTAAGAGCGAACAAATGAAGAAAATAAAGCTCTTGTACCAAATAAACATATATGTAAGTCAAAACTGTCTTTGCAGGGTTTTAATTCTATTCCATTTCAGCATCTAGGTTCTCTTCGTTTGGTACCATAACATCTTAAGATAGATGCTGCAAAAAAAGCTTGGTATTATTCAGTGCAAAGGCAGGGATAAGCAGTGTGGCCAGTCTCAAAGTTTAAGCTGCTGCTGGCAATGTGGAAAAGATTAATGATCTTTAAAAGTGCATGATTTCCACACAAGAGTCCTTTTGTTGTTGTTGAATGGAGCAGAAAAATGCATTTTTTTTTCATGACCAGAAGCACTTTCTGCTACCCGGAAAAGCATTTATAAAAATAAACGATTAAAAAGTAGACAATTTTTAGACGGAAGATGCTCACTTATATTAATCTTGCATTGGCATCTACTTGTCTTTCAGTCTAAAATTTCTGTTTACTTTTTAACCATTTACAAAGCAATCCCACTTCAGTTACATCATTTCTGTAAGAGTGGATGAAGGGACATCCCATTGAACTCAATGGCAAAACTTGATTTGATAGCACAACTGACTTTAATTTTAGCAACATTAGTTTCAGCTTTGAATCTGACTCAGATATGCAAAAGTAACCGGGTAGAGCCTGCTTTTTAGTTGTGGCATTATTTTCTTGAATCATAAAATCACAAACCAAGCCAAACTGATAATGAAATGAAATATTTACATCAATCTCTTTTGGCACGTTCGGTTCTTTTCCCCCACCATGTCTCAGTGTGTTTCCTTTAGAAGTAATGCATAAAAATGAAGAGACTTGAACTTCTACCATTTCTAGCTTCCTTAAGTCAATTTGCTTAAGATAACAGATGGAAGAAAAAATTATCCACCTTTTTTAAAGGGAAAAACTCCTACCAAATCATTATGTTCTGAATAATGAACACTGAACTAGTATGAACTTGCATTTGATCTCTATTTCCTTGTGGCTTTTATAAAGCAATCACTTGCTGATGGTTTCCATAGTAACAAGGGAGCGTATTTATTATTATTATTATTACTCCTCTTAGGATTTCTCCTTCACCTAACAATATTGATACTATAGAGTCTAAGCTCTGAAAATTCTACTTATCTCAGTACAAAAGAAACTAAGGCATAGTTTTCAAATTAGGAAACATTTCCCTTCTGTTCATGTGCATTCTCTTTCTGTCTCTTCCTCCCTCTTTTTCTCTCTCTCTCTCACACAAACACACACAACAAACACACACAGATCCAAGCTACTTACATCTTTGGTGTCTTCGCTTGCTCTTGTACATAGTCATTCTGGAAAAAAGGTTGCTATTCAGGAAGCAATTCTCTCCAACACCGAGACAAAAGAGACACGCTGTGCTTTGCAGTGAGGCAGTTGCTCATTCAGACAAGGTAACCAGCATCTCTTACTGAATGCCAGGGTAATACCATTCTCCTCAAAGCTTGGGGAGATATTGCTGCTCTCCTACCTTGTATGCAACTTGGGGGTAAAAGGAACCTTCCCCTACCCACCCCTGTTCCTGAAAATTTAGTGCTTCATCTGAAAACCCATATAATGTAAAGAAACACATATTACACTGTATTCCTTTTAATATTGCAACACTGGCCTCGCATAGGACGACTTCAGTGTTTTTTCTTGGAAGTCATGCTTGTAAAAGGAGAAATAATAGACTAAATAAATACACATCTAATTAATAGCTGATTTGGTCATGGAGAGAGGGTTTTTTCACAGAAAGAGAAAAATATAATCTCTCAAACACAAAAACAACTAAGATTAACTAAGTATTTGCCTTGGAAAGACTATTGTCTCACAATAGCATTTTCAAAAATAGTTTTTTCTTGAAATATCAGTAATACAGAATGCTAATGTAAAATATCACTGCTCATATGAAATCAAAGCAAATAAAAGCCCACAGCTGTATGACTTGAGCATACAGAATCAGGAACATATGTTCATTAATTCCTATTCATTTCTGTACACTTCATTCCTGAAGTTAAAATATTATTATTATATGGTCGGTGGCACTGTGAACCTGATGCTTAGACTGGATTTGGCATTTTTATCCACCTATTTCTTCCTTCCCAAGGATCTGGGATAGGCAAATATCCCAGTTTAAAACTACCATCACAGGAGGTAAGCTGTTCCGAGTAAAGCTGTCTTTTGTACTTGACATTTGCAATGCCAATAGTGTTCAGGTCATGTTCCAGATGTTTTGGGATTGCACACAAGGCACCCATTACTATTAGTACTATCTTTGTTTTCTTTTGCCACAGACTTCCTTTTTATTTGCAAGTCTTTGTGTTTTGTGATTTTATCCAGTTCTTTCTCTTCTACTCTTCTGTCACATCCATTATCAAGACATTACCGTCCTTCAGATATTGTTCCAATGCCTTTTTCTTCTTCTTCAGCGACCTGGTATATTTGCAACATTCCATGCCCACTTATGCTCCTTGATAAATAGTCTGTCAACATCATTGCATGGATTAAGGGCATGATTCATTTTCTGATCTTCCTATCCAGGGCTTTTAGAACCGCTTGGATTCAGTTCACTATTCCAACTGTGTATCTAATGGCTAGAATTTCCCTGATTTAATTGCCTTGATATTTCCCACACTGAATTTGGACTTTAAAGACTTCTTCACTCCCATAATGTATCCATTACTAACGTTATGGACTTCAGTGTGCTTGATGTTGTCAGCTTGAAGGATGCCCAGATATCTGTAGTGATTGTCCTAATTCAGACTCTTGATGTTATTTCTATAGAACATATTATTCCTTCAGTTTCACTATTTTTCTGCTGTTGATGGTAAGGGTGGCACATCTATTCGAATTCTACTGCAATATCTTGGCTATACATATGGATACTGCTAAGCAGTGATTCCATTTGAAAATGATGGTGTTTTTCCATACAGTTTCAGATTGTCCATGTATAGCTGGGATAGGTTTGCAGATATTTTTGATATTTGATAGCCATGGCCTGAATTGTTCATTATTGTTTTTGATGAGGAATGAATGCAATGACAAACAGTCGTGGTGATAGTGAGTCTCCTTGAAAGATTTCTCTTTTGATATTAACCACTCCCAGTCTGTCATCATTGTCCCGCAATTCTGTTTTCTATTATGTCACTGATATTTGCACAAAGCTTCTAACATTTCTACTGTTATTTCTAGGCACTTGATTTTCCAATCATGTGCAAGGGAGTCAAATGCCTTCTTGTAATCAATCTGAACTATATTCAAGCTGGTTTTCCTCCTCTTGCAGTTTTCCAAATCATCTTATTAATTAGGGGCTGATTTTTTTTGGTCCTCTGCTGTTGGGCAGTTTCCTGGAAGGAGCTTATTTTCAAATTGATGCCTTTGGACTGCATTAGCCACTATACCCAGGTAGCAATTTGAAAGTTGTTGGTGAGCAGGAAATGGCCTGTACTTGCCTGGGTCTTCCCCTTTTGTTAGATCTTTCATTATCAGGTAGATTTTGCTAAATGTTAACCAATCTTCAGTTTCACCCTCTTGCACTATGTTGTTAAACTACTTGGCAATCAGTTCAGTAAGACTTGGCAGTAAGTTCAGACCAGTCAGATGCTTCAATTCAAACCATGCAGTTCATCTTCACATGGTGTTGGCCAAGTCTTGATCTTCCTTGACCCTTTCTCCACCATTTCTGCTGTTATTAAAAGTACTTTCATTTCAGCTTCTTTTTTTATTCTTATCTACCTCAGTTATTCAAGCTGCATTCTTGTTGTACAGTACATCTTTGGGTTGTTCCATAGCTGTATCAGGAACTGTTGACAAGCACTGTTTTTTCTTTGTCAAGTTGGTTCATTGCAGTCTCTCCAAAGATGGGTTGGTAGAAATTTACTGATTTGAATGAAATTGGAGATTTTACCTATAGTGTCCAATTTCAGCTAATCTTCATGATTATAGCTGTTATTTTTTGCTTTATTATTTCTAATGCTTCCTTGAGCTTCCGT
The DNA here is from genome assembly GCA_003457575.1 of Thermophis baileyi. NCBI lineage: Eukaryota > Metazoa > Chordata > Lepidosauria > Squamata > Dipsadidae > Thermophis > Thermophis baileyi. Next base: position 698,997 of record QLTV01004142.1, read on the forward strand.
GTTTCTAGGTGATATTTCTTGATCAGGTATTCTTTGGTCTTCTTGTTCTTCAGCTTCAATTACATTATTTGTTTTGTTTCTTGAAATGAGCTGGTACTTATATTTAACATTACAGTATTGGTATATTTAAATACGTGCTTTTGTGTAAAAAGCTTCATTGCAAACAATGTTATTTTGTTGTTTTTGTGCTGTTCTAGATGCTCAATTATTTTTGGTTCAGTTCATCTTATTTTTTAGTTTAGAAGGCTTTGTTTTTTTCTGAGGACAAGGTGCCTGGTTTGGGAATGAAAATGATTCAATAACTATTCTAGCTTTTTCTATTGCTGACTCTCTCTGGTTTGCTTCTAAGGTCTGAACTACTTCTGACAAGGCTTCAATTTCTTTGTCCTGGGTAGACCTTTGCAGTTATTCCAATTCTGCTTCTTTCAATACTTTATTTTGTATTATAAATTGATGTTGATCTGCTACCGTCTGTTATTTTTGATTCTGGATGTTGTTGATTTCAGAACTGATCCATTCTTTTCAGGTATTCTTCTTGGACTTGATTTGAAATAATAATAAAATTATTTTTTGTTTTGGGACTCAGTATATTTGCAACAGGCAAACAACTTTTCTTTCAGTAGCCCTGTAGTTGCTGGCCTTGGTTGTACAGTCAACAGTCCCAAGTCCCATAGCTCAATTGTCATCAATATATCCAGGAACTCCAACATCTAGAATTATTATTATAGAATTATTGTTTTGGGTGATGACCAATATGATACAGGTTTCTGTAAATGACATCCCACCATATTATTTTATTCACCTGACTCCTCTGATGAAATCTGTCCAGTATGGTTGAATCTCTGGCATAATTCTCATCCTCCTCAGAGCACGCATGACCTACAGAAAATCAAAGCAGTGCCTCATTGGGGGTTATTGTTGTTATTGTTATGGTTATTAGAACCAGTTTGATACAGTGGATAAGTCATCAGGCTAGAAACTAGGTGACTGTGAGTTCTAGTCCTGCCTTAGCCACAAGTCCAACTAGTGAGCTTAGGACAATCACATTCTCTCAGCCCAAGGAAGGAGGCAAAGCCAAACCCCTTTTGAAAATTGCAGGTGCTGGCCTAGGCAGTGTCCAAGAAATGTACACAATTCTTGGACACTGAAAAAAATTTATGATGATTATTTATACTTTTGCTTCTGTTATCAGCTAATTAATTGTGAAAGAATCAACAGTTCATGATAATTATTAGTGTACATTTTGTGCCTTTAGCTAGGTCTTCAGCTGACTACTTAAGTCTACAGTGGCAATTTCGTCTCCATAACTCCATTTTGTCTGTTTACTGTCGCGAGGATCCAGCAGCTAACAGTGTATCTGACTGGCAGGAAAGACTCTTTTTTACAAGAGAGTTGAGCATCTCAGCATCTTTTCACTTTGCTCTTGTTCACTTTTTTTTTTTTTGGTTAACTCTCACCTCCAACTAAATCAAAACTATTGGATCTACTACAAAGGGATACTATGCATTTGGTAGCTGAAGTAGGGTCTTCAACTTAACTGGAGAAAAATTCTCAAGAATGATAACAGCAATTTGGTGAAAACCATGTACATTTTATTGTACCCTCCAAATACAGTGAAGTGGTATTTTTTTAAAAGGCCACTCATTTCCCCCCGCTTGGTACTATGAAAGCAGAGGTGCTAATGTCAACAACGACGTTTCTTATTGCTTGCATCAAAAACCCCCAATGAGGACTTTTCAGCTAGCCATAATGATGCCAAAATGGGTCATCATGACACAAGCTCCACCCTTTTTAATATGCACTGTGATATTGTAGCAAGTACATAAGGAGTAGAATTTGCATTGCAACATATGTACCCTTTGCTGCCCATATAAACTTGTTATTGCCCATATAAACTTGTTAATGCCCTGCAAGCTAGAATTAACAATTAAATTCTTTATTGCTTTCAAAACTGAGACTTTAGCCAGTTTTGGAAATTTACTTAACTTTTTTTTATTCCTAACACTGACACACAAAATGCAAAGCTATGCACCTTTTTTACCTTCATAAGCTGAATTTGTAAATGGCCCTGGTTACTTCTGTTGATTATAGTACCTTATGAACAAATATCTGCTAGCCAGAGGATAAAGTAAAAAAAAAAAAGCTCAATTTATTCTGTCACAGACCTTCCCTGAATTACAGTATCTACTCTGGTTGAGCGCAGCCCTGTAGTAGTTTTAAACTTCAGTAAGCCAAATTCGTTTTGGACTGTTTGAAATCTTGAAAAAAATGAGAAAGCCACTTCCAACTGGTAGCACTGGAGACAAATGAGACCCTGAGGTATTTTGCGAGCCTTTATTGTGGTTTTCTCTGTTCCCAAATGGACAGAATCTCAGCTGTTCTTTCACATTTTTTTTCAATAGAGACATTCAATATTGTCTACACCAGAGCAAAATCAATCAATGATCAATAAATGCATGTATATACATTTATTTGCAACCATAGACTGTAGCAAAATTCGTACAAAATTACAACAAGGTGTATCAGTTCAATAGATCCCTTCTAATATTAACAGCACTATTTGTCAGCAAGTTCTTTCATATCTTCCTCGCGGCCACTGCAAACAATGCAGCTTGTTTTGTTACATGTTCAGCTACACCAGTCAAAAGAAAATAGATTTTGTTTTCTTCTAAACTAACTGATTCAGTTGGATTAACAAAGTCACGTTGAATCTAACTCTAGGTTCTTGATATAATTTGAAATGTAATGGATCAAATCTTCCTTCTGTGAGTAATGATCAGGATGTTATTCTTTTGTGATGGCTCACTCTTAACAATTTGGAAAAAAAAGTGGTTTTTACAAATATATGTTTAGGGATATTGATAAATTCTAAAGCCGCAGAATATGGTGTGTTTTTATAAGATTTTCTCCTTTTTGATGGCTTTAGGAAAATTAACAAGTATTGTACCAGGAGACAGGATTTGGTTTATAACATTTTTATAAGACTGACTACATATGTCTGACGGGCATGAATATTTCTGAAATTCCTGAACTATCCAGCATCTTCATCTTTTTTCCACAAGTGATTGTGCCCTACATGGTATAATCCCTGAGAGACAATTTGTTCAATTTTTCCTAGTTACATTTTCCAAATAAATGGGCTTCATACTTTTTCAGAACTCATTAAATGAATCCATTCTTCTGACACTGAAAACTCGCAAAAAACATCACAAATTGTGATCACATGAGAGTGAAGCTATAACCAGTTGTAAATATAAGACTGTTCCCAAGTATATAGCAGTATTGGCATTTAACAGAGTTTATTTATTTATTTATTTGATTTAATGTGTGTTTCATCTTTTTATTCACTTGCATATTTAAAGTTTTTTGGATTTACTAACAGTGTTGGACTATCAATTGGCCCAGTGAAAAATTCTTTTCTCCTCTTCATTAATTTTTAAATTAATCTTTTAAAAGATATTTCAGCTTATAATGCAATCCCAGCCATTTAAACCAAATATTGAGCTCATAATGAAACAGCAAGTAATTTCCAGGTTAATCAAATCAGAAAATGCTGATGCAAGATAAGTTGAAATATAGTAACTTGACTTTCACTGTCCTTCTTGAATATAATGGAGGTTGAACCTAGAATCTTCTATATGCTATTACTGTTATACCATTCCTTAATATAAAATGACAGTAATTACTAGATTATTAAAGTTAGATAAGGATCTACATAGATTTTTTCTTTGAAAAGATTCAGATAATCACTTTTGTAGAATTTTTTAAAACCAATTAAAAAAAATTAGCATCCTATAAACACATCTTAAGTTTAGTATGTTCAAAGTAATCAACACAGATTACTCTTAGAAATTCTTACAATAAATTTAGGAAACAGTGTGGTCTTATTTTCCACATGCTGCAGAGTAACAGTTAAGCTGAGAGAAATTAATTTACTTCATTGCATTTGAATTTCTATACTGAATTGGGAGCTTAGCTGCAGAGTATCTGGATCCAAGCTTTATAGGTCAATCTTCATGCACAATATTCTATCAAACCTACTAGGACATTTGCAAATAGTCCTATCAGTAAAGGATGAAGTTCCCAGGCTATATAGAATTAAATAAACATATTGCAGCTGCCCAAGGCCATCAAGCAAACCAGCAGGTACTTTTTAATCTGGAAAAGTAGGAAAAAGAACTCTAAAGCTCAAACTCTGTACAAATACTGAATATAAAGACTTTCATTTCCTAACACTATATCAGGTAATCAATGGCTGTGTTTGAGACTTCATTTTTGTTTGCAATAAACATTCAGATCTACTCAAGTCAAGCCAAGTGGTGAATAAGGGTTTATGAATTTGGAGAGATATGATTTACTGCAGAATCCTGGTATGAAGCCTGACAGTTTGATTCTACCCTCCTATGTACATTGCTACAGAAAGATGCCTTTGCCTATAGACCTCTACCAATTCACTAAGCATTCATCCAAGTTGCTAAAGTCTTGTTATAGTATCACACTCAAAGAGAAACCCAGTTAACACAGACAATAAATTAGCCAGGCCAGCAGGTGGGACAGAATCTAAAACACCCAGAGTTTCTGAACGAATACTACTTGATAAATCCAATGCACATTCTACAAATGTACTGCCTCCCTCAATGTGACCTCAGATGTCCCTCCTCCCCAATGACTGAAGCAGAGTAAGTTGTGCAGTTGCCCTATTGATTAAAGAAGCTGTAAAATGACAGATTCCCCTATTGATTCAGAACAGTCTCGATCTGGACAATTATGCTAACTGTGTGGCATGCCTGATAGCTAACTTCAAGGGTCTGGTGAAGCAAGTGATTGCCAACTGTGAAATCCATTGCCTACAAGAGGGTAAGTGACTGGTGCAGAGGTATATGACTGACCTTCAGCTATTAGCTCAGAATGGGGGCTGGAATGAAAGAGGCTTAATGACCATTTCAAAGGAGGAGTATCAGATGAAATATGAGATGAACTCATTTGTCAAGTCATCCCAGGGGCTATGACAGCATTGTTCCAGATCTGCTTAGAAATTGATGGAACATCTAAAGAAGCAAAGCAGGGCCAGGAAGGAAAAATGCTACTGTATTATTTCCCTCTTCTTCCTCTGATATTCTAACATAAATTTTGATCTGAGTTTGCGGATATATATATCTTAATGTGTCCATGTGAGGGTTTGCTTCATTGTATATCTAAGCAGGAACCAAGTAAGAGATAACAATAAAAAGCGAATATATTTAGAAACATTCTACTGATTTGATTTAAACTTCTTACTTTTCATCTTCTACTTTATTAACAAAGCTGAATTTAATTTCTTCATTATGTCATGGTTCCTGTCAGGGGTGGGTTCCGAAAATTTCTACTACCACTCTGTGGGCGTGGCTTAGGGTTACGCGCGCGCGCACTCCCCCGATACAATTCTGTTTCCGCACATGCTCAGTCACTATAATCTGCCCGAAACACAGCTGAGGAGCTGATCAGCTGTGCTTTGGGCGAAGAATAAAGGACAGCATTAACCCGGGGGCGGGTGGGAGGGCCCTTTCCGAAGCAGCAGCAGAGCACAAATGGCCCAAAACATAAAAAAGCCGCCAAAAATTCACGGAAAAAAATGGCGGCGCCCACGGACCGGCACCGACCAAGGCGGGTCCACGACGCCATCATGACATCACCAGCGCCTCGCTACCAGTTCGGGCGACCCAGTACGAACCGGGAGGAACCCACCCCTGGTTCCTGTGTCTCTTTCAGAACAATCCTTTAATAATGTAATTCCCAAAAAGACTCAAATGTTGATGATTGAAAACTGAAACTAAAATATTATAACTCTGGAAGACTTTTAGAGTGCAAACACTCTGTGTCTAGAGATTTAAATTCCCATATTGGTGAAAAATACTTTTGGACGTAAATATTGTTTTACAGCTCTGAATACATTAATATTGAATTACATATTTTGAAACAAAATGACTGCTGAAAACTACTACCATTTCCTTGCATCATGCTATTTGCCTATAGTTCTTGCCTAATTTGAAATTCAAGCTCAACTTTTCAATGATGGTAGTTGACCAGAAACAGTGATTTTATGTTCAAAAGAGGTAGGAAAAAAAAAAAGTACAAGTCACAATAGTATTTTAAAAATAGAAAAACAAGTTCAGGGAGTGGAGGTAATAATCGAAGTGGGAGACATTATATGGCATGTAGGAATACATTTTTTTCCAGTGCTACTCATCAAGACTACTAAATCTGTTAACAATTAATTTATTAAATTTACAGTATATTTTGCCTTTCGTCCAAGAGCTCAAGGTGGTATGCAGAGCCCTGCCTTCACTAATTTTCTCTCATAAGAACAAACTTATGAGATAAAAATATGCACTTTTCATCAACCGAGGTTTCCTAGAGAGCCCATAATGCATATATACATGAGAAACTCCAAAACACCCTGTACTTGATAACCAAAGCGTGAAGGCCAATCAAATGTACCATTTTCAAGAGCCTGATTCAGACACTTAGAATTAATGACCAATTCTGCAGTTGGCTTCTAATTAAAAAAAGTGAGCAATCTAGTTTGACATGAGTGATGGAGAAATTCTGAAGCAATTTTAAAGAGCTCAATAGGCTTCAACATGAGCTCAGTATGCAAAACATTTTGATTTTCCCTGTGTTCCTGATTGGTTTGCTTCCTGGAAAATACTTCTTTAAATGGACAGCCTGGTTCTTCTCTGATGCTACTTTTCATACAAGATTCATAAAGTCCATCTACACGGGCCTTCGAGGCTATACTAAAATCATCAGCTGTCTCTTATACAGCATCTTTATGGACCAGGTGTTTAAAGGAAGTCCAAACTTAGGCCACAGAAAGTGGTATTTAGGTATTTTGTTTAACCATGTTAAAATCCACTATGAAGTAAGCAGTTCTTTTCTAATTGCTATAGCACATTTGATCAGATACTTCATTGCTCAGAGTAGATTATTAGTATGTGAACACCTTGAGATTCAAGTTGCATATAAAAAATAACACTACATCTTTGCTGCCAGGAAGGGAATAATATTAACATGTGTTAAATTACTTCCCCAATTTATTTAAACTAACTGTACTTATCAATTACAGCATGCGCCCATAAAATCAAATAGGCTTCATGCATCAGGCAAAATGAACATATGTCACCAACAGTATGAAAATATAATGCTGCTTAAAACTCAGAAAACAACTACAACTCTTTTTCAGGACAACAATTCATTTTATCATTCCACTATATATCAAAGAAAGTGATTTTCAAATTAAATAAATATTGAAACTAATAAACAACGGAGATATCATAAAATTAATAAAATTCTGCACTGTATAAATAAAAAGATATGCTTTTCTTTGTTAGTATCAGAAGTCAGGCTTCACAGCCAGTGAGAATCTGATAAAAAAAATGGATGTACTTTTAAATAAACCTTTACATAGAGTATATATAACCTATGTAACTTTTTCCATAAAACTTGGTGATAGCACCAATTTAGGCATGCCTCCAAATATTAGGTGCTGGTTCCTTGTAATATACACTCATGCCCACATGGCTGAGCTTATATAGTTTCTTTCTTTCTCTGTGTCTTATATGTATTTCTTGAAACAACAATATGACTTTTATCTGACAGCCAAATTTCCACATCAAATTTTATAAGGAATTATCTTTCAAGCAGTATTGGAATGATGCTGAATTTCTAATTTATACAATCTTGTCACATGTAATGCTGTCAAACTTTGATCATGTTTTCCTTACTGTCATGTAAAATACTGCCATGCAATAAACTGTATGCTTCAACTAAAGTACAGAATAAAGCTTAACTTAAGCATGACTTTTGAAACTACATGAATATCCAGGTCATTTTCTTGACATGACTTGCAAAATAATTTGGCACTGTTGTCATTAAGTTTTTTTTTTCTACTTCCCAAATTAGCCCTAAGGTTTCCTTACTATCCAAGATCTAAACCTGTCTTTACACTTCTTAGTTTTACTGAGATCAACCATGGTTGTCTACGTTATTTGTATGATATTCTTAAACAGATGATGAAAACTCTGAGTTGGAAGAGCACCTCTATAGTTAATAAATTAACATCAATTCATGATTCTGTCTTTAGACTCTGTGAGTCTAATACGGTAACACCAAAGTTGCAAGGAACTCTGGTCAAATGGTACCAGTATTGAAAGAGGAATTTGTTTTACAACATCTATAACTGAATCCTTAAAGGGAAAAAAAGAGAAAAGATTTAGGAGTTCAGCTATTCAGTAAGATGGCAAAAATTCTAGCTGGTAACAAAGAAAATAAAGAGCTGCTTAATTACTTTGGTCCAGTCTTCTTCAACAAGAAGGAATGAGTTTGACCAGGAAGTTATTATTATTATTATTTATTATTTATTAAATTTGTATGCCGCCCAACTCCCAAGGGACTCTGGGCGGCTCACAACAATATAAAAAACCATTAAAAGAAACCATAATAAAAACAATTAAAAACAGTTAAAAACTCATACATACCGTTTCATGGCCGGACCTCGCCAATTACAGAGGCGAGATCAACGGCCCCAAGCCTGCCGGAAGAGCCAGGTCTTCACCGCTTTCCGGAAGGCCAGCAGGGTGGGGGTGGTCCGGATCTCAGGGGGTAGCTGGTTCCAGAGGGCCGGAGCAACCACAGAGAGGCAGAAGGCGGTCTCGAAGATAACCTGGCCCTGAGCCATATAGGGCTTTAAAGGTAATAACCAACACCTTGAATTGTGCCCAGAGACCAATAGGCAGCCAGTGCAGCTCGCGGAGTATAGGTGTAATATGGGTGTACCTAGGTGCACCCACGACAGCTCGCGCAGCCGCATTCTGGACCAATTGTAGTCTCCGAACACTCTTCAAGGGTAGCCCCATGTAGAGTGCATTGCAATAATCTAAGTTATGAGAAACAGAATGAAAAGGGCAATTGAAGCTTGAATTGATAGAAATATGGTTTATATCAAGTATGATACCATGACTGAGTATCTAAATAGGGTCACAAGAATTACATCGTATGATACTGAATTTGTTTAGGTTTGATGTAATATCAGCAATACAAAATTAAATATTCTGAGAAGCTGCTTCATTAAAACTGCATTTTGAAAGTTCCTATATAAATTTGGTTTCCAAGTGATTGTTAGAAGATGCAACACTTTTTATAAATTATTCTTTTAGACCTCACCAGTTTACAAATTTCATTTTCTGATTTACCCTATTTTCTGTATAATTGCTTTCATGTACTTTGCCTACATGTTCAGATTACACACTTTAGCAGACATTTTAAATTAAATGTCTCTTAATTCTTACCACACTTTCATTGGGAAAGGACTTTTCAATTATTTTAGAAATGCTTACTGTGATGTTTCTGTTTCAGAGATGACATTGATAAATAAATTGTTTAGTAAATCTGATATTGCAGCAATCATTTTAACCATGCAGTACACTTGATGCCTAAATGCATGTGAAACACCAAGGTTCAGTATTTGGATAGAATCCCAACAGGAAAGACCACTTCCATATTGTTACCATATATGTGTCCATTTGGTAACAAAGAGGGAAAAGGGGCCAATCCTAATTTCTTGCATCTGTCATTGGGACAGAAATATGAAAGGGCGGGGTTTGTGATTTCTCCATGCACATATCATTATTATACTTTAATTACATTATCCTGGTTTTTCACCTTTTCAGCTGATAACATTTGATGTTCTTTTCTCTCTTGTGTTCCTACAGTAGCCCTGTGATACAAAATAGTTTTATTTGCTGGATTTTAATCTAGTGTAATGTCCAAATCCAGTCACTCTATTCCTAATGATTTATAGTTGATATGATCAATATATGTAACCATTGCAGCTTGCTCAACTCACTATGGTTAAACAAATAATGATCTACTGTAATGCATGAACTCAGCCAGTGTGAGTGGGCTTAAGTCACCTAGTATGTTTCCTTCAGAACTGAACTGAATTTTCTAGTCCTTGTATATCACTTTTACACTAAATGCAAAGAATTATATTTGAGAGGTGCAACCATGCCATGCCAACATTGCAGGAAGTTCTATTATGTATTGATAACTATCCTAAATGATTATGTACAAAATCAAGACTGGGTTTTTAATCACGTATGTAACTTTTCTGCCATCTAGTGGGGACACTCCCTTATATTCAAATTATTGAAAAAGTGTAAAGCATCTGTAAATGGATATAGTTTTGATTGGGAGGAGGAAGCTTTCAGTTCTGCAGACTGCTTCTCATTTCAACACAGAGCTGAAGAAACTTCTTGGATGAGAAGCGAAACGTCTTCAAAGAAAAACCAGAAAGTCCAGTTGCCTCTTGAAAAAGCACCTTTGGGACAACCATGACCTGGATGACTGAGAATCTCATTCAGCACCAACACCAGTCACATTCGAACACATTTTAAATGTGAGATTTCTTGTCTTATCTACCCCTGAAGAATGTTTCTAGAACTTTGTTTTTTTCTTCTTCTTCTGTTCAATCATGTCCGATTCTGGGAGATTGTGTAGACAAGTTCCTCAAGTTTTCTTGGCAAAGTTTTTTTAGAAGTAGTTTGCCATTGTCTTCTTCCTGGGGCTTTCTAGGGCAAATTTCTTGACACATGACTATTACCTATTTTATTTATAATTGTGATTTTTAGCTACAATGACATCTGAGATAAAAAAAATGAAATAGAAAATACACCAATGTTAAACTGATCTCTGAAAACAAAGAGCAGAAACAAAAACCATCAGTACATAACACCGATAATAAACACTGATTTGTTTTATTAGTAATGAAATCCCATCTATTAATTATTAAAAGTTCAGGAAAATGTACACATTGTGTTGAATGCTTTGCATTCTCGTGTACTTAGAATTGACTGTGTCCATTTCTTTAAAAGCAAGAAGAGGCTAAATCACACTAAGTGAAGAGGTTCATTTAAAAAACTGCAATGCTGAAAATGACTTTGAAAATTTTCAGAAGTTTCTTTTCGCTGCAGAAGAGACTTCTGTTTTCTACCTTAATCTCTAAGTACTTCATCATTTCTTTGCATTTATTTTTGCGGGAGTCTAAAATTCATTTTACTTTAAACTAAATGGTACTGTTGATTTGTTATCTTCTGCAACACATCTTTCCATCATTCTAAAGCCTACCTGATCAATCTAAAAAGGATGGAGGTTTTGCAGTTCATAGAATCAAAGTCATGCCCATCATGTTCTCCCCTATCTTAGACTCATGCTTTTGATTTTTCCTGCCAAAAGATGCCTGAAATTTGCATTTCTTTCTATTGAAATGCAACTTATTGTTCAGTATATCAAGATCCACCTGAATCTTGGTACTGTTTTCTTTGGTTTCATCCGCTCCACAAAATTCCAATTATAGCTATGAAATATTTGCCTTTTTACATTAGACTTCTAGTTTTTCCTGTTTACTCCCCATATTATGTGCATTTAAAGGATCACTGGAATCCTTGGATTACATAATTTAACTTATTATTTTCTAGTTTTAAGAGCTTTTTATTGGGTGCCTCCATGCCCTGCATTCCTTTCCCAATCCAAGTCCTTGGCATCATACTATTTTCTGGTCTGTCTTCTCTCTCCTTCACAAGATTCATTTTAAAGCCCTCTGTGTTAAGATTCAAAAGACATCTTCTAAGAACATCGTTGCAATTTTTAGAAGTTGCAACTCATCTATTACTAGAAGGTCTTCATCTTGACAACACATTATGAAGAATCCACACTGTTCTTACTGAAGTTTACTATGTTTGGTATAGAATGGCTTGCCCAAAAGAGAATAGTATGGTATATATGTATGCATGCATTGTTCCACTTTGAAAATAACTTCAAAGCAAATTCTTTTTTATCAATCTGAAGAAAAAATGCACAAGACAATGTTTACACATGGCACTACTTTAAATCATCTTCTCCTGCAATATCTGTAATGCTGAAAATGGGCATTCCAAAGGTGAGGAGGAGAGAGCAATATCTGACTCACACAGGCATATGGCATCAGCAAACAGTTCATTTACCTGTGCTATCACCTGTCCTTTCTAAATACATACATGCACACAGACAGACAGACAGACAAAACAAGACAACACAATATAAGACTTTGCATAGGATGTTCCATTGACAGATAGTTGAGTGGCTGACATTGGCAGTATGGCTGACATACTGTATGATATGACATACAGTATGGTAGTAAACATGAACCAGAAGGTGATAGATGTAGCAGTACAAATGACAGCTTTTGGAATAAGGATTATGAGAAGCCAGAGAAGTACCAGGGCCTAAAGAAGGAGCGAGAGTGGATGTGGAAAGTAAAGGCCAAAGTGATTCCACTAGTGCTTGGAGCCCTCCGGGCTGTGACTCTTAAGCTAGGAAAGTGGCTCCAACAGATCCCAGGAACAACATTGGAGTTCTCTGTTCAGAAGAGTGCAGTATTAGAAATAGCTAAGAACCTGAGCAGAACCCTCAGATCCCCAGGCTTTGGCAGATAATCTAAGATTGAGGGAGACACATACCACCATAGTGGTGGGAAGGTGTGTGTGTGTCTGCATTTCTCCTGGCTTCTTTCTAGATATTCACAAACCCACATATATAGTCTTTATACTTGCTAGTTTATAAAGAAAAAGTGAGATTAAGAATCAGTTTTTCACAAAAAGATGTTCCTATAGGACTTGCACAACCATACTGAGCCACTGAAACTTATCTATAAGATAACTGTAAATGTCAACATTACTATAACTAAATTTTATTGTTGATTTATAGATTAACCTCCATAAACACAATTTTCTCTAAAATAGTGCTACTTGCGTGAAGAAACTGCCATCTGGTGGGCCAATGCAGATGTTACATTACAAGTCAGGAATCTAATTCACAATGATTGAAATTTTACTAATAATGTTACAGCTTCTGTAATCACACCAAGGACACCTGCTTTTACTTTTTAACAATTTAATCTCAGTTCAAGTTGTGGTTGGGCAGTAATTCATTCTAAATCATAAGGGTGAAACTTCAAAAAAATTTAAAATGACCTTGGGTGATCAATTTCTTTGGCTGTATCTCCAGAATTTATTAGCCAGGAATCTAGCAGTGACACATCTTTCTGTTCCCCAAATGTAGATGTATCTAATATTGTACACCTCTGCCCTTGCCTTTCCATCAACCAGAAGCATGTCATCAGAATGGCCCTTTATCTGTCTATCTGTCTGTCTGTCTGTCTCTCTGAATCTTCCTGTTCAAAGATAGGAATCCATCTCCAAATTATTTTAGCTAATGAAATAGCTCCACAAGAAATCAGGACCAAAATATAATTTCCAGCAATGTTTCAAACCTAAAGTTACTAAAATTGTTTATACTTATTGTGAGGGGCATAGTCATTTCTTTATATGTGTCAGGCGTGCCTCCGTTCAAAACCCAAGAAAGAAAATCCCCGACTCCATGTTTGTAGAGAAGAGGTACTTTTACTGAGTTTGAAATGATAGCAATGAAAGAAAAGCAAGATCTGAAACAAAAGGCGCGAAAGTTACATATTGAAAGTTTCCCCAAATCCCTCTCCCCAGGGACCCAGGCTGAATGTCCAATCCCCATTCCACATGGTGTCATGTGGGGCACATCTTCAGGTGTTTTCACCCATCTGCTATGCCGAGACGGTTGACCTTGACTGGGTATAAACAAGCCCATTCAGCTGTGCAGTAGATCATGAGAGCATCCCTCCCTTTTGGTTCACACACAGGCCGTCTTCACTCCAGCTCACTTGCCCACCCAAATACCAATCTTCCCCCCTCCCCGTTACTATGGCAGCCGATAGCAAGCAAGCATCAAAG
>QLTV01004142.1:713080-725902 GCA_003457575.1 Thermophis baileyi
GACATATTGAAAGTTTCCCCAAAGCCCGCCCCCCGGGGACCCAGGCTGAATGTCCAATCCCCATTCCACATGGTGTCATGTGGGGCACATCTTCAGGTGTTTTCACCCATCTGCTATGCCGAGACGGTTGACCTTGACTGGGTATAAACAAGCCCATTCAGCTGTGCAGTAGATCATGAGAGCATCCCTCCCTTTTGGTTCACACACAGGCCGTCTTCACTCCAGCTCACTTGCCCACCCAAATACCAATCTTCCCCCCTCCCCGTTACTATGGCAGCCGATAGCAAGCAAGCATCAAAGAGGCTAACATTATGTTTTTTTTCTTTTTAATTACTATTTTATCTTTCTTTTCTATTTTCTTTTTCTTTTCTGCAACTTCTATTTTTCTTTTTTCAGTTTTAGTTGGTTTCTTATTGTTGCGATTCTAATTTTTAATAAAATTACCATGAAAATTGTTTCATTTAAGCTACATATATCCATAAATTGATATATTTAATTTATAAACATATTAAAAATGTTATTGTCCCAAATTGTACTTAATGTAATACCTTTATTCCAATACTGAACTGTTTTAGTGGCTACTTTATAACTGCACTAACTTATAGTTTATACAAATCTGTATTTGTTACACAAGTCATAGGGACCTGGTTCAAATGTAATTATAAATATGGTTGCATTCACACAACAAATTAAGCCAATGGTGAATTTATTCTTTGAAGATATATTTGATGTTCTTAAAATTACTTTTCTCTCTGATCTTATTTGTTTAGTTTTACAAGCAAAAGCCAACTTCATAAAGATGCAAGTCAGAGCTGAACAGGAAGAACCAGGACAGAGTAAGTAAAGTTATATTTCTGCTCATCTGACAGGAGTGTCATTTAATTTGGTGGAGTTTTTTTCTGAATAGAGATGGATAGAATTTTGCTTATATAATATTGGAGATCATGGAAACTGGGACATCTTTAATTGACCAACTGATCTCATTAAGAGAGGAATGCATTAAAATTTGCAACATGGAAGAATCCTATTTTTTCCAACTATATTGTAAAATAAACACTTACTTTTCAGTATGTTCTAATTTAGACATTTTTGGTTCCAAGCCAACAAAGTGCTGATAATAGTAAAAACAACCTGGATCCCAGTAAAATAGGTGGAATTTTGTTTGACAGAAAAAGTAATACGCAGTAGAGTTATTCAAAGTGACAAAAAAGAGAATGGTTTCATTTTTAAATTATTTAGCTCTTGAAAACATTTCTGAGAAACTGTTCCCTCTTGGATATGCAATGCTGTAAAAAAGGAACAAAGTAATGTCCTAATATTTATCGTGTTATAAGATTGCTTTATAGCAGCAGTGAGCAAATCAGGGCTAATATGCCATATGTGGCCCCCAAATGTTTTTGTGGTCCCCAAAGTCAGCTGAGATTGTATTAATAAAGCACAGTTTTCTCATAGTTTTATTTTGTTTATCTTATTTACTATACTTATTACATTTATTTACAGGGGTAATTTATAATAGATAGAAAACATTTTAAAATAATTTAAAAGGTTGGAGGAGAGTAAAATAAGACAAAGTAGAGCCATTCATCCGAGATTTATTCAAGGAAATCTGGGTTAAAAGACAGGTCTTCAACAACTGCCTAAAATATGTGAAGTTTTATGAATTTCAGTGCTGCACAACACAGGCAGCATTAGAGAAAGCCTGCTCAAAAGATGACCTGTGCTTTTTGGCATATGCAGCAGGAATTTTGATTGGCAACTGTATCACAGCAATTAGGCAATGTGGTTTTCCATATATTCTAAGTTGCTTAGGGCCTTACATGTGGCAAGTGCAGCCTTGAATCATATGTGATATTAATTGGGTAACTGATACAGTTCCTTTGGCCAAATTCAAGACTTGCAATCTGGACCAGCTGCCACTTCTGGATTCAATGCAAGAATAGCTGTACAAACATTATGCAACATCTAAGATATTAGAGACAACATCTGAGGAGCTGTAGTTAGGCCGTCTCTGTCCCAGAAATGGCATAATTGGTATATTAATTATGGTATAATATCAACTGAGGCTGCTAATTAGTGCTCTTGACCATAGAGTCACTGGTGTCTCCAATGACAGTGATGACTGTAGGAGCATCTTCCATCTCCCTTTTCTTTCTGAGAATCTGCAGCCCATTCAGAATGAACAATCCCAATTCCAAAGGGTCTTGACCAAGAAAATATGCCACTTCCCAACTCAAATTTGACAGGAGAAACAATTATTACGGTCCATTATCCATTTGGTAACCCAAATGTACAGTATGCCAGTATTCATCTGCATGTCTTGAACACCATATTTAGCTTGAAAAGTGAGCAAATGGAATCACACTATCCATTTTTTGCATCTCTATTGATTTCCTCTGGAATACAGAACAATCAAACATTATTTTTGAAATAAAATTGCCTTATGATAGGTATAAATTTTTGGCTTAATATCCATTAATCAACTGTGACAAAAAGCTAGAGATATATCCTGGCTTATTATTTTGATTAGTTGATTGATATTAAGCCAGATTTTCTATGGTTTATGATAGAAATACGCAATACGGTACCTTCTGGGTGTTTTTTCTACAAGCCCACAATCTCTTTTTCTACGAGCACAGAATGTTTTCTAACATCTTACTTTTCAATCAACTGACTGTCAAGCTTTTTCTTTGCAGATCAGAACATTTTCAGTCAGAAGCTCTGGATTGCACCCACCAATTATTTTATTTTCTAGAAAATAGATACTAAAGCAGACATTGGCTAGCTTGTGGCCTCTAAGCAACCTAATTTCCACTGATAACTGTATGTATGTATGTATGTATGTATGTATGTATGTATTTATTTATTTATTTATGATAATTTATATGGCCATCCAATTCACTTTTAGTGACTCTGCGTGGCTTACGAAGATAAAAATCCAATATAAAACAATAAAAAGCAATAACACACTATCCCCTGGCGACAACAATCAGATAAGCCATTTTATGGACTCCATCTCACTTTGGAATCCCCAGGCTTGTTGAAAAAACCAGGCCTTGCAAAAGAATGTCATTGTGGAGACAATCTTATCTCTGTGGGGATAATGTTCCACAGGGAGGGAGACACTTCTTGGTCCTGCTAGATCAGGGGTATCAAACTGAAGGCCCGCGGGCCAGATTCGGCCCGCGGGGTGCTTAGATCTGGCCCATGGGGCTGCCATGGAAACACAGAAAGACTGGCCCGCAGTGCCTCTGCCAGTGAAAACGGAGCTTGGAAGGGCCGTCCCAGCCAAAAACGGAGCTCAAGAGGCTCCGTTTTCGCTGGCAGAGTGTTGCAGGAGGCCGTCCCAGCTGAAAACGGAGCTCGTGAGGGCTGCACACAGCCGTCCCGAGCTCCATTTTTGCTGACAGAGGGTTGCAGGAGGCTGTCCCAGCCAAAAATGGAGCTCGGGAGCCCGTTTTTGCTGGCAGAGCGTTCGGGCCTCCAAAGGCGCCCCCCGACATGAGTGATGTCAAGCTGGCCATGCCCCCTGGACACGCCCCCTGCCCCCTGAGGTCAAACATAACCCTGATGCGTTCTTCAATGAAATCGAGTTTGATACCCCTGCGCTAGATGGACCTCCTTAGAAGGGACCCATAGTATTCCCTGCTTCCCTGCTCTGATGGGTTGGGTAGATGCGAGTAGAAAAGACAGCCTTTCAAATAACCTGGCTAAAACCCATGTAGGCCTAACCAGTACCTTGAATTGGATCTGGAAACAAACTGGCAGCCAATGCAGCTCTTGCAAGGAGCTGACACATGTATGCATCAAGGCTTGCACAAAACCATGTGGGCTGATGCATTTTGAACACACATTCCTCTGAACCAACAATCTGTTTCAACAGCTATATAATTGTATTCCTAAATAAAATTCTATATAATAAATTCAGAGACAGGGAAGGAGAAGAGACTCACACAGCAGTAAAAAAGCACTTCTCTGACCAACAGGTTTTATGTCACAAATTGTATTCTATTAAAGCAAAAAGAAGGTTGAGGAGAAGTAACTGGAAATTATTTCCCTCTGCCCACATTCATTTATGGGTATACATAACTTTGCCACTTTACTCTGCCTATCAGCTGACAGCACATAAGTGACCACAGTGGATTTAAACAGAATCAAACAAGGGTAGGATTAGGATGGGAGATCATCAGAAATTCCAAGGATGTAGTTTAGACTTGAAAATCATAAAAACATTGAGGAAGAATGTATAGCAAACTGCTTATGTACTAGTTCCAAGAAAACTGCAGGCCTTTGCTTCCATGTGGGCTCCAGATGTAAGCTAAACTTGCAAGATACCTACTGTTTTATACTGCAATGGAGAGTCCACACTTGGAATACTGCATCCAATCCTGGTCACCACAATATAACAAAGATATTGAGACCCTAGAAACAGTGCAGAGAAGAGCAACAAAGATGATAAGCAGTCTGGACATTAAACTATACGTTGAACGACTGAGGGAACTTTGTATGTCTAGTCTAACGAAGAGAAGGACTACAGGTGTTAGAGAAGAGAGGGTCAACCTATTCTCCAAAGCACCAGAGGGCAGGATGAAAAGTAATAGGTAGAACATTAAAGATAGATCCAACCTATAACTAAGGAGAAATTTCCTGACAGTGAGAACAATTAATCAGTGGAAGGGCTTGCCTCCAGTAGTTGTGGGTGCTCTATCACTGGAGGTTTTCAAGAATACATTGGACAACCAATTGACCAGGATGGTGTAAAGCAGGGGTGTCAAACACAAGGCCCGTGGGCCAGATCTGGCCCACAGGGTGCTTAGATCTGGCCCGAGGGGCTGCCCTGGAAACAGCGAAGGACTGGCCCGCAGTGCCTCTGCCAGAGAAAACAGAGCTCGGGAGAGCCGCGCACGGCCCTCCCGAGCTATGTGTTCGCTGGAAGAGCGCTCAGGCCGCCACAGGCACCCCCGACACGAGTGAAGTCATAACTGGCAACACCCACCCAGGCCCACCCAGCTGCCGAGATCAAACACAACCCTGATGCGGCCCTCAATGAAATCAAGTTTGACACCCCTGGTATAAAGTCTCCTGCCTGGATTAGGGGGTGGACTAGAAGACCTCCAAGATTTCTTCCAACTCTATTATTCTATGTTCTATGTTCTACATTGATCCCACATTTAAGTGAGGGCAACACCAATATCAATATTTTATGTAATTCATGGCACCATCAGTACCAAATAACAGTCTCCCTCCTTCCTATTTTGGAAAATTTTAATGATACAAAGGGCTTCTTTTTTTTTGAGAATATTGTCCTGATTGTACTACACTGCCTTAATTTTCTCTATTTAGCTGTTGTTTTACTGTTAATATATCAGTTACATTGTAAATGTTTTCCTGATTTTACACTTTGTAGAAGCCTTAGAGGTCTCTGGGGTATGGTAGATAAAAATTTAGAAAATAAATAAGAAAATAAATAAACAAAGTCATGTCATATTTTATCTTGCTTTATTTCTGAGCAAAAATAAGCCCCCAAAGCTGCAGATTTGCCCCACAGTGCAGTTTTTCTAGTTCATTATGATCATCCTTCTGTGCATTATTTCATCTACAATTTTTATCAAACCCTTAGCATGCAATTCAACTTTTATACAGTAGCCATACCTCGGTCTGACATTTTCACTTATAATTGGATCACTCTGTTGTGTATTTCAACAGTTCAATTCCATGAAATATATCCATTTCTGTAAAATTTCTAGCTTCCTCTTTCTGCATTTCTACACTCTTAGGAAGCATAGACATTAAGTATATGAAGAAGAACAGATATCTGATTCTGTGGGCTCCCAACGTTGTTTGAAAATTTATCAAAGTTATCCATGGCTGGAAGCTGCAGCCTCAGACTGCGTTCAAAAAGAAGTTACAGATTTCATCTCAAGATATAATCAGAGGTTGTAATTTTTGCCTTTTTCTTGTTACTCCAATATTTAGCTCTCTTGAAAATAAAAATAAAAATCTGTGAATAAGACTAATTTCTTAAAAGTAAATAGGACTTCTATATATTCCAAAAAAAATTCATTTTTGCCCAGTTCAATTATGATGACACAACTGGTCATAAGGTGGAAGTGAAAGAACTTATAAAGAGATCAAGAGCAGTGCACCTTTTAATGTCAGAAAATACTATTTAATACTCTAGAAGACATTATATTAGTAATAATGATACCAATAATTATGTTATGAGATCTTGATTTTATGAATCCTATGCTTGATCCTATGCATACTCGCTTATAAATAAGTTCCACTGAACTCAGTGGACTTTTCTTCAAAGGAAAAAGATTGATATAATTAACACTTCTATACAAAATCTAAGGCAGTACATATCTTATGCCACATGGTGGCACCAAAGGATTTTGTTGAAGGTTCTTTCAGATTTTTACCAGTCACAGCATGTTTTGCTTTAAAACATAAAACCAAGATTACGGCTTAACATACTCTTTTTTTTTCCCGGCAAGAAACAAATGGTATAGTTGACATCTCAGATCTTTTAAAACATATTCATCACAAAATGATCCAAATAATTGTGCTGAAAACATACATAATCAAGAGAGTTAAGAAGACATTACTATATTGATGTAGTATCATTCATAAATGTTCTCCTTATTTAGATTACACATCCTGTGATTATATATATTATGAAAGAGATGCCTATGAGCCTTTAGATTCTGAAATAGATAGGAATATTCCCACCTGTAAAATTTAAGTGAGAACTATTATTGAAATGAATTAAATTTGATTGATCTTTAGTATATATTACATTCTAAAAAAAAGAGATCATACTTTTTATTCAGCTGTGCATCTGAACTTTTTATACATTTTTTGATCTCCTTAATGTTATCTCAACTTATGCATTATGCATGATTGACATTTCATATATATCAGATCAAAGCCCAATCAGTTTTAATTTACCACTTCAACAGCCACTAAGCTGTCTGGAAGTTGGCATTTTAATGCCTCTACATTGAATTATAATGAATCCATAAAGCAGATGAATTCTGAAACATCGCAATACTTTGAATAAGTGCAAGAACAGCTAGTTTCTTAATCTTTGAATGGGAGACTTATAAAGCTTATGTCCATGCTCACATTATTACATCATATAAAAAGAAACTTATATATGACACAAATTTGAAAAAAAAAAAAAGAAAGAAAACTCAAAGATGATTAGAAGATATCTTATTACCAGCGTACAAATACCAAGGAGAGACAGTAAATTAAATCTGAGCTGAATAATATTACAATGATGCGATTTTGCATTGACATTCTTATGTCAAAAGTACTGAGAAAATACTGAAATATCTAACCAGATCTTGGCAAAGTGTCTGAAGGAAAAACAGATATAGGCATCAACTATAGGTATGTTAAAAGTATATAGTACTCGTGAAGTTATAAATGTTCAGTGTTTAAATGTTTATTTGAATCTGAATAGCAAATCTGAAGACCTATTTTCTAGTTTAATGCCCTATCCACAACATCAATTGGTCTAATAATACTTAGCCTAGAATTATTCTGCTATTCTGCCAATTATTCTGCAGAGCCGAGGTGGCGCAGTGGTTAGAGTGCAGCACTGCAGGCTACTTCAGCTGACTGCTAGCTGCAGTTCAGCAGTTCAAATCTCACCGGCTCAAGGTTGACTCAGCCTTCCATCCTTCTGAGGTGGGTAAAATGTTGGGGGCAATATGCTAACTCTGTAAACCGCTTAGAGAGGGCTGTAAAGCACTATAAAGCGGTATATAAGTCTAAGTGCTATTGCTATATATATCTATATCTATATATCTATATATCATCTATCTATCTATCTATCTATCTATCTATCTATCTATCTATCTATCTATCTATCTATCTATCTATCTATCTATCTATCTATCTATCTATCTATCTATTCTCTTGCCTTAGGAAACCAAGGGAATATAAAATTCCTTTTCTTAGCATCAAAAGACAACAAACCACTCAGCAAGAAAAAAAACACCACTCGAAAAAGCACACACCATTTGAGAGGTACCCATCATAGTCCGACACTTCACCAAACTTGATTAATGGTCTCTTTAGAGGATCTCATAAGAGACAAAACTATGCTACAGTAAAGTGTGTTATATTCAGTAAGCATACTTTCAAGTATGTATTTAAAACATAGGTCAGAAGTATAGTAAACTTAAATAAAACTACTATATATGGTATACGGTAGGTAATGATATCACATAGAAGTTCAAGTTTTATTTCTTTGAGATATTTGCTGTATGATGTGATCACTCTAGAGAGAAAAGGAGATACACAAAGATACACACACAGTGGGAGAGGGAGAGAAAAATGTGCAAAATTTTGCAAGACCAAGACAATTATTAAATTTTATTAGAGATTTATTATATCATAAAGGTTTGTCTATCTGCTAAAGGGTTTTGCAGACAGCAGGTAAGAACCAACTGCAGCCCAAAAGAAACAAAGGGAGTAGAGAAAAATACTTCCTTTTGTAAAAATATAGATTTCAAGAAAAATCATCTGGTGAAGACTGAATGACTCTTTTTTCTAAGCCCACTCACCATTACTGCTGACTCAATACCAAAGTGATTTGATAGGAATGGAAAGATCTATTTGTTCCTGAGAATACAGAACGTACAGAGCAACAAAAATGATTATGGGACTGGAGGCTAAAACACACAAAGAACGGATACAGGAACTGGGTATGTCTAGTCCAGTGTTGGTGAACCTTTTCGGCACTGAGTGCCGAAACGGGAGCGTGCATGTGTGCGGGGAAGCACCAGAAGCCAGAAGAGCAGCTCCCCGGCGCGCACGCATGCACGGGAGCGCCAGAAACCGGAAGAATAGTTCCCTGGCACGCATGTGCTCGCTGAGAAGCTGAGCTTCCATTTTCCGGCATGCGCGACGGTCACCTGGTCTTCCGGTTTCTGGCGTGCATGCGCGCGCCATAAACCAGAAGCTCAGCTTCCCGGCACGTGCATTCGCACCTGGGAGTTGCTCTTCCGGTTTCCGGCACTCCTGCACGCATGAAGACCAGCTGGCCGGTGCATCGGAACCCGAAAGAGCAATGGGTGACGGCTGGCGTGCCTGGAGAGATGCTCTGTGTGCCACTTCCGGCACGCGTGCCATAGGTTCGCCATCACTGGTCTAGTCTAATGAAAAGAAGGACGGGGGGCATGATAGCACTGTCCCAATATTTGAGGGGCTCCTACAAAGACGAGGGGGCCAAACTATTTTCCAAAGCACCAAAAGGCAAGACAAGAAACAAAGGTTGGAAACCAACGAAGGACAGAAGCAACCTAGAACTAAGGAGAAATTTCCTAACAGTGAGCGCACTCAACCAATGAAATAGCTTGCCTTCAGAAATTTTGGGTGCTTCATCACTGAAGGCTTTCAAAAAGAGACTGGACAACTATTTGTCTGAAATGATATAGGGTCACCTGCTCGAGGGGGTTGGACTGGAAGACTTCTGAGGTCCCTTCCAACTCTATTATTCTATATATTCTATTTATTTATTTAGTGCATGGCATATCATATATGGACTAGCAATATATTAACATTTCACCTAGATTAGTAAAACACAATTTTACTATAGAACATTGTAACCTGGGAACTGAAGCTTTCATATCCTTGTTAAAGACTTGGGAGAGTCGGATACTGTTTTGAATAACTTCTAAGATCTGTATGTATATAACATTTACGTACTTCTCATAAGCAACTTGCATTAGGAAAAAATTAGCTCTTATATAGCAAAGATGCTTTGGCTCCAGAAGATATTTAATATTCTAAAGTAGAGTGACACCCATATAAAGTTTGCCTTATTTTGTTTCTAATGTTTAAAAGTTAAATTCATTCCATCCCATTTTGCATCAATCAACAAATATTAAAAATACTTTAAATATTCATTGTTAGTCATGGTCCACACCAGTGGTGGTATTCAAATTTTTTTACTACCGGTTCAGTGGGTGTGGCTTGGTGGGCGTGGCAGGGGAAGGTTACTGCAAAATCTCCATTTCCTCCCAATCAGCTGGGACTCGGGAGGCAGAGAATAGATGGGGGCGGGGCCAGTCAGAGGTGGTATTTACCGGTTCTCTGAACTACTCAAAATTTTCGCTACCGGTTCTCCAGAACTGGTCAGAACCTGCTGAAACCCACCTCTGGTCCACACATACACAAACATAAATACACTGTTCCTTATATACATAAATTGTTACCAATGTCTTTCTATTGTGCCTTGAGCACTTTTCCACAATACATTTATCAGTCGTACTTTATATAATATCCATCAAAGTGCATACCTCAGGGCATAATGGTATGGTGACCCATATATATAGAAGTGAGAACTGATGTCTGATTTATTTTGCATAAAAAATAACATCTACCAATTTCTTCCTATTTTATGCACTAACCTATTACCCCAATATGCTTTGAGGAGGAAGAAAGATGACATAATTCATATTTCAAGTTCTTCCCACTCAAAATCTCACTCTACCTATAATTGCAGAGTCCTATTTTTGTGTTATATCATGCTAATTTCACCCTGCATCTGCTAATGAAGGCTGCAGCTAGCAGAGAAACATTTAACCAAATGCTGTGCAGTAGCTCAGATCACTACAAGACATCATCCTTTCAACCTGATACGCTATAAGATTCCATCCTTTCAACCTGATACAATACACTTATATACAGACATTTACCCAATCAGGCCATAAAAGATATATAGTAGATTGTCACAGAGGTAAAAGGTGCTGAACC
Organism: Thermophis baileyi; assembly: GCA_003457575.1. Lineage (NCBI taxonomy): Eukaryota > Metazoa > Chordata > Lepidosauria > Squamata > Dipsadidae > Thermophis > Thermophis baileyi. The sequence continues at coordinate 723,851 of QLTV01004142.1, forward strand.
ATGTCTGATTAAGTATGATAAATCATGTTCACAGCCAAATGACCAGAACTCCAGTAACTGAACATGTGGTGAAGAGTTGGACTTCATCCAGGTTACTTGATCAGGACTCAACTGGCTTTAATCCCAGATTCTTCCCATAAATACCTGATGGACTGATCTCCAATTTATGCATCCTGCCACTTATTTAGCACTGCAATACAAGCAATGTGAAGGATACATGCATATCTTGATGATGAACATATTTAATATATGTTATTAAAATAAATGGACACTACAATTCATAAGTACTTTTCTTATACCTACAAGAGAAGCTCTTACATTAAGTATTCTTGTTATTTAATAAGTGTGTGTGAGATGCCATTCTTGAAAAGTCATTGGAAATATCTGAGTTCTAGACGAAGAAGATGGTGAACTAGATGTCTCAGAAAGAGCAGAGACAAATCTCAGTGAAAACCAACAAACTGATGCAAACTTGGTTCAATGGAACCCCTCCAGATAAGTAGAGAATTAGAGACTGCCTGCTTATATTCTAGATAGCTGCTCCTCACAATGAGCTTCCGGCAGGAAAAGGTAAAGTAAAATCTGCAAAAAGGCAAATAAAAGTATGACACTTCAGTCATTTAAAAGCATTTTTGAAGAGGTGGGGAAAAAAACTTATAACCAATCCGATAGCAATAATCTCTATATCTGTAAATGTATTTTTTTTTTGAAAAAATATATATATAAAGAAGTGAAAGATTTGACAGACATATTAGGAAAGAATTTTAAAGAATATGAAAGAAGAGGAGATACAAATTCTAGCTGATGGAGAACTATTGGAAAATAAAAGAAATGGAGGATTATAAAACAGGGATGACAATCAAAGTGGAAATACAAATGACAAATCAAGAGGTGAAAAAGGACATGGACAAGGATTTAGTTTTAACTGTACAACAGAACAGTTCTGAAACCTTGAAAATATTTTTGAAATGAGAGAAAGAAAGTTTGCATGGAGATTCAATCCTACAAAGCAACTTGGTGAACTAAAGATTGTTAGGGAAACAAAAAGAAAGGAACTTAAAATTAATTACTTATTACAGGCCACCACTCAATATTTTGCAAAACACCAATTTAATTTTTTGTGTATCTTAAATTAAATTAAATAATATTTCATATCTTTCTGTCTCTTAGGATACATTTCAGTAACTCTTATTCAACAACTACATACATTTTTAGAGCTAATTTATTTTACTGACATGAATGCAAGATGCAATCCCAATATGCACTGGGACAGGGAAAGGAATTGTCTTGATAACTTTCAAATTGTTCACATATCAGAAAGCTGCCAAGGAAGACAAACAATGGAATAGATGAAAATCAGGAGGAGTCTGATAACATCTTTTCACTTAACACTTTTTAACTACAGCTTCTTAATAAAATGTGTTAGTCTGAAAAGGTGAAATGAAATTTAAAACGAAACAGATTTATTACTGACTCAACATCTTTTGAGTTTCCAAATACTTAGTGATTCTGTATGAACTTTTCTACATATTGTCAGTTTTTGATTAATAGGAACTGTTATGTTCTAACTGTTTCAACTGTGTTGCATGGTTCCAACCAGGTCCAGCGTTTGAGCGGGAAAAAGCTCAAACGCTATTGGCTGGTCTGTCTGACAGCTCCCTATAAAAGGGCAAGCTGTCAGACTGCTCTTTGCTGGTTGCTTACACAAGAGCTGAAATAAAGAGCTGCTTTGGAAGTCTGTCTCCTGTCATCTCTACCCACTATCTAACAGTGGCGACGAGGGCTTGGGCCAGGAGAACTGTGACTAGCTTCTTCAGCACTTTCAACCAGCCAGGCAGACATCTTCNGTCTGACAGCTCCCTATAAAAGGGCAAGCTGTCAGACTGCTCTTTGCTGGTTGCTTACACAAGAGCTGAAATAAAGAGCTGCTTTGGAAGTCTGTCTCCTGTCATCTCTACCCACTATCTAACAGTGGCGACGAGGGCTTGGGCCAGGAGAACTGTGACTAGCTTCTTCAGCACTTTCAACCAGCCAGGCAGACATCTGCCTGCC
>QLTV01004142.1:730175-748969 GCA_003457575.1 Thermophis baileyi
CAGGTCTAGTAGGGCTCCAAAACGCCCCGCCTACCTGCGTGATTACGTATGCTGGACAGCTCCATCCAGGAGGGGAGGGGTGTTATGTTCTAACTGTTTCAACTGTGTTGCATGGTTCCAACCAGGTCCAGCGTTTGAGCGGGAAAAAGCTCAAACGCTATTGGCTGGTCTGTCTGACAGCTCCCTATAAAAGGGCAAGCTGTCAGACTGCTCTTTGCTGGTTGCTTACACAAGAGCTGAAATAAAGAGCTGCTTTGGAAGTCTGTCTCCTGTCATCTCTACCCACTATCTAACAGGAACCATTGCAGAGCATAAATGTATATACCACTATTTTCAGCTATATAAATTCTACACTATCAGTTCAACTGATATGCAAACTGTACTCGGGAACTGCAAAAAATATTTGGTCTCCCAGTTTATTAGCTGAAGGAATCTTCCCATTCTTGAATGAAAGTAACATTCATAAACCATAAATGCAGTGCACATATTCCCGTTTCTTTCTAATTCTGGGCCAGTGAGAACTGTATCAAAAGATATCCAACTACAGATTGTGGGACTCAGCAGAACTCATGGAAATGTCGACTGAGGAAAAGATGTGCTGTTGCTGGAACAGAACTGTACTTATGCGGCACTACCTACAGCATTCAACAGCTTTGTTTCTTGACAAAACTTTATACTGGGAATTGTTACAAATCATATTGGAATGGATGGATGGATATGGAAGACTAATTTAGGTGATCTACACTTCAGTTTGAAATACTGATTTATTTGAATGAGGTTGAATCTAAAGATCAACATTCATATAAAAAGGTTATGCAGGCAAATAAGACAAGTCATGAGGTTAATTCTTTCTAGTGACCTGGACATCTCATTAATGTCAAATTCCCATAATTGAATTACTATAAATGGCAACACTACAGACCTGTGTTTTTAGTTCACAGTATTATTATTTTTACCTTCAAACTCTGCCAAATTACTGTTGGCTATTATCAGTCGGGCAGCTTTGCCGTTACTCTTGACAGTAGAATTTCCCTGTCATTTATCTTCACATAGCTCAACTAAGTCTCTGGCTTGTATTTCACTTAAGGCTTTCCAACACGTGACATGGCACCATTAGGTAAGAATCTTTATGACACATGCTAAGAAGAAAACACCAAAATAGTTGACTGTTCTCTGACAGTAAGAGGTTACAATTCCCTCTTTCTATCCAGTGTAATTTAAGTCCAGTACTTCTTTCTCCCATGCTTTCTATGATTTAATGGACCTTTTGCCCATATTACTATATCTTAAAGATGGGCTGGGGTAGTTTGGTTGTTGACATAACTGACATCACTACCTTGATAAACTGGCTCTCAACTCCCAGTGATGAAGAGATGAAGTAAATTATGCTGAGCCGAGGTGGCGCAGTGGTTAGAGTGCAGCACTGCAGGCTACTTCAGCTGACTGCTAGCTGCAGTTCAGCGGTTCAAATCTCACCGGCTCAAGGTTGTCTCAGCCTTCCATCCTTCTGAGGTGGGTAAAATGAGGACCCAGATTGTTGGGGGCAATATGCTGACTCTGTGAACCGCTTAGAGAGGGCTGTAAAGCACTATAAAGCGGTATATAAGTCTAAGTGCTATTGCTATTGCTAGAAAATTTGATAAAAGTCATAAATAATATAGCATTCAATATAAAAACTAAATAATTGAAATAATCATCTTGCTTTCTGCAACATTCAGACCAGAAAGTAAAATGTTTCCAAATATTTTACTGTATTGAACTCTGAAAACTTTAAAAATTCATATATTGTTAGCATAACAAATTATTAGTGCTATTTTCAGGAATATTTCAAATTGCATAGCATATTTTGATGATTACTATGCAAGTAATAGTAATCAAATGTTTACTTAATTTTTTAGTAAGATTAATCCCCACCTTTTTGTTTATACAAACAGTAATTGTAAAATAGATTTTTTTATTCCCAGTTTGTAGCTGATAAAATGTGGCAGAGTCAGAACATACTGTATATTAGTGGTCTCCAACCTTTCTGGCTCTACGGACCGGCAGGGGGAGGGGGGAGAAATGGTTTTGTGCATGCGGAGTCCACTTCTGCAAATGCAGCTTTGCACCCTTATGCACTCACCCACCACTTGTGTGGCCCGGATCCCAACAGGCTACGGACCGGGGACCTCTGCTGTTTATGATGATTAACAAAAGGGATTTTCCTTCCATAACTACAACTGCTTCATAAATTGCTTTTTTATAACATCTAAGTTTACCTTTTTTGAGGATTTGATCGTCTTATCCAAGTAAAACTTTTTCCATCTTCCGATTTCTTTCCATTCTCGAATCCATTTATTTTTCCTTCAGATATATATTATGAACTTTATATAACTAATTCATCTCAACACATTTATTTTATATTCAATCTCTATTTTTCCGGCACATCATTCTTAACTTTACACATTCCCACTGCGTGATTACTCAATTCTTATTTCCATAAAATGAAGTGGACAGAAACATGCTCTTATATTCAGCAATTTTTGCTTTCTTGAGCAAATATTCATTCATTGCAGCAAACGACATAACAACTACTATATTTTTATGAATATTTGCATGTTAAATTACTTCATTTCCTCACCTTTAATAAACTATCAAGGTATATAAATTAATTTGCTTCATTTAGGTTTTTTTAAGCATGTATGTGTAAATATATAAACCTCCTAATTGGTGGGATATGGAACTAACTGTATGTTGGCTTGCATGAGAGTCTCTAGATTAAGAGACCCTAAACCAGTGGTTCCCAACGTGGGGCCCACGCCCCACAGGGGGAAAATTTGTTTAATGGGGGCAATTGGAACCTTGTTTAAACCAAGTTAATGACCTTTAAGGCTTCCTCCGCGTGAGTAGGAGTTCACTTTTTGAATAGTAAGAATTATATGTCACGGGGGGGGGAGCATCAGGATTTTAGAGATGCTTAGGTATGGCCAAAAAAAGGTTGGGAACCACTGCCCTAAACCAAGTAGAATAATGTAAGTATGACTAGGATAAAACTGGACTTTGGTTGTACGTAATGTGCCAAGTAACCTTTGCTGTCCTTGTAATTAACAGGGAACGCTACATGTAGCATGTGTACAATTAAGGCTGATAATCTAATCTATACCTTCTTGATCATACTAAAAAAAAGCATTATATCTTTGACTTATTAGATAGACCCCGTAAGTGTTTCTGAATGACTTTGCATGTGGGAGGAACACTTAATGGTGCAGAAAAATCCATATTAGCCTGCCAGTCCAATTATAGTAAAGATTTACCGAACAAAATACTTTAAGGGGATAGAGAAGACAGAGAAGTAGGGTGCACAATAAAGGACTAGTACAGTTATATCTATGGACTGAAACAAGCTATTCTAGCTCAATAGATTTACTCAGGGTTTTTAATAGCACCTTGTATCTTGGTTTTATTCTGATAACTGAATAAGAAAGTTAGGAACACCAGAACTAGTACCAGAAATAATTAGGATTATTTGGTTGTTTGTCTGTGGGTGACTGTATTGATAGGCAGAACCACTAACTGGGTATAAATATTACTAGAATTTATCTACAGTAAGTAAATTTAAAATTTACCTGAATAGGCAAGAATAAATTAAGAAGCAATGATCTAATAGAGCCGTAGTGACAATGGTTAGAATGCAGTATTGCAGGCTAATTTTGTTGACTGCCGATTGCCAGCAGTTCGATTCTCACCGGCTCAAGGTTACTCAGCTTTCCATCCTTTCAAGGTCAGTAAAATGAGGACCCAGATTGTTGGGGGCAATATGCTGACTCTGTAAAACGCTTAGAGAGGGCTGTAAAGTACTGTGTAGTCTGAGTGCTATTGCTATCTTCCTGTAAAATAATGTTCCACACTTTCAAAGAAATGCTGCTGGATATGCCTAAAATGAGGCACAAAATGAAACAGTCATCTCAGTCAATTGTGAAATTTTATACAGGGCAAGATAAGCAAACCTGAATTTATCACGGATTGCCTTTTAAAAATACATTCCTAAAATGTAGCCCCTTTGTTAAACTTGACTGCTTTCAGAAAAATTGTCTTGGTTTTGACCTTTCCTATGTACATGCAAACGAATGGTGTTGTTCTAGAAGGGTGGTTAGATGTATTTATAATGACTAAGTTGCTTCTGCAGATGAAGCATTTGTATTATTTGCCCTCTTCAGTTCTCTGTGTGATTAAATTCTCTCATTACAATGAAGGCCATTTATCATTCTCAATGTACAGATAATATGATGATTGATGGCTTTGCATCCAACTGTATAATATGCAAATATAGCCTTCTTTTTCTTTAACAAAACATTATTCTTTCATTTTTAAATCCCCTTAAACATGAATACATTACATTTCTTATGGAATATGATATTACAGGGCTTGAACTCCCCTTGACCTACCCCTTAGACAACAAAAAAGATGATTTAATAGCTATTAAACTGAGCTAGCATTCCCATATTAAATTTATGCACCAAGGAAATCATTTGGCTTTTTAAAGCTATCTGAATAGAAATACTGCATTTATAAGTGAAATATTGAAAACTGAAAGCATCCGAAGCCTTCTTCAGCCTTTTGGAAAGTATATACAGCGGATGGGAGTCGGGATGGCCAATTTAGAACTCCAGTTTGAAGAAATACCACAGTGGGCATTCCTCTGCAGGCTGTTATCCTCTTCCAATGGAAAATGTTTAGAGGAATTATGGAATGAGAAAAGGTAGAGCTAATGCGCCGAGCCGAGCCTTGTTCTATGCAACAGTGCCACATTTTACAAATAAGAAAAAGTCTGATGGAATAAAAATGATAAAAATGCCGATACTATATTTTTGTTCCCAGTGAATAAATTAAGACCCCACAGTTTGTGATCAAACCACCAGAAGAAAAGCCAGCAGGTACTGTTCTTGATAATGACCTCCCCCAATAGACAAGGGACCTGCTCTAAGTAGCCGGGAGGCTTCCTTAGATTTTATCATGGCTTATTTTAGAAACCTAGAACGACTTTATAAAAACCAGTCACAATGCACAATTGCATTATCATGCCATTATGCTTAGCACAATAGGAGGGAAAAGACTCAGTGTAATACATATTGGGGGAAAAAAAATCTCTTTGTGAATTACTTTAGAGGGCTTTTTTGTCAAACATTCTCATTTTTTGAACAAGTAAATTGCTTGTAATAATAATAAACTCTCATTCTGGAAACATGTCAAAACTATTCACTGTCTTTGGACTCTGAAAGAGTACAAAATCTATAGGTGTTTATCTAATACATGGTAGAAATATCACCGTAAAACATGTTTTATTCACCAGAGTCAATTCTACTGCATAATGAATATAATCTGGTGCCCTGAATTCTACATAGTTATGTTTCATGTTTACACCTTTCAAAAGCGCAAAACTAAATGAAACTGGAATGGTTATTCAAATATGCCTAGCTAAGCAGCAAGAGGAATTCTGTACACATAATCTAACTATGGTAATCCTCGCTTAGTGACTACAATTGGGACTGGCAACATGGTTGCTAAGCAAATCACCATGCAATAAAGTTACAACTTCACTTCCCATTCAGTTGTTAAGCAAACCACCAGTCATTAAATGAGACATCACATGATTGCAACTTGTGATTTTACTGCTGGCTTCCCCATTGACTATGCTTGTTGGAAGATGATTGTGAAGTGAACAAATAGCAATCATGTGAATGTAGGAATCGGGATGCTGTGATAGTTGTAAATATCCACTGGTTGCCAATGCCGAAATGTCAATCACATGACTCCAGGACATTGTGATAGTCGTAAATGTAAGGACTGGTTGTAAAGTTACTATCGTAACTTAAAACAGTTACTAAACAGGGCAATTAGTGAGGTCTACCTGTAGTGGGTAAGGCACCAAGATAGAAACTGCAATACCGTGAGTTCTAGTCCTGCCTTAGGCATGAAGCCAGTTCTCAGCTCAAGGGAGGAGGCAATGGCAAGCCACTTCTTAAATCTTGCCAATAAAATTCCAGGGATTAGTCACCAGGAGTCAACACTGACTTGAAGGAACAAACACAAGACCCACAAATCTAATTTAGCAGAGACAATTATTAATACTAATACATGGAAAGGATAACTGAAACAATTCATTTGCTTTGAATCAGTAATCAGTCAATTTATTCTTACTTATTCAATAAGTAAATGCTATCTCTTTTTCCCATCTAATCATTATAGGAGTCATTTTATACACCATAGTTATAAATATTATGGATACAAAAAGTAACCCTGTTAAAGAGCCGAGGTGGCACAGTGGTTAGAGTGCAGTACTGCAGGCTACTTCAGCTGACTGCTAGCTGCAGTTCGGCAGTTCAAATCTCACCGGCTCAAGGTTGACTCAGCCTACCATCCTTCCAAGGTGGGTAAAATGAGGACCCAGATTGTTGGGGGCAATATGCTGACTCTGTGAACCGCTTAGAGAGGGCTGTAAAGCACTGTAAAGCGGTATATAAGTCTAAGTGCTATTGCTATTGCTATATATATAAAGCAGCCATTCATTTTCTCCACCTTTAGTTCTTATGTCAGTCTTCATTCTGGATGCTACTTCATCTGTCAGCCTATGGCAGATGACACAAGTTTAGACCTGAAAGACTGACATTTAGCCTTTCCTTAGCTGTAGTCAATCAACACATTCCTGTCTGAACTTTGGAGTACATTTTGCAAAATAGTTGGATAGTGTCAGTCAGATTCCTGTTTAAAAACTGCTCCTTCTCCCTTTTCCCTCTAGGAAATGAAGTCATGTGTGCAAGTTGTTTTGCTGGCTTGTCTGACAGCCTTTCCATCATAAGCTCTGTAGGGGGGAACCTTAACACTATCAGATAATAGCTGTCTGTGATGGAGTTTGTACCTCCTTCAAGAAAAATGCTTGTCACTATAAGGTACAACCCCAAAATAAAAATGTAAAAACTACAACTAAAAGGAAAGAATTCAAAGAAGATAACTGCATTTTGACTATTTTGAAGATGACTGGTAAAATATAATCATTGTGTGTCAATCAGTAACTTAGCTGATTGGCAACATCGACTCAGATAAATCTTGACATGCTCCGTTAAGTTTTTATAGAATGACATGTCTTTGGTCAATATATGCACTATTCTAACTTCTGAAAATTGAGCCATTTTCAAAATATTGCTGATCATTTGTTTAGGAATTTAAAGATCCCATTTAGTTACACAAAGGTCTAGCTAGTGCTTAGTTATGCTTTGCTATCTTGCTGATTAGGAAAAATATTAGGAAAAAAAAGCCTGCAGACATTCATTTGAAATGAAGTTGTGGGTGCTCTCTATTACGCAACATGGCCATTCACTATGTGTTATAAAATCCATTGGATATTAATTGGTGAGAAGGTTTTCTAATTGCCTTCAATTTTTTCAACCATCATGGTCTTTTCCAATGATTCTTGTTTTAACAGATTAACAGAGTTGGAAGGGACCTTGTAGGTCATCTAGTCCAACCCCCCGCTGAAGCAGGAGACCCTACACCATTTCTGACAAATGGCAGTCCAATCTCTTCTTGAAAGTCTCAAGTGATGAAGCTCCCACAATTTCCGAAGGCAAGCTGTTCCACTGGTTGACTGTTCTCACTGTCAGGAAGTTCCTCCTTATTTCTAGGTTGAATCTCTCCTTGATCAGTTTCCATCCATTATTCTAGTTTTACTTTATCTAGTATTGAATGATTTATTGATTTTAACTTATTAAATTTAGACCCAACTCTAGACATTTGCAGAATGGTTCATCCTTTATGTTTAAGAATGATGTTCCATATTAACTTATATGATAAGCAGTTATTCATCTGAGCAATCATGACATGGACAGTCCTTAAGAACACATATTAATTAATTAAGGGAATATTGCTTTCTTAGAATACCATTGTCACTATGTTCATTTTTACTTGTCAGCTGGACTCTTATTTTGAAATGACACTGTACACTGATATGATGTCCTCATGTGATACCTGTACTGCGCATGTTTTAATCTTTCCTTTGTTCTCTTTGTTCTTCACCATGTAGACACAGACTTAGGTGTTCTTATTTTTGTTATGAAATTTATTATGTTTATTCTTTCCTGGACTCCGGTCTTATTCTTGAGGATTGAGGGCAGGGAAACAAGATTCATTCCACCTCTAATTATTTTTATCTCCGCAACAACCATAATTTACCATTAATAACATTTTATCAGTTTGTTGTGATGGGTGGCTATAGAAATCAATTGAATAAATAAATACATTTTAAAATAAGCATTTGGAAATTATGCATTTATAAGAATCCTGTAAAATTAAACAATGCAACACCAAGGAGAAATAATGTTTGGTGTGACTAGAGACAAATCCTTCAGCTATCACTAGTTACCCAGGATAATGTGAGCTGTTATACTGACTACTTTTCAGGGTTATTTAGCCTCTATATCAAGGCACAGATGCTTCTTGATTCTGATGGATGCTGTATAGACAGTAAGGAAGATTACCTAGATAGAGATATGCAAGTTTTGTTACCAAAACAAAAAGAGGTAAAACATAACATTAGTTCACAATAGGGAGAAAGTATTTGTAAAGGCCTTACACAGACACCCATAATTCACAAGAATATAATAAAGGGGAGGAGGTACAGCACAATTATATTCACTAGATTTTGTTATTATAGTCAATCTCAATAAAAGTAATTTTAGCAGTCCTGTGGACTGCTAAATTTATTTATTTATGAATTTATTTATTTATTTGTTTGCTTGTTTCTCTCTCTCTCTCTCTCTCTCTCTCTCTCTCTCTCTCTCTCTCTCCCCCCTTACTTACTTACTGACTGCCTTTATTATTTTTTACATATAACTCAAATCAGCAAACATATCCAACATACCTTCCTCCTTCTATTTTCCACATCCCTGTGAAGTGAGTGACTGGCTCAAGGTCACCCAGTTGGCTTTCAAGGCTAAGGCAGGACTGAAACTCAAGGTCTTCTACTTTCTAGCCTAGTGCCTTGGTCTGATTTCTTGGTCTACTCTATGTAGAAGAGCTGATAGATACACAGCAATGAATATTAAAGAATCATGTAGATGACAACCTGGCAAATTTCCCTTCTTAACTAAAATTATCCTAAAAAAAATCAAATTATTTTTTCTAGCATATTAGAAAAACCAATCTCCTTATATAAAACAGTGCACGACAGAATATTGCAGAGTAAGTTAATATTGCAAAAAAGCAGAATAGACATGGATAAGGTGGTCTTCATATGAGAACAAGCATATTTTAAATATGGCCCTATTTTCTTTTGAAACATAATGGATAGCATGTTGATCTGACTTAGGATATTGATTTACCTGAACTGAAAAATGAACTTTTGCAATGTAAAAACGTAACAAAATGAAATAAGTTTATTAATGCTTTATTTCCAAATGTTACATTTTTTCATTGGGGAACAAATTTTGTATGACAATGTTTGGCAAAGCTTTCTCACTGAAAACTGAGGCAGTAGAATCACAAGCAAGAAAAATTGGCAGTATCAACATCGGGAAATTGGACAAGAAGCAATACTGAACTGACTAGCTTTGAAAATTGAACCTGTAAACCACTTCCACTCATCCCCCTGTAAAGCTCTGATAAATATCAATAAATGTTTGAATTAGAGTTATAATTTAAAATGAAAGCATATCAGAATCTTGCACCTTAGTGAACAGTACATTGTCTGGGTCAATTTACTTTATACAAAATCTTGATAACAATGATTATATTAATTAAATATACATAATAATACTCTTTCAGCTTCTCAGATTTACATATACATTGTAATTATAATGTATTCTATTTTGTGGCAGTATATAAAATAGTGTTTCTCTAATTTCTACTTTCTATGTCTTATTACTAGCCTCTAATACAACAATTCCCATATTAAGAGGTATTATGTATCTATCCATCATCCCTTATTTTTTTTACTTTTTAAGCTTCCATAATAGTAATCTTGACTTCTAACATTTACTTATACATATTAACTATAATAGCTTCTATCATATAACAGTATGCATAATAACATTTCCCCAATTTTTAATTTCTAGCTCTATTTTTTAGTCTTTAATAAAACAAATCCCATATTAAGATATATTCTATATCTATCCATCATCTCTTGTCCTTTTTAGTATTTCAACTCTTATTGACTTTTTAATCAGTCTCCCTTGCTCCTCCCTTAGGATCTTGTATCCCTCTACATCACTCATATTTAATCTAAATGTCTTCTCTGCCTCCACATCGGCCTCTTGCTGTCTGCTCTCTAAGATACCCATCAGAACCTCTTTGGTCTCTGGTAAGGAATCTTCCTTTTGTTCTTTTCTACATTTTGCCCTCTTGAAAAAACATTTATCTGTTCTATTTTTACTGTCTCTTCTATATCTTTATCGACTTGTTTAATTTGTTGGTGAAACTATTTTCTTGTTGAATTAAGGTCCTCTTGTTGATAGAAGTTCCTAAAACTGTTCCACGCAACTTCCTACGATCCTGATGTGAATCTGTGTTTCTATATGGTTTCTATAAAATCTTTTATAGAATTTTTCTTTTATTCAGGGAGAAGACAAGGGAACCATCATTCTCTCTTCTGGTACTTCTGTATCTAAGAGAGAGGTCAGAATGAAACTACAGATTTCAGGAAAAGATAAAGCTTGGAACTGAAGACAATGCGAGAAAAGAAAAAAAACCTCAAGAACCCGACAAGTCTTAATTCACCTTTCCCTTCCAGGCATAAGGGCATAAACAACAAAAGAGAACTAAAGCAATAAACCAATAACTCAAATCAATGCATAATCTGAACATAAAACATAATTCAAACCCACCCCTTATTTTCCTAATTTTCTATTTCCTTCTGATTTTCCAGGCCATTTCCAGATTGGGGTATATTTCTTACCTGGCAAGTAAGGTAAGAGAGAAGTCATTTCTTGGCAATGGATAAAGGCAAAAGAATAAAGGCAAAATGAAAGTGATTGTCTTGTCTTTTAAGTTTACTCCCTCCTAAAAGCAGGGAAAATGTGCTGGTTGCTTAGAATTTGAGTTCCCTTGTCTTTGCTGAACTCTCCTTATGATCAAGAATGATCCGTTGATTAACACATTCATATATGAACTTGTGGGTTGTGTTTTCTCCTTTTACTTCAGGGTGACACACATACAGTACACAACACATATTTGATAATAATAAAGTGCTAATAGAGTTGCTGCTCATTTTGTGTTCTATTTATTACACAAGCAGGAAAACATACATGCTTAAGATACCTTTTCCCTCCCAATGTTCACCTCCCGATGACCCTGACCCGATATAACCTCCCTATCGCAAGGCCCATCACAAGACCTTCACTTGACACACCTGACACCTGAAGCCCTTATAAACATAAGAACACTGATAGTGACATCCCTTAAACTCTGCTGAAGATGTTACCTAGCCTGATAACGAAATGTTCAGAAACCAACCCACAAGCTCGGAGCACAAATCTTCACCCTCATCCTATACCCGAGCTACAGATATTCACCACTATTGCATACCTTTTCCCTTATGACTTCTCTTGCAGGTAAGGATGAAACTCAATTATAGCACTGAAAATAGAAGAACTATCAATTAAATTTGAGGGAACAGCTACTCAGACAACATACTACACTGATGGTAAAAAGTTTTACATGTCAACTATTGTACAGACCTTTTCATTTTTCAAAATGACTTTGGCATGATCTCTTCACAAAATGTGAAGCAGTATGCTCCCTCCCATATTTGGGTATACCAGGTGATCTTGAGAAAAAACATATAATCCCTCCCATATATATACATATATATATATATGTTATATTTTTACATAAATAAAGGGAGACTAGTATAGATCTATTTCAAGCTATTTAGCTCTCATCAGCCAGCCACACCTTTATGGGATGATAGTTACTACCTGAGGAATGAGTGACTTTGAGATGAAAGAAAGAGAGGGGAAAGAGAGAGAGAGAGCGAGAGAGAGAGAGAGAGAGAGAGAGAGAGAGAGAGAGAGAGAGAGAGAGAGAGAGAGAGAGTTCCTGGAAGTAGATATTGTTCTCGTTAGATGTATTCTCACCCAAGCGTTTTTCTTGTCACTGTGATAACTTCTTGTGTAAGAGTAGAGCTGTAGAGACTAAAAGGTAAATGTTTCCCTGTCCAGTTGTGTCTGACTCTGATGACAATGCTCATCTCCGTTTCTTGGCCGAGGAAGTCATTGTTGTCCAAAGACAATTTCCATGGGCAGGTGGCCAGCATGACTCACGGAATGCTGTTACCTTCCCACTGAAGTGCTACCTATTAATCTACTTGCATTTGCATGCATGCATTCGAATGCATTTGCATTCGAACTGCTAGGTGAGCAAGAGCTGGATCAAGTAATAGAAGCTCACTCCGTTGTGTGGAGCTCGGGTCTCGAACCCAGGCTGTCAGTTTTCTAGCTGACAAACTCAGTGTCCTTAACTGCTGAGTCATCGCACCCCCCATATTGTCATATTAATTAGGTTACAAACACATGACTTTCAATTTCATATCTAACAACTGCTTTTCTTAGTGGCCACTATCTATAGATAATTCTCACTATTTTTTACTTTCCCCTTTCTATTCCATTTTTTTGTCCCCATCAATTGTTGTGAAGGCATATTTGTATATCTATAAAATCTATACCTATATATAATATAGGACAGAACACAATAATTTGATGTTTTGAATTGTGATCCACAAAAAAGTATGCAACAATAAATCTGATATAAGATGATACAAGACTTTGCATCGCCTTATTGCAGTAGATCGGGGTGTCAAACTCACGTCGTCACGGCGGCGTCATGTGACGTATCGGGACTTTTTCCCCCTTTGCTAAACCGGGTGTTGGTGTGGACAACGTGTGATGCATCCGGCCCACGGGCCGGGAGTTTGACAGCCCTGTAGTAGATGAACACTGCTATCTTATGCATACAAGTTATGGATTCCAATTGATAATATCCTTCATGTTGATTGCATCTTTATTTGATGGTGTGATAGTCAGGTGCCTGCATAAATTTGAAACAATGGATATTTCCATGGGGCAGGCTTCAGCTGGAGGAAATTTTGAACTATCAAGGAGAAAACCATACCCTCACCAATACTAGCAGGGCAAGCTATTGTACATAAACAGAAAGCAAACCTGACACCTGACATCAGTCACTAGCACTGATGATGCTACTTACCATATTTTTCAGAGTATAAGACGCACCTTTCCCCCCCTAAAAGTGGGTAAAAATTTAGGTGCGTCTTATAGACCAAATACGGGCATTTTTGGCCTTCCGAACTCTCCGCGTGTCGCGTTTTCGCCGTCCCCGGCCCCCAGAAGGACTCTGCAGTGCTCCTGTTTTTGCCAAAAACGGGCCTGTTTTTGGGCTCCCAAACCCTCAGTGCGTCACATTTTCGCTCTCCCTGGCCCCCAGAAGCACTCTGCAGTGCTCTGCACAGCCCGTTTTTGCCAAAAACAGGCCCATTTTCGCAAAAATGGGCCCGTTTTTGGGCTCCCAAGCCCTCCTCGTGTTGTGTTTTCACCCTCCCCGGCCCCCAGAAGCACTCTGCTGGCAAAAATGGGCCCATTTTTGGCAAAAACGGGACATGTGGAGTACTGCAGAGTGCTTCTGGGGGCCGGGGAGGGCGAAAACGCAACGTGCGGAGGCCAAATTTTTTTTTTCTTGTTTTCCTCCTGTAAATTTAGGTGCGTCTTATAGTCCGGTGCATCTTATAGTCTGAAAAATACGGTAGTCAGATAATGAAATATTCAAGCAAACAACCAATCTCAGAAAGCACCAAGGCTTTTAAAATAATATGCAGAGGTCATTTAATTCTTCCTTACCTAAAATGTAACAACTACAGATTCCCTCCCCACACCCCATTATTTCCCTAAACCTGCAAGTTTGAGGATCTCTGCCATATTCACCATGGCACAGGAGTCCCATTGTAATTTACCTCATGTTATGAGCAGACCTTCTTATGTGAGACAGCCAAGATTGGAAATAATGGCTCTTTATTGATTAAACTGCCCATCAACATCTGTGGCCAGACAGTGTAACATCAGAACAACAGATGTGATTTAGAATCTGTTGATAGATTGATACTAGTGTCTGAAAATGTAAGCAGCTGGAAAGTTCATAAGGCTTCGGAAGAATTCCAGATCAGATGCCTACAATATGAAAGGATAGTGACTGCAGAATGTTCAGAGGGGCTATATTTGCATTTACAAATTAAAAGGAGTAGCACTGAGAGATGGAAAATAAATGAGGAGATGAATCGAACAACACAATTCAGGTGAATCTAATAGTAAGCCGGACTATCTAAGAGAGGGGTCTCCAATCTTGTCAGCTCATATTATTTTCATTAAGTTTCAGATTTGTTCATTGATGTCCAAACATTATATTAAAATAATTTAATATTAACTAATAGTCCTGTGAATAATAGTAACAGCAATAATGAATAGTCCCACTGATCCTTGGGATGGATACTTACCACATTGGGGAACCCCTGATCTAGAACATCACAGCAACACATGCTTTTATTTCTCACATGAGTTTGACCTTCATGTAGAATGCAAAAATGCTAACTAGGGATAGAAGAACTAGGGAATTAAGTTTCTAGACAAAACATTCTCCAATTGGGTAGAAAGGTTAAATAGCTTTCCTCTGAAATGTTTTCTCATTTTACTAAGAAAACCAGCAACTATCTCTTCAGATAAGTAAAACTGTGAAATATGCAGGGCTAACCCAATTGTTTCTTATTTAGTTAGAGCTTGCCATTTTGAAAGTATGTTGAATGAAGCTTACAAAAACTGCATATTTAAATATCCAATTATTAGTCTGGTTCAAATAGTAATACATTTTCATCATAAAATTATCATTATAGTTGTGAATGATTCTATTTTTATGCTCAGATCCCTGTAGCCAGGGGTGGGTTCCAACTTACCTCGCTGCCGGTTCGCTCCCTCCCGTGCTGCGTGGGCGCGCCTCGTGGGCACGCGCGTGCACTTCGCGCGCGCATGTGCAGTAACAACCCCCTCCAAAAAAAGCCGAAAAAAAGATGGCGACCGCATGCACAGTGCCGGAAATCGGCTTCTGGGCATGCTCAGAAAAAAAAAAAAAAATAAAAAAAAAAAAAAAAAAGATGGTGGCCCCCACAGACCGGCACCAACCGATCTGGTTTGGTGACATCACCAGCAGGCCGCTACCGGTTCGAGAGAACCGGTCCGAACCGGGAGGAACCCACCCCTGCCTGTAGCTATGGTCATTTCACAGGCAGTAGAAAATGGGAGTAAAAATGTTCTAAACCAGGAGTCTCCAACCTTGGCAACTTTAAGACTTGTGGACTTCAATTCCCAGCAAAGCTGGCTGAGGAACTCTGGGAGTTGAAGTCCACAAGTGTTAAAGTTGCCAAGGCTGGAGACCCCTGTTCTAAACAGTACCTGACTCATCTGTGCCAATCAAGATCTTTCCTGGTTCAAGACATATTTTTCAGAAATTCGCAAATACATAGCCATTTAATTGGTAATAGAATCCCACTTTACTTATTTGAATCCCCAATTGGAAATATAGAACTTCCACTAGTGATGGGTTGATTATTAGCCTGGCCAAAGAAGCCACAGAATTAGAATTGTAGGACATGTAATATATCTGTGCTACAAAGCAGAAGCTATAATTTGTTTCAGCAATGGCACATTTTCTGCCCAATTACCTTTTCCTAGGCCAAGAATTGCATTTGGTCTTTGAGTGGCAAGCCAGGGGCCATAGTTTTAAAAATAGCAGCTGCAGGAGTGTTAAAAAAGGACTATATTTACATATATTTAATTAATTTAAATATTGTCCATAGATTATTCCCTGTATTTAATCACATCCTCTTTTCTATTGTTTTCAAAATTAGAACTGGTAATTTTGAAGATCTCTCTCTCTCTCTCTCTCTCTCTCTCTCTCTCTCTCTCTCTCTCTCTCTCACACACACACACACACACACACACACCCTCCATTTAACATCACTGAACACCTCTCTCTCTCTCTCTCTCTCTCTCTCTCTCTCTCTCTCTCTCCCTCTCTCTCCCCCTCCCTCCCTCCCTCCTTTGTGGGGTGTTCTGTAACCTGAAATAGTGCAATCTAATCTAAAGAAGCAACCATGATAATAATATAGGAGAACACAGACATCTGCATTTATGTCAGGCACAATGAATCAGGACCATTTGTAAGATTGCAGCATAGACAATTCATTGAAGCCTATACACAAGAATCTAGTCAATTTACAGTCAGCACTAAATTAGTGCTAGATAAGGGTTAAAGGAATTCACAGGGACTTGGATCTCTTGAGGCAATGCAAGGATTCTACACTGATGACACATTTAAGTCTCCCTCCCCACTCTGCCTGCTCTTCGCCTACATCTTATGTGCCATGATAACCCCCCAATAATCTTCACCCATTTATAAATAGTTTGAACAACATGAGCTGCAGGCAGATTCCAATTATGAGAATTTGTTTTTCAGATTCTCATGAGTCAATAAAATATTCTGATATTTCATTAATAAAATAAAAGAGTTGCAATCTCATCCAGAAATCCTATGAAATAAGTGGACAATCATAAAACACTCATGTGATTTTTAGAGTTAACATCAATTTTAATGAATTAATGCATATTATAGTTAGTGGGTATGATGTGCAATTTATGGGAATTACTCTCTAATTTAGCAATTAAAATACAATTATCTTAAAATGATCCTAACCATCTAATTCTACTTTCCAATACTTATGTCATTTTAGCATAAATTAGAGATTTGCAACTTTCTTAGCTCAAAAACACTACACAAGTAGAAGTACAAATAATGTTAATTAGTTTCTAGGGAACTGTATGTTATATAAAAAATTCAAACAAACTTGTGTCAGTATAAAAGCAGGAAGCAGCAAGAACACATAAAAGATGCTAATCTACATCACAGGTACACCAAATGTATCACTTACATACCTCTTTTTGAAGGTGACATTCATCATTTTTATCCAACAGAAATAAAATAATAATTGAACTCAGATTATAAAATGGTAGTTAATTTAAGGAAAACTAAAGACATCTGTAGGAAATAAATTTTAACTTATATTGAGGTACTATTTTTAGCCTGTTCCCTATTGCAGTTTTTCTTGTCACATACTATTCCCATCACAATAGCTGTATGGATAACCCATGCAGATAATAATTATATGGATATATGAGTCATACTTGTAGGTCTAAGAAATAAGAGTTCAATTTAGTGTAGTTGTACAAAGAAAGTAAGCTCTTTTGAATTAATCTACTGTGTTCTATGGAATGAATGAAATGGACAGCAATCTAGATTTTTGGTTAAAATGAGAAGTCTAATGGCAGATTTGGACTCCCTTCAGAATGAATTATTTAATTAATGTTTTCACATTCTTCATTCTCAATGTATATGGCTGGCTTTTATTGGATGGGATACTACATAAAATATAGTCTGAGCGTTCAATTATTTTCACTAGAAAAGGTAAACTCTACAGATTGTATAAATAAAAATGCAAACATGTGTTCGCCTATTGAAATATAGTTCTATCGTGTCACATTCTTTATTTTTTATGTGAGATTTTATGAACACTAAAGTTGTTACATTAGCAAAGCACATGTCTGCATGCAATATGTACAGACTCAGTCCCTGGCATCTCCACGTTCAGCTGGAAAAGCTATTGCCTGAAGCCATGTCAGTTAGCATTGACAAACCTGGCTACACAAAGAGCCTTATTCAAGTAATATAAATTCTCATATCTCTGTGTATATCTTGTTAAGGGTGTAGACTAAGACCTATTTTAATATTAAAGGGTCAATATTAAAGGGGGGGGGAATGACATTGCCATAGGTCTATACTATAGGCCACACCCAACCTAACAGAGGAAATAGATGAACTTTTTGCTAGTCAGCTAACTAAGGTATGTAGGAAGCACATCACAATAGTAATGGGGGATTTTAACTACCCTGACATCAACTGGGAGACAAACTCTGCACCAAGTGGAAGATCCAACAGGTTCCTAACAAACCTACCAGACAACTTTGTTTCCCAAAAAGTAGAGAAGGGAACAAGGGGATCAGCCATATTGGACTTAATTCTCACTAACAGAGATGAAATGATAGAAGGTGTTGAAGCTACAGGAACCTTGGGGCAAGTGATCATGCAATATTGGAATTCAACATTATGCAAGCACAAGTAGTAGAACAAAGTCAAACTATAGTCTTGGACTTTAAGAAAGCTAATTTCAATAAACTTAGAAAGAGCTTGGGAAGGATTCCATGGATGAAAATCCTCAAGGGGAAAACAACTCAAGAAGCTTGGGAAATTTTGAAAAGTAAGATTATAAAAGCCCAGTTTAGCACAATACCAATGAAGAAGAAAAATAACAGCTCTCAAAAGAAACTAGCATGGCTGCATAAAGAACTCTCTGAAAAATTGAAAGACAAAAAGGACAAGTATAAAAAGTGGAAAGAGGGGGAAATAACTAAGGCAGAATATCAGCAAATAGCCCGAGCCTGTAAAGATGAAGTAAGGAAATCTAAGGCTCACAATGAACAAATGCTTGTGACAAAAGTAAAAAATAACAAAAAAGCTTCTTCCAACCTATTAAAAACAAGAAAAAAGTCAAGGAAACAATTGGTCCATTGTTGGGAGAAAGTGTCAAGAAGGTGACAAGCAACAGGGAGAAAGCAGAGCTACTTAACTCGTTATTTGCATCTGTCTTTACACAACGG
>QLTV01004142.1:767159-795984 GCA_003457575.1 Thermophis baileyi
TTATGATGTAAGCCGCCCAGAGTCCTTCGGGAGTTGGGCGGCATATAAATTTTATAAAATAAATAAATAAATAAATAAATGCCATGTGATGCTACCTTAAGTCAGAATAACCTGCATTATAGCTGGAATAAACTTTAAATTACTGTTAAAAAAAAAAAGAATATGAGTCTTTCCGCACCTAATCCAACACCTTAACTATTATGTCATATTAGTTCCCCACAAAGGAAGGAAGGAAGGAAGGAAGGAAGGAAGGAAGGAAGGAAGGAAGGAAGGAAGGAAGGAAAGGAAGGATTTTTTTGCTGACAAAAATCTAATAGTTGTTCAGCTCAAGAAGTCGATCAACTCTTCTTTGAATGGCTGTTTTGTTTTCTTAAACATAAACATAAACACAAGTACGTTTGATTCCACGATATAGACAAATTGACTCCATCAATCTTTTTCTTTTGTTATTAAATCAAGTGACTAAATAACATTAGTTAATAACCTAAGCTCTTATTAAAAACTATTCAGCACAAAGATGTATTAATGCACCCAAAGAGCAATCCTCCAATAATTTTAATGGAAGACAGCAAATATAGATATATCATGGAAATAAATGCATATTCTGTAAAAAAAAAAACAGGCCATGTGAGGGAAAGGAAAGGAAAAAGAGAATATAGGGAAATTATAGAATAACAGAGTAAAAAAATCGGCATTTTGAATAAGAACAATTAATTATAAACTTGCCACTGAAACTTGATTTGACAAAATCTCTGGAATGAATCCTACAAAATATTTTCACTCTTTATTGTGTATGATACAATTATCTTGCAAATTTGATCTTCAGGATTATTGCTAGACATTTTGCAAGATGGTGAAACCTTTTTCTGTTTTAATAAACCTTCAGTGCAGATGGTGGACTCGGGCTACTGTTAAAATGTTTTCTTCCTGAAAGTGATGCTTGTTATTTATGGCTTATATTTTTAATAAACCACCCTGAGTCTTTTGAAGCAGAATAGAGATATATGAATGTGTGTTTATGTATGTATAGCAGAGCAACAGAGAACAAATGGCTTAAATAAGGTGGCAGTAAATTTTTACAGGAGAAGAATGTCTAGTGCATGTTCATAATCTTTCTCCAGAAAATCTAATTGAACTATGTTGGCTTGTGTTTTTCTCCTATTTATTTTAAAGATTATTCCAAACACGTTTCTATACATCTAAAGACAAATAACAAAACATACCTTATTAGCTTCTATACAATACAGTCATTCCATAAAAATGATGGTTTCTGGGCAGTATACCAACTCACTAATGACTGTAGTATTTCAAAATTCCTCAATAACTTCTGCAGGGCAGCAGACTGGATAAAGCTTTTTTTGAATCAACCTATTGCTGACCTTATTTCATTTTCCGTAATTATACCATGCCTTATATATTATTTGCTAGCTACTAAATATCCCCTTAAATATTAAGATGAAAGTTTTATCAGCAACTTAAAAGTTAGGAAAGCCTATAATGAGTATGACCTCCAGTCTACTGGTGCAGCTGTCAAAGGCCAAATTTGGTTATAATTAACAAGAAGCTCCTATCTGCACTTCAGAACACATCCTGAGCACTGTAATTTAATCACAGGTAGTTCTCGACTTACAACAGTTCATTTAGTGACCATTTGAAGTTACAACAGCACTGAAAAAAGTGACTTATGTTGTTTTTCATACTTACAACCATTGCAGCATCCCCATGGTCACATGATCAACATTTGATGCTTGGCAGCTGACTCATCTTTATGATGGCTACAGTGTCCTGGGGTCATGTGAGCACATTTTGCGACCTCCTGACAAGCAAAGTCGATGGGGAAGCCAGATTCACTTAACAACCATGTTACTAACCTAACAACTGCAGTGTTTCACTTAACAACTGTAGCAAGAAAGGTCGTAAAATGGGGCAAAACTCACTTAATAAATGTTTCACTTAGCAGCAGAAATTTGGGGCTCAATTGTGATCGTTAAGTCGAGGAGCACCTCTATATCTTAAAAGGCCAAAAGAGCTCCATTCTTTCACGATGCCATCATTTAGAATTTCATGAATCAAACACCGCAAACATTGGACTCACACTCTTCTTTTTTATAGACATAAGGAGTGTGGAAGTTTTCATTCCAATTACAGCAGTTACGCTTGCTGTCCAAATCATAAATATTGGTTCATGTTAAGTATGGCACATTAAAACAAGGTCATAATTCATGCTGAAGGGCTGACCTTTGGATTTGTTGGCCTAAGAAATACCCACAGTTGAAAGTGCACATTGTATTCTTCCACAAGGGTTATATGCACATATCTATTTATGTAGTTCTAAACTTCCTTTATCATGTAAAGAATACTAAGTGCATTGTAATTTTTGCTCACTCCTGGTACTAGAATGCATACAAAATACAGTTAATTGAATTCACGTGGATTCAGAAAAGAAATGAATCTAGAAACTAAAAAGGTAAAAATAATAATAATAAAATGAACATATGAGGGGCCATGCAGACACTCACCCAATGGTTGTCCTGCAATGATCCTGGCATTTTCCCCTGCCACAGCAGCTCTTGCGTGCCTCTCACTCATGTATTGTACAAATGCATAACCTTTGTGCACTGAACAGCCAACTATTTTTCCATACTTTGCAAAGATTGCTTCTATATCTCCTTTTTTGACAATGGCTGTATTAAGATTACCAATGAAGACTCTAGAGTTGATGGATTTGGGATCATTCTTATTGGTGACATTACTGGTCTGTGTTTTGCCGGTCATGGTTGGCTCACTTGACTTCAGCCCTTGAAAAAAGATGACAAAGGGTTTGATTTAGTTGCATAAAAACATGGATAGATTAATGTAAGAATTATAACCTAATAAGGGGAATAATAACATTTAAATTAATATAAAGAAAAATTATGAGGAAGTTATCATATAATGCTGATCAATATTAAGAAAAAATGTAGAATTATTAAATACCCATTTTAAATATTTTTATTTTTTATGAACTTGAAATGTATAAATAAATCTGCTAAAATCAGCACTTCAACAATATTCACTTATTTTAGATTGAATGTTCAGTCTCTGGTTTATTAAATATTCATCTGCCTTCATCATGTAAAATAATAAAAGGTTTAGATACTATAGGTATCACTTAACGATCACAGTTGTGATCAGCAACTCCGTCGGTAAGCAATGTGAGCATTAACATCAATGGACTTATGACCTCACTTCCACCATGGTTAACCAAATCATGGTTTGGTTATGGTTGTTAAGTGAGATATCACATGACCACGATTTGCAATTTGCAATTTTATTGCCAGCTTCTCTATTGACATGCTTGTGAGAAGCCAGCTGTGAAGCATGCAAATTGGCACATGAATTTCAATCATGTAATTACAGGGGCATTGCAATGGTTGTAAGTGCAAAGAATGTTTGTAAAGTTACTTTTTCAGGACTGTTTTCAACAGTTGCTAAGTAGGGCATTCATTAAGTGAGAATGATTTATGGAAAACTATCTGTATTGATGAACTAAAAAGTATGGCTAGTCTTGGAGCAAATTTGAACTATGATGATTCTTTTACATGGTTCACCAGAATACGCTGTATTTTCCAATTTATATTATCGAGTAAATACTATCTAAATACTATAGACTACTCTAAAAAATTTAGATCATATTAGATATAAATGCTCTGTCAATATTTCCATTGGTTTCTTCACATAATAACTTCCGACATTAAATAAAGAAAAGTATTAGTAGTTGGAATAAATGCTAATTTTCATCAAATCGCAAAGCAGTCTCTTGTTTAGAGTTGAACCTGATTGAAGTCCTTGTAAATAAACAGATAAAAATGTACATGGTATGGCTACTCTGAGATGATGTGGTTTATCACAAAGAGTCTCTATCTTTCAACTGTGATTTATCCTGAAATTAATATTCAGGTAATACATTAACTATGGTGATCTCATCTTTATCATTTTATTTCTTAGAAAACTAGGCAGGGTGTCATGTATTTTGTTTTAATAAGTAGAAATGTTAGGCACAAGTAACCAGGAGCAGGAGCTGAGTTCAAAGCACTAAAAGTTAGTTACATGCTACCTATACATAAAAATATGATCTATTAATGGTCAAGGCAAATTGGCACTAGATAAGAGTCAATGGAATTCACGGGTGACTGGAATTAGGTCTCTTGTGGCTGCGTAAGGATTCCAAACTGATGATGCATTTGACCCAGGCTTTGGGCTTTGACTGGTCATCTCCTACAGAACAACTGTTACTTCTTAAGTTATTATCCTAAGATTGCTAAACACATTCTGACAATTAGAAAATACTTCTGAGTACTTATGGATATATCAGTATATGATATTTTATTTTTGTCATCTTTATTATTTTAATACTAAAGATGATAACCTGCCTCCTCAAAACATGGAAAGTCCTATCAGGCATCATAGTCACCAAGCTACAAGATAGACTAGTACAAAAGCATGCTTCGAAGGGCACTGGGAACAACATCAAGGCTCAAATCACTTGTTGCCCATAGATACAAGAGTTGCCCCAAAGGTCTAGACAGACCAATCTGAGCACAGCCTGGATTGATTACAGGAAAGCCACGACTCAATGCCACAAGCACATGATGTGTGAATGCCTTGCACTATACAAACAGGACATAAGGACCTTCCTCAAGAACTCAGTCAGACTGGAAAACAACACTGAAAGTCAACTAAAGTTAACTTGCACAAGTGGCCATCAAATGAGGCATATACCAAGGTGATGCTGATCTCGCTGCTGTTCCGCCTGTTCTGCATAGGCTTGAACCCACTCAGCCAGTTAATCACAAGGACTGGATACGGATCTAAGCTAAGAGTGGAATAACCATTGGTCAGTTCCTTTGCATGGATGACATTAAGCTGTATGCTAAGATTTAAAAAGACAATGACTCACTGATCCACCTGACATAGATCTAAAGGGAGGACACTGGGATGTTATTCGGATTGGAGAAGTGTGGCCAGATGGTAGTAAAGAGAAGGAAGATAGTTCAGTCTGATGGGGTGGAACTACCAGTGAGTCACATAACAGACATACAGACTGGCTACAAGTATCTTGGTATTCTACAGTCACATGAAAATTATATGAGGCAAGGAAGACAGGAACATCCAAGTACCTCCAAAGGATAGGACAGATCCTGAAGAGCTAGCTCAATAAGAAGAACAAGAATCACATCATTACCACGTATGTACTGCCAGTCATCAGATACCCTGCTGTTATAATGAGTTGGACAAAGGAGGGCATGAGGCTGCCAAAGTGAAGACCCAGAAGTTCCTCGCAATTACTGAGACTCCTAAGACTCCTGGGAGAGTGGCTCCAACAGATTCCAGGTGCAACATTAGAGTTCTCTGTCCAGAAATGTGCAGTGCTAGGAACAGCTAAGATCCAATTCCAGTACTTTTCATAATCATTGATTATGGATGAATATCAATGACAAGTCTCTCCAAAACTTTGCCAAAACCCCTGTAGGGATTACACCAGGCAAATGCCAGGAATCAACAATGATGCAAAAACACCAGAAAAAAGTCATTTCATATAGATGTGAAAAGACACAAAGGGTGGATGGAAACTTCAACTTTAAGTTAACTTTAAGTTCAACTTTAAGTTAACAGTAAATTATCATGGAGCAGAAATTTGCCAGCACCATCTTTTCACTTTGGAAGGAACCAGAAAGATTATAGTTCAGTTTCTCTTACATTATATTAGAAATTCAGTTTCTCTGAGAAATTATATAGAACTAAGAGGATAACATTTTCTGTTCCAACTGTTCCTGACAGTTTCCATTCCATAACCAAGGGAGAAAACACACTTTTTAACATAGTAGGCAGGGCAATAATCCAAACCTTGAGGAAAATTTTAAAATGAATTTTTTTTTGATAAATTCCAAAAATAAATTGTAATATCCTCAGCATACACAGATAAGCACAAAGCAAAATGTTATAAAAGAAGCATTAAAAGAGAACTTCTTACTTCTTAAATATTGGCTTGATTCAGATTAAGTAGAAAAACTGAATGCTGGAGGGCCATATGAAACTCTTCGTGGCCTCCACTGACTTATTTTCATCCAGAATAAATTCTTAAAAATTAGTTCATATTCAGGAACATTTAAACAGCCTTAAGAAATGTACAGCACAATTCTACAAACTTCCACTGACATATAAGTCTTGTTGAATTAAATGTGGCTTATTTATAAGATAGATATGATTTCAGTTTAACATAAATAAGTGAACCATAGACAATTCAAGTTTTTTATATACTATCAAAAATTGAAGATAATCCTTGATTTAAATCTTCCAGTGTTATGACTCACACACATTAGGGATTTATAGAGTATTTTCTTTGTTTTATGTCAAAACAATGTCACATTTTAAATTCAGTGTCATTTATGAAGGCTTCAACAAACATTAATAGGATTCTGTGTTATAAACCAAGCATTAGAATAGCAAAGTGCGGAGAGTATTATTCAGAAAGAGAAGAAATTCTCCGATGGTTATTTTCATATTATTAAAATGTGCCTTGTAGAAATTTGGTAAAGTAAGAATAATATTGATGTTTGCATAATTAAAATTCGATTGACTGCAATTTGATTGCCTTTGATGTGAAAAAATAATCTCCGTTGTTTAAATTTCCATATAAGAAAAGAAGTCAAGAATTTCCATAGCAATGAATAACAAAAAAAACCCCTGACATACTACTTTTGAACCTGGAGTTACTGTTTTACCTATAGAATCAGCAATACGAAATGTGTTTGTGATACATATAATCCTTACAGTATTAGATTTGTATATACACAATTGATCTTTATTGCAATAATGATAACTATTTGTAACATTTGACTTCATAAAATTCAGAAATTCATAAAATTCCCAGGCTACTGGAACAAGTAAAAATAAGTAAGATAGATCAGGGGAGCTCTCATAAACACCTCTTCTTCCTTGATTCCAAACATTTCAAGTATGCAAAGCATATTGTAGATAGTACATATGGACCTAATTTACATAAGAGTTTAACCATAATATGGTTTGTTTATTTTTGGCTCAATGCACTTACAATCCTACCCATTGTGGTGTCTCCAATGTGGCATGTTTAAAGAAATCATTTATTAATAGGTAAACATAATCATTGTCTTCTTTTCTAGTTTGTAACTTGGCCTATAAAGATCTGGATAAGCAAATGAAAAGAAACAGAAAACCTAGCTTTTTGCTTCTATCTGTTAATTATCTGGAACATGCAGTCCAGACAGGGTGTTGTCATTCTAGATGAACACTAATTATTTCTCTCCATTAATTTTTATTGAAGGCCAGATACCCTTATTCGATCTCTGCATCTCAGATATCGGGTTGATAGAATAATTCAAACAAAGCTATACCCCATGCCAATTTCAGTATGCTGAGTTCCTGGCAGTAAATTCCAACTGAAAACAAGGTATTCCCAGTTTCCTTCAACAAGACTTGACAACAAATGGAATAAGGTTACAGAAATCTCAGCAATTAGATTGCTTTCACTGCAGAAATGGGTTTGGCTCAACTTGCTAAGACAGAGCTTTTTTTCAGTTTTTTACTTTTACTTTTATGGACAAAGAAGCAAATTGCTTTCCTGAAAGCTGAGAAATGTGCAAGTAGCCAGGATAAGACTCCCAGGTCCTGAACACACTATTATTTGGTACCAGCCTATCTATTAAAGATCCTACGCTTGCTTTTTATTGTAATTTCTTCCTGGATCATTGACCTTCCTTTGATACAGAATCTGAAATCGCTGGGCTAATATGTACATGTGAGTAAATAACTGGGGGAAAAGCTTTGGAAATGCCTAGTCCTGGTTGATGGCTTCTATGTCTTTCCCTAGCTACTTGTCTAACTATGGCTTAAAGATGCCATGGTGTTGTTGAATTATATTCCAAAAATATCTAATTTATTTAAGAACTTTGGTAGTGCATATGGAAAATATAGTATGATAGCTTTTTTGTTATCTAGCTGCGCCTTTTGGCCCTTGCCAATGACTGATTTATGGTTAGGGTTAGGGTTTCAATTTCAGTGTGCACATTAAATCACTTAACAATTAACCATCTGACATAATTTCACACCTCACCTAAAACAAGATATGACCTAGTAAAAATGGCTGAAATAAATGAAGGCAACCACATTCAGCTTTGAAAAAGAAATGTATATTATTACAGACGCCTTAGAAAGGTTACATAGAGTTACTGTTGTTTCAAATTGGTTTTCTCTCAGTATGAATATCAAAAGCAAAAATTACCCAAGTCAGTTTATTTTACTTATTTAACATTTATATACCGGTACCAAAACAGACATTTTCTTCAAAACAACTATGGAAAATACAAAACCAAATGTGAATTCAAACACAAGTGCAGAAGTCTAAATTTGCTTAAACCACATATATGCAGTTCAAAGAAACAGCAAGAAATGAAAATTGATACTGAAATGTCCTTGAATATAACAGTTCTCTCAATAAACATCTGTGGCAATTGCTTCTGATCACTCTCTTTCAGAATGCTTTCCAATGAAGCCTTTTTCTGTACCCAATTACCCTACTGTATTCATGGAATTTTACAAGATGTTTTCCTTTTTTAGCCTTCAACTATTTTCCTTCAACTTTTTCATTCATCCCCCGCTCCCAGGCATCTGGGGTACGACATGCATTTCCTAATTGGCGTCCAAAACTAGTATACAGGAGAAGGGGCATTGGTCTTACCTGACACACCACTTCTCATAGGGTGGAGCTAGCA
Source organism: Thermophis baileyi (assembly GCA_003457575.1). NCBI lineage: Eukaryota > Metazoa > Chordata > Lepidosauria > Squamata > Dipsadidae > Thermophis > Thermophis baileyi. The sequence continues at coordinate 775,949 of QLTV01004142.1, forward strand.
TTCAGGATGGGTTGTTCTCATCCACTCAGAATGAGGACCGAGTCTGACACTTTTGACAGGATCCGCCCTGCTAGGTCCCAGCTTTGACGAATCCGAAGACGCAGACACGACGTGGCTATGCTCTAGACACCGTCAATCATACGCAGACTCCAAATGAAGGTGCTGTGGCCAAAAACGGACCTCCCGGCCCAGTAATCAACATGAGGGGCAACCAGGAACGGAACACTCATGGGCGGGGCTGAATGCTGGCTCCACCCTATGAGAAGAGGCGTGTCAGGTAAGACCAACGCCCCTTCTCCATTGTGAGTGGAGCTAGCATTCAGGATGGGACATACCAAAGCCTAACGTCCCTCGGGTCGGAATAATCGTAGTCCGTTCAGTGGGCCTCCTCCTGGACCCTTTGTAAGACCCTCTGACCAAAGGCTGCATCCACTGACGGATACGAGTCAATCTTGTAGTGACGGATGAATTGAGAGGGCAATGCCCATGTAGCCACCCGACACACTTCTTCCAGAGATGCTTGAGTAGCCCAGGCCGCCGAAGTCGCCGCACTGCACATAGAGTGGGCCGTGACACCCACAGGCCTCGCCATCGAAGAGAGCTCGTACGCCTTAGCGATAGTACCACGGATCCAACACCCAACGGTTGAAGAAGAAACTTTAATGCCCAAGGACTGCGGCTGGAAGGCTACCAGGAGCGCCTCCATTTTACGTATAGTGCGTGTCCTGTCTATGTAAATTCAGAGAGCCCTCCGAACGTCCAGCGTCTGCCATAGTCTTTCCAATGGATGGGCCGGATTCGGGCAGAAATTTGGGAGGATAAGTTCCTGAGCCCTGTGAGAGGAATTAATCTTGGGAATAAAGGATGGGTTTAACCGGAGAACAACCTGGTCTACATGAAAAACACACAAATCCTTTTGAACAGAGAACGCCGACAGTTCAGATATCCTACGAGCCGAGGTGATCGCCACCAGGAAGGCGACTTTGTATGAGATACCTGAGGCAGGCCGACCTCAGCAGTTCATAGGGAGGCCCCGTCAGGGACTTCAGCACCCTGGGAAGATCCCAGGTTGGGTAGCGGTGAATCACCGGAGGGCGAAGATTGGATGCCCCCCGCAAAAACCAACGAACCGTAGGAAATTGAGCAAGGGAGCCCACTTGGTCACACGACAGAACTGATGAAAGCGCCGCCACCTGCCACCGAATCGTGTTCGGTGCAAGGCCCATGTCCAACTCCCGCTGGAGGAATTTTAGGACTTTCGGAAGGGGGACCCACAAAGGCGAACAACCCTCTGTTGCACACGAAGCACAGAAGGATCTCCACGTCACGGAGTAGATTTGCTCGATGGACGGGCACCGAGACGCTTGGATGGTTAATATGACCTCGGGATCATAATCCTGCTGCCTCAAAGCGCGCCACTCAACAGCCAGGCGGTCAGTTGGTACCACTGGGGATCCGGGTATACCAACGCCCCCTGGCTGAGCGACGACTCGCTCAGAGGTATCCACCATGGCGGGGATACCGACAGGACCTTCAGGTCCGTGAACCAAGCCCGTCTCAGCCAATGAGAAGCCAGCAGGATCACCTCCGCACGCTCCTCCAACACCTTCTGGATGACCTTCGGCAGGATGGGTAGGGGTGGGAAAGCGTATAAAAGGCCCAGCGGCCAATGCCCCCGGAGGGTGTTCACCCTCTCTGCTCCCTGGGATGGAAAACAAAAGAATATAGCAATAGCAATAGCACTTAGACTTATATACCGCTTCATAGTGCTTTACAGCCCTCTCTAAGCGGTTTACAGAGTTAGCATATTGCCCCCAACAATCTGGGTCCTCATTTTACCCACCTCAGAAGGATGGAAGGCTGAGTCAACCTTGAGCTGGTGAGATTTGAACCGCCGAACTGCAGCTAGCAGTCAGCTGAAGTAGCCTGCAGTGCTGCACTCCAACCACTGTGCCACCTCGGCTCTCGTCAGGTGGGCATTCTGTGGGGTTGCGAACAGGTCGACCTCTGGTTGGCCGAAACGGCTCGAGATGTTGCGGAAGATGGATGGATGCAGGCGCCACTCTGCATGGTCCACCATGGTCCGACTGAGCCAGTCCGCTTGGGTATTGGAAACCCCGGAGATATGGTCCGCCGACAGCAATAGGAGGTGTCGTTCCGCCCACAGTCCCAGCTTCATTGCCTCTCGCATTAGAGTCCTGGAGCAAGTACCGCCTTGCTGGTTCACATGGACTTTCGTTGTCGTGTTGTCCGTTAGTATGAGAACATGCCTGGAGGACACTAGACGTTGGAAATGTCTGAGGGCCAAGGACACGGCTCGAAGTTCCAGCCAGTTGATGGAGCATTTGGCCTCCGCTGGCGACCACAGGCCCTGAGCCATCCGTCCCTGCAAGTGGGCTCCCCAACCAGTCAAGCTGGCATCTGTGGTGATGGTCGTCCTGGGTGGCTCCCGGAAGAGGCACCCCCGGGATATTGCTGGCGAACGCCACCAGGACAGGGAGCTGCGAACATCCAGAGGGACCAGGACCCTGGACGTCGAGGTTCCGCGGCCTGCTCTCTGGAAGGGCAAAAGGAACAATTGAAGATCCCTAGAGTATAGGTGTGCCCAAGGGGTGATGGCAATGCACGAAATCATTTTCCCCAGGAGAGTGGACAGAAGAGCTAGGGGCACCCTATGCTCTCGTTGGACCTGAGCGACCAAATCCTTGATGCTGTCCTGTCTCTCCTGGGACAGGGAAACCCTACACTCTAAGGAATCTATAACAGCTCCCAGATGTAGCAAGATAGTGGAGGGAGAGAGGTGACTCTTGTCCAAGTTGATGGAAAATCCGTGCTGTCGTAGAGTTAAAATAGCTATCTGGAGATGACGCACCGCAAAGTGCTCGGAAGAGGCCTGTACCAAAATGTCATCCAGGTAACACTGGACACGCACGGGTAAGGACCTGAGGTGAGCCGCCACAGCCGCGAGAACCTTCGTGAATACCCTGGGGGCGGAGGAAAGGCCAAAGGGGAGGGCCCTATACTGGAAGTGCCTACCTGCATAGCAGAACCGAAGGTACTGCCAATGACGATGGTTAATTGGAATGTGCAGGTAAGCTTCAGTCAGGTCCAAAGAGGCGAGGAAATCCCCTTGGCAAACACACCCCAGGATAGACTGCAAGGAATGCATCTTGAACCGTCTATATTTAATGTACCAGTTCAGACACTTCAGGTCCAGAATTGCCCTCCATCCCCCCGAGGCCTTAGGGACTACAAAAAGAATGGAATAAAATCCCTGCTGAAACCCTGGTCAGGTGCTCGAAAGGGCCGCCGAGAATAGGGGGATTGATGGAAGTTGCCCTTCTGAGAGACGGACGGCAGGACCTTCCTCCTGTCCCAGGTCTCGACCAGGATGGGGTCCAGCACTTCCCCAAATAGGTTCTGACCCAGCCGAGGCCAAGTGCCATTTGTGGCAGGTATCCGCCGGCCGCTGGCGTAGCCAGTGCATGCGCCTGGCCACCACCGAGGCAGCTATTGCCCTGGAGGCAAACCGGGACACATGCAGCGTGGCATCCGCTGCAAATTGCGTGGCCACAAAGGCCTTATTAATGTCCTGCTGGACCCGCAGATTGGACGCTGGAATCTGCTCTTGGATCTGTCGCAGCCAAATGAGGGAGGAACGTGTGAAGAAAGACGCAGAGGAGGAAGCCTTGACCGCCCAGGCAGCCGCCTGGTGAGCCTTGAGAAGAGCCTGTTCTATTCTTTTGTCTTCAGGCTTCAATACTTCCTCCGACTCCCCTGGCAAGGTGGAGGATGCATGTAAAGCCACGACAGGAACGTCAACCAACAGGACAGTCAAGAGATTGGCCAGCTCCGGCGCCACGTTGAAATGTTTGCGATCCGTAGAGGAAGGCATAGGCCCGGACGCCGGAGACGACCACTGTTGTTGGAACAGCTGTGGGGCTGGCACAAAGTCCAACTCTGGGGTGAATTCTGTGAACAAAGGATCCAGCTGCTGAGAGGCTGAGGAAGGAGGAGCTGGATTGTCCAGACCGGCCGCATGGCGTGCCTTGTAGAGTAGGGACTTAAAGAGCCCCGGCGGAAAGACCCGACGAGAATGGTTGTTCTGGAAGAATACCCTCGTCCTCCGAAAGCTCGAGGTTAGTTCAAGTTGGAAATCGCCCTCTTCTGGCACCCAAAAGGCAACTCAACTGGTGAAACACAGTAATGAGGGGAGCCAGGAGAACGGAGCCAATGCTCCGCAGGCCACAGTCGCTAAAATCAGTGCCTCCGACAGTCAGGGAGCGCAAGACTCCAATGGCATGCCAGGCCGAGGCCCTCACGGTCAATCCCACATAGGCACGGTAACCGCTGTCGCGGTAGGAGCCGAAGCTCCACTGACGGACGCCCCACAATCCTCTGCTGTTTGAATAGAGGATGCTGGGGACCGACTCACACTTGGAAGCAACTATCCGATGACTGATCTGGTGGAACTAGCAATTCAGGAAAGGAGCAAAGCAAGCCACAACCGTCCTGTCCGAGGACCGAGTCGAAGCTGGGACCTAGCAGGGCAGATCCTGTCAAAAGTGTCAGACTCGGTCCTCATTCTGAGTGGACGAGGACAATCCATCCTGAATGCTAGCTCCACCCACGATGGAGAAAATGGAAAAGCACAAGCTAGTCTGAGTTTGGTTACAAATAATCAGGAAGAAACTGATCACACCAGAGAATGCAAATGGCAATGCCAAAACTGGAAAAGTGAAAGGGCTCATCTGCTCTGATAAGACCTAGTTGATACCCAAACTGCTTTTGTCTCATTTAAACACTGCCCCCCCAAAAGGAGGGACTAAAATTAAAAACCTGTGTGGTCTTGTCTGTTGTCAGATCCTGGAACCAATGTCTATATACCCCATTACAGTCACAGAGGAGACACCAAAAACATTTGAAAGAGAAGGAGGCATAATTTCTGTAGATAGCACCAGGATCATGAACAGCGCCAAAAGTTGGAGCACTTTAAAAAAAACTGAAGTCTTTTAAAGTACAAAAATGCTCAACTGGATTCCCTAGTCTTCTATGATAGATTTGGGTTCGGGGGGAATGGAAATTAGTGGATATTCTGATGCCAGAGATTTCTAGGTTTATGCAAATTTGTATACTATTTGTGCTTTTCACACAAAATGAAAAGTGTATGTAATGGACTTACATAGATTTTTTTTTTCTTGCAGGAGAATTCTTTGCTCCATTAATTCATCGGAAATTAGCTTCAACTTTCATTCATAATTTAAAGGACGGGAAACAATATTGTCAATGCATTCAGAAATAATATCTCAAACGTATATTAAGTATTAAGTGTCAAACTGAGATTTAATGTGACTGTGATTATTTAGTTTTACAGCTAAAATCATGGCTCTGCTTCTATGCTCATCCTTTAGGACAGGGGTCGGCAACCTGCGGCTCCAGAGCCAAATGCTGCTCTTTGGGCCCTCTGCTGTGGCTCCCTGTCCCATCACTGGTTGGCCCCGCCCCCTCGCTTTTAGTTCTTTTTTGGATATTTTTGGAAATCCGGGCTGAGGAACGATCGCCTGCCGCTGCGGAGGCGTCCCTTCGGGCGATCTTCCCCCTCCCCCTCCTCCCCTCGTGACCCTCTGGCCGGCTGTGTGGGAGTGTGCGCAAGCGTGGGGAGACCCTCCTCAAGTGAGCGCCAAAGCGCAGGAAAGGCGCGCACAGGGCGGGCAGCTGCTCGCTTAGGGAAGGTCTCCCCGCATGTGCGCACGCTCCCAGCTCAGCCACAGCCAACCAGGGCGTCACGAGAGGGGGAGGAGGAGGAGGAGGGTCACCGGAGAGTGCAGGAGCGAAGCACCCCTGTACTTGCACGTAAGGCAGCCTTCGCTTCCTGCCGCTTCGGGCTGGAGTTCGCGCCCTCCACACTCAGCCGAAGAGCTGCTGAGGGTGGGGGATGACACGGCAAGACAATGGCCGGAGCATTCGTGCAGGAGAGAAGCTGCGTCCTGTTAAGTGCAGCACCTTGAGCGCCTTTCCCTGCAAGGGGATCTCCTCAGCCCTGGCTTAACAGACATCAGGAGAGCAGGAAGAGGAGCGGGAGGGAAGCTGGATTCCCAGTCCCCTTTTCTGCCTCCTCTCTAGGTGCAAAAGTGTTGCGAGGTTCTAGGTTGCGAGAGGAGAAGGAGTGGGGGGAGAACGGTCGGCCGAAGGGAAGCCGCTGCTGGCGATCGTTCCTCTGCCAGCCCGGATTTCAAAAAAGAAGAAATAAAAGATGTAGCGAAGCGCCCCAAAAAGAGCTTGCTGGCTTGGCCAGAGACATAGAGAAACACATACAGAGTGATACACAGAGGGGGTGAGAGAGACAGAACCCGCTTTTTTCTTCCTTTCCTTTTGGACAGCCGGGCTGGCGGAGCAATGAGCGCAACCTCCCCCTTCTCCTCTCATGCACACCCTCCCGGCCCCACCACAGCCAGTCAGGGGAGAGGGGGAGGGACACCTCCACCGCAGGTTGCGCTCATTGCTCCGCCAGCCCGGCTTTCCAAAAGCTCTCTCTCTCTCTGTGTCTCGCTCTCTCTCACTCCCTGCCTCTGTGCCTCTTCTCACTGTCGGAAGGCCCTGCCGCCCTGCCTGCTCTCTTTCGGGCTTTTCACCAGCTTTTTTTTTTCTTCCTTTCCTTTTGGAAAGCCGGGCTGGCGGAGCAACGAGCGCAACCTCCCCCTCCCTCTCCTCTCGTGCGCACCCTCCCCGCCCCACCACAGCCAGTCAGGGGGAAGGGGGCGGCACTCACAGACATAGAGAGACACAGAAAGAGGGGGGGAGAAAGAAAGAGAAAGAGACAGACAGACAGAGAAATTAGAGACGGATGAGAGGGAGATAGAGAGGGAGTTACCTATTTCCCATAGAAAACACGGAACCACAAAACCTGGGTAGGCGTGGCTGGGGGTGGTGGTCATGTGACTGGGTGGGAGTGAGTGACATCGAGTTGGCCATGCCCACCCAGGTTTTGTGGCTCCGGGTGTTTAGGACCGTTTTCTCTGGGAAACGGTCCTAAGTGGCCCTTTGAGTGTTTAAGGTTGCCGACCCCTGTTCTAGGACATAAATTATAAGTATGGTGACCATATTTTCTTGGAAAATAATAAAAGGATGAACCATAAAAAGGGGCAAATCTGAAGTAGGTTCATAAGGATAGAAAATTTTAATTGTTTAAATGTTTATAATTTATTATAAAGTTTTTGAAGAGACTGAATATTTTAGGAGGCAGCAGAATGTTATTTAAAACAGGTAACTCTACAGTTGATTTTGCTTATGTTTATTTGTCATGACTAATTGGAAAGGCCTGATCACTTAGTTCAAATGAAATATTGCTGAATTTTCTCTCCACTGAGCCACAAATGTCAGTCTCCAGTGACTTTTTAGGAAGCTTTTTTGATTATCACAAATAAGATTCTAATTAAAAATGAATAAAATAATTCCATTATTCATTATTTTAAAATATCTAATGAGGTTAATACTTGCTGATTTTAAAAGAAACTAGTCTACTTGTCTTTGTTCATGGACTAATGATAAAGAATTAAATCAAGGAAGCATGAATGGTATTTGATTTAATAAGTGCACAGAGGTAGAGAAGAGCCTAGTATTTTGTAAGCTGCAAAACAAGAGCAGCAAAGACGAGTAGAATAATCATCCAAGAATAATCCTCTAAGTATTAATGGAATGCTTAGCAGCATAAAAGACTTAATTTCTGAAATTGGTAAGTGGGTGCATTTCAATTTGTTTGAAATGTCTGGCATCGACACTTGGTTCCAACACTCTTTTTTTCTAACTTCACAACATCTGGCAAATGTTAGTTATAATCAAGAGTAAGCTTCTCTGAAGAACATCTGCAATCAGCACATAATCAATTCAGTGAAAACATAGTCACTTGCACATAATGCAATTCAAGTGAGTTTCAGGATGGGAAGTAAGGGGAAGTACCAATGCTGTTAGGCCTGGATGAAGTTAGCATATCAATGTTGCCATGTTACTGTTTTTAAATTGGGAGCTCATGCCTTCACTATCTCAAACAGAAAGCTACATGTTGATCTAATTAAAGAATCCTGTTTTCTATTGAGCAAAGAAGTGCTTCTAGTAAGCTCAGAGTAGACATGAAGGCAATAACTTTTTCCTAGAATTAGGCTGGACATATTTTTTCATTTTTCATTAGCCAGCATATAATAACATGCTATTTCTGAACTTGACACATACAACCGTGTCTAAAAATTCTTAATGCTATATGATTCTAATCAATTTTGAAGTCACCAACGCTAAGATAAAGATGGATATTTATATTTTTATTAAGGGGAACTCTCAAATATTAATAAGCCATCAACGTTAACCATGACACCAATCAGGAAAACAGTGTATAAAGACACTACATTAGTGCATATTTCATTGTTCATACTGCCACAAGCATGTGGCAAAATCAGAGCCAAAGCGAGCAACTGGGCATATATTAACAGGACAAGAGATCTCTCATAAATCCATATAAGATGCAAATAAGTTATCTATTAACACCATGCTATTGTTGGAACCAGGTTGAAGCATGATTATAATATGGGGCTGTCAATTACAGACATATTTATCTCCCAAGATGTACCTACCTCCTTAGTAGTTGATTAGATGATTAGGGAGCTAGAGGCTAAAACATATGTAAAACAGTTGCAGGAATTTGGTTTGCCTAGTTTAGTGAAAAGGACTAGGGGTGACATGATAGCAGTGTTCCAATATTTGAGGGACTGCCACAAAAAAAAGGGGGGGTGTCAACTATTTTCCAAAGCACCAGAAGGCAAAACAAGAAACAATAGGTGGAAACTAATCAAGGAGAGAAGCAACCTAGAAGTAAGGAGAATTTTCTTAACAGTAAGAACAATTTAACCACTGGAACTTCAGAGGTTCCTTCAGAAGTTGTGGGTGCTCCATCGCTGGAGGCTTTTAAAAAGAGACTAGACAGCCAGTCAAGGTCCCTTCCAACTCTATTATTCTGTTAGTTATCATGGCCACAACAGTAGTAAGCAGTGGTATCTCAGTGAAGGAAGATGAATATTTAGCAAGGAAGGGAGATGGGTGGTTAAGGATTCTTCCAAAAAGACTGCTACTGATATTCAAATATTAAATGACAGTGACTATGCCCCAGGTGTGGCTGTTATATAGCTGCTTCCAACCACAGCATTGCTGATAATGCCAATAGTAATGGTGAACAACACTAGGGGTATAATGAATGCAACTGGATAGGAATGGATGTTCTAGCCTTTCCACTATTGTTAAATTTCTTGGGGGGTGGGTTCCTATGGGAATTCCTGTGTTTTTTACTTTACAAGAATAAGTGCATAGCAGTGAATCCATATTATGTCAGTACAGTAATTACAATGTACATCTGTAGCAAGAGGACCACTGAGTTAAATTGCATATAATGTACTTTATACCTAGCAACTGTATCAGTACATACCGTACAAGTTTTATTGAATTTGTGAATACAATTAAATTTTCATATTCCTGTGAACAGCAACTAATAAACCCCTATTCCAAATTTAGCAATGTTAAAATTTAACTTGAAATCCTAACTATATTTCAGTAGCATTGACTGGTATGCTGTGTTTTGTTTAATGTACTTTTGCTTTCTCTTTACTGCTTTATTGTTCTACATGTGAGTATTTACTGATGAAGATGCAAAATAGTAATAATATGGGCTAAGATTCTTGTACTTAATTTTGTTTAAAACAAAACTTAAATTTTTATTTTCATTATCTAGAGCAGGGGTGTCAAACTCGATTTCATTGAGGGCCGCATCAGGGTTGTGTTTGACCTTGGGGGGCTGGGGTGGGTGTGGCCAGGGTGGGTGTGGCCAGTTCGACGTCACTTGTGTTGGGGGTGTCTGTGGTGGCCTGAGCACTCTGCCAGTGAAAATGGGCTCCTGAGCTCCATTTCCATCTGCGATGACCTCCTGCCACCCTCTGCCAGTGAAAATGGAGCTTGGGAGGCCCATGTATGGCTCTCGCAAGCTCCGTTTCCGGCTGCAACGGCCTCCTGAAACCATCTGCCAGTGAAAGAGTTTGAGTTTGATATCCCTGATCTAGAGTTATACTGTACATAATTCAACATTACGTTCAGTGCATATCAACATATCACATTTTACACTTTATTCTAAACTCAAAAGAAAAAGAGCACTAATTATATTTCACTGAATTACCTGTTCCACTTTCCCTGAGATAGATAGATAGAGAGATAGATAGATAGATAGATAGACAGACAGACAGACAGACACAGACAGACAGACAGACACACACACACACACACACACACAATATATATATACCCTGTTTCCCCCAAAATAAGACATCCCCTGATAATAAGCCCAATCGGGCTTTTGAGTGCATGGCAATAAGGCCAAGCGCTTATTTCAGGGTTCAAAAAATATATAAGACAGGGTCTTATTTTCGGGGAAACACGGTATATATTGTACAAGAATAAAGTACATACTATAAGACCTTCTCAGATTTCGATGGAAAAGAAACAATATTTTACAATTATTGTTTTATGTGTACAGTTGGATTTTATAATCCTGTTCTTATAATGCTGATCATCAACTGAAAAGCTGATCACACACAGCATCTCTCTCTCTCTCTTTAGAAAACAGCACAATGATTAATAAGTTTGCTTGTTATAATTGCTACTAGCAAGAACTCCAACTATCAGGTTAATCATAGCACAAGCAGAAGTGCAACTATAATCACACTAAGTCTTGCTTCTACCTAAAAATAATGAAATCACTTGAAAGACAAAACAATTCTACAAGCTAAAATAATTTTCTTCAAGTTGAAATCATTTTCAGTTGACTACCAAGGTCTGCTAGAAAAACACAAAGATATGCCTGCAGAATGCTGTCTCTTAAAAAAGGAGAAACAAATCATAGGATTCCATGAAGTTACGCAGCATTAGAAAAGTAAACAAAAAGCAATCCAAAATGATCAAGGACAGACTAATGAGACACACAAATGCTATCTGAGGGTAGTATAATATAATATAATATACACCATACTGAATAAAGTGGAAACAAAAAAAAAAATCTATCTTGCCCTTCTTAATCACTACACCCAAAATATGGCCATGTCAGCCTAATACTGGAATGTGACTTTGAAAACCAATCTGTTGAATATATTCCAAATGTAAAAACTCAGAATAGGAAATTAATCAAGGAGAGAACCAATGTAGAACTAAGGAGAAATTTCCTGACAGAACAATTAACCAGTGGAACAGCTTGCCTCCAGAAGTTGTGGGTGCTCCATCGCTGGAGATTTTTAAGTAGAGACTGGACAACCATTTGTCTGAAATGTTATAGGCTTTCCTGCTTGAGCAGGGGGTTGGACTAGAAGACCCCCAAGATCCCTTCCAACTCAGTTATTCTGAAATAATTGTTTGATAATTATTGGATCTGTGGAATAATACAATTAAAAATGGACTGTCTTGTTTAACTGTGTTTACTGGATTCATAAAGTATCAGATAATATTTGGCTTTGATAAAAAAAAAACCAGCAATGCTAATACTGTTGCCAAAATTGGAAACTATCTGATTTGAGAATATGAATTTCTGCAGCTTCTAAAACCTTAACTGTATTGTCTCCCACACAGATTCTCTGCCTAGGTATATAAATTAGATTTTGCAAAATTCTGCTCACATTCCAATGTTGTCTAGGCAAACCACACATTGACTCTACTTCTACTTCTCTATTTCTACCTTTTGCTTTTGGTTAAGCTCTCACTGAATGTTGTGAATGATACCAATATATATATACAACTGAGCCAGTGGTGAAATCCAATTTTTTTTACTACCGGTTCTGTGGGTGTGGCCTGGTGGGCGTGGTGTGGCTTGGTGGGTGTGGCAGGGGAAGGATACTACAAAATCCCCATTCCCTCCCCACTCCTGGGGGAAGGATATTGCAAAATCTCCATTCCCCACCCCACTTTGGGGCCAGCCATAGGTGGTATTTGCCGGTTCTCCGAACTACTCAAAATTTCCGCTACCGGTTCTCCAGAACCTGTAAGAACCTGCTGGATTTCACCCCTCAACTGAGCTGTTTTTTTAACATGTATACTTTCATACATACAGTTTGTTATTCAAGTATTTTATGGTTGAAATCTCACATACAAAGTTACATCATTTGGTATAAATCTACTTGTGTTGGGAATTACAATTACCAAGAGGTGATTGTAAAAAAAAAAAAAATACATGCATAGAGCACCATTAAAATGATTTTGCTAGGATTATGAACAGGAATAGAACTTTACAAAGTCTTTTTTCCTGAATTGTAGCCAACAAAGCACATAATTACTAAGCTAAGCTGACAGGTGCTTGGCCATCATTACTCAAAATATGGATGCTTCGTTGGTTTAATTAGTGGCAATATGATATATTGTTTTACTTCTGCTTTTTAATAATTTGCTACAATCTATTTTGTCTTTTCACTGAATTTCATGTAATAGACTGCTGTTCCAAAGTCACTATCAGTTATGATATATTATTACTGTCAGAGCAGATGTTTTTCAGATTCAATTCTTTGTATTTCCAGTTAAAAGGAAAAGGGAGCAGCAGCAAACTGTTACTAATAGTGCTATATAAGATAGCACTAGATGGACATATACCATCATAGGAATATATTACTACTAACAGACTTCCCGTGACCTGTTGTGTCATTGTTTAAGAGATATATGCTTACCTAAACAGAGAAATAGAATGACCAGGAACAAAGAAGCAATATGAGTGGGAGCTACTTCCAACATCTTGTTGGTTTGACTGTAGCTGACAACCCTTTGGAACCCATTGGCAGGACTGGTCTATCTGGCTTCTTTAGGCGTAGAATAGTCTATCTGATCAACTTAAGGAGGGGCCAGTCTGCCCAACCTCCAGAGGATCAGGGCAAGACCAGTCTACAAATTTGTGGCTACATGGTAGCACAGCAGCAGCTACAAATTTGCCGAATTTCAATCCCATGGGAGTCATGAGTACTGGATTTTGCATGCATTCTTGTAGATATGCCTCACCTGTAATGACAGCCATAAGAACTATTTAAGTAAGATTCATTTTTGTTTAATTTTATTGGCACTCTGCTCTTGTGTTAAATTTTTAGCTTAATACAACCAACAAATAAAAATTAATGAAAATAAAAATTTAGATGGGAGGGCTACTTGCTTAATGTAAAGATTGTCTGAGTTATTTGAGATTTATAATAAATATCAAAACAGATAAACCAGCATTGCTAGTAAACAAAGCACTACCTGTAAATTTAGTTTTTATTAAAATGACATGTACAGAATGCGCTGAGCCTTTCAACTAATGACATTTTGGTAGAGATATATTTCCCTAACATTCTAAAATACCCTAGGGCCATGATGGCGAACCTATGGCACGCATGCCACAGGTGGCACATGGAGCCATCTCTGCGGGCACGCGAGTCGACGCCCAGGTCAGCTCCACAGAGCATGCCCGCACGCCTCCCGCCGGCCAGCTGGTTTTCGGGTCTCTGCCGGGAGATGCGTGTGCATGCGCAGGGGTGGGTCGTGTGTGCATGAACATGTGCGGGGGTGGGGGTCGCATGTGCATGTGTGTGGGGGGGGTGCGGCACCCCCCCCCCGCGGCCCATTTTTAGTTCCAGGAGGCTTCAGGGAAGCCTGCTAGCACAAAAATGGGGCATGGGGGGTGTGGCGCTCCCCCCTGCGGCCTGTTTTTAGATCCAGGAGGCTTCAGGGAGGCATGTTGGCACCAAAACGGGGGTCACGTGCACATGCGCTGGGGATTCAGTGAGTCCTGTGCGCATGCGGAGGGGGGAGCACGGGGGTTGTGCACACATGTGCGGGGGGCATTGCATTATGGGTGTTGGTACACGTGCACGCACTGTCACGCGCGCTTGCACGCTTTCAGCACCCAAGGAAAAAAAGGTTCGCCATCACTGCCCTAGGGATTTCACAACCTTCTGTTTAAAAACAAATCATTAAAAAAATAATGAAGCTGAAGTTTCATTAAAGCTTAGTTTTATCTCACTGAAAATACTTGAATAAATAGAATATCTTAAATAGAATATCTTAAATATCTTAAGCGAAAAGAATATCATGAATAAATCAATTTAACAGAAAGGAAACATGTGAGGTATGGAAATTAATTCAAAAAAGGCCAATTATATGAAAAAAATAAACTAATTAAATCTGCATTTGAAATCACATTTTATTGTCCTTTCAGTTCAAAGCATTTGGCTTTTTTTATTTATGTATTTGTCAAATATATATAGCTGCCCATCTCACCAAACAAGTGATACTTGGCAGTGTACAATAAAGCTAAAACAATCAATATCTAAAAGCATTATGATTATAATTAAAAACATTAAAAACTATAAATGTCACCAGCAAAATTAATCTGCTATTTTAGTGCTGTTTATTTTACTAGTAATTGAAAATTATTATCAAAGAACTATTTAATTTAAAGAAACTAGAATCTAGATGTCATAATGCTTAGGGAAGATCCAGTGGGATCCCATAAGATAAATTATTATGTTTAAGATGATTCATTGTTTGCTTTAAAACTGAGTATGGCTCTAACCTACATATACTTACATCTGAAATTCATTTTCTTTTACATGGAGTCAACCTCCAACCTCTTACCTCCCTTGCTATTTTTCCCACACAGTTTGGAAAATCGACTAATTAAGTCTCCTAATTAAATTTTGGAGAGGGGAAACTGGGGTGTGTGAGCGAATTATTCAAATTTATCCTTCCCTTTCTTATTAGCATGTTACATCCATATTCTTCAATTAGATCTTTAGAAATAACTCCATATGTGTGTCTTCTTAAAAAACAAAACAAAAGCAGTGAATTATCTCCCATTCTGGGCAGAGTAGGGCATACTTCCTCGGACTTGAAATACTATATTTCCCTTTTTATAACTTTTCATGGATACACACACATATTAATGGTGGTCTTTTCAATACATTAAGCTTTTGGTATTACAAAGCTAGTGCAAGTCCATGAGTTTTTACTTGTGAATAACACCTACTTGGAGGATTATGCTTAAAAAGTCTGGAGCAATGTTCAAATCAGATGTTTTTATATTTACTAGTTTAACATTTTTATTGAGTTACAAAATATTGTAAAATACAAAATACAAAAGTAAATAGAAAAGCAGTGTGGGGGAAAAGCGGGAAGAGAAGTGAGGAAAGATAAGAAAAAGAAAAAGAAGCATTGACTTCCAACTCTCTCTGTTACAGTAAAATAAGGCATTAACATCAAATCACAACTTTTTGCTTTTTCGTAATAATATGAACAAGCCATTTCTGTAAAGATCTATCAATCTACTCGGTAAAACCCAAAATCAAAGTTTCATTCTTTTCCACATCAAGCATGAAGTTCAGAAGCAGTCTCCATGTGGAAATAAAAGTACTTATGTTCTTTTCTTTAATCAATTTTGCCATTTCAGCCAACTCCATCAACTTCTGCAACCATTCATCCATAGTAGGAATCGAAGTGTCCTTCCATTTTTGTGCATACAATAGTCTTGCTGCTGTCAACATAATAACAAAGTTCCAAATTTTTTCTCCAGTTCTTTTTCCATTAGGCCCAAAAGGAAAAGTAGATGTTTTCATATTTACAATTGTAGTTACCAGATCTCTCTCTGTTCCAACTTGGGATAAATGCAGAAATTAGTATAAAAGGAATGCTGTGCTACTGCCTAAAAGCCTCATGACAAAATAATTTTTTTTAGACCTGTAAGATGAATTCCATTCATGAGTAGCAATAGCAATAGCAATAGCACTTAGACTTATATACCGCTTTACAGTGCTTTACAGCACTCTCTAAGCGGTTCACAGAGTCAGCATATTGCCCCCAACAATCTGGGTCCTCATTTTACCCACCTTGGAAGGATGGAAGGCTGAGTCAACCTTGAGCCAGTGAGATTTGAACCGCTGAACTGCTGAACAGTCAGCTGAAGTAGCCTGCAGTACTGCACTCTAACCACTGCGCCACCTCGGCTCTTACCAGCCTTGTATTTTGGCATTAATGAAAGTGGCCACCTAGCCACAAGGGAAGAAAAATGTCAGGACAAATTAACAGTAGCTAATACTTAGCATGACAGCCAATCCCAAGCAAACAAAGGCTTAATTAAATAAAATTGGGATACATGAAAAGAACAAAAATCTCAGGGCTAGGCTTTGGACCACTCAAGCAATTCTAGAATTGGAACTCAAATTATTCCCAAAGAACAATGTTGTCTATATATCAGTCATCTGTAGGTGCAGCAATACATCCATATATGTTTCTCTTTTCCTAACGTGCAAAATTATAGATTATGGTAAAGTACTGTGTATTTCCTCATACTTTTTATCTATGTCCAAAGGCTTCATGCTGATGCATTTAACATACAAAAGGCTGATTTTATTTGGAGAGTAATAACAGAAAAGGCAAGGGCTGGTTATTTCATTTTTGTATGACCTGCTGTTCATTTTTCAGTAGTAATACAAATTCCTTTCATTTATTTTATCATACTTGGAAGACCTGAGTCAAACATGCATATTGTAATGTGTTTTTAATCAAGACAATTTGTTTTCATACCTATCATACAAATTATGTTTACAATTTACTAAGGCTTCCAATCAAACTTTATAAAAGATACAGCTGCTTTAAAGGAGTCAATTTGTTAAAAGGTATGTGCCTTTAATGTGACTCATTAAACCAACCATGTCTTTTTAAGGTTCATTTGGAAGCCTGCAGGGGGAAAAAGGGAGTGGCTGTAGAGTTTGTGCAGCCATGTATTTTGTTTGTCTTCTCTTGCATTTTGAAGCCTTCTTATAAACCACTGCACAACCCTATAATTCTGGACAAAGTGCGGGTGGTTAGCTTTGGTCACATATACATTCTTAAAGACAACAGTAGAGGGTCTCTTTGTATCATTAATGCTAAGATAACAGGATGAAAAAAATGTGTCTTTACATTCAGTACATTCACTGTTTAAATAAAGGATGGTTCAAGTTGTAATTACCACTTAAGGCCCAGGAGCAAAATCACTCTACCTAAAGAGAAGTGCGCTGTATATGTGCCCAAAGAATAGCTATGTTTGTCAGTTCTTGAGACTTAATATATTTAGCTAACATCTTCTCTCACATAAACTGCATTTTAGTCTTTTCTTCTGATAACTCCACATTATTTATTTCATCCAATAAGGGGATATTAACAGGAATGCAGCAATTCTATGATTGTTATTATTTTACTATTTGTATATACTCTGTCCCTCTTGCTAACTTTTTGAAAATAAACTACTTTCTTCCTTGCATAGATTGGATTTCCACATTATTTCACTTTTCTAAGCATGCATGAACATGTTTTCTGTTTGCTCTTCAGTGAAATGATATGGTATTACTTTGCTATTTTTGGTTTGTGAACTATTCTTCAAATTAATATTGAGAAGTTGCCTATGCATGTTTCTTAATAGTATCTGAGTTTTATTTCATTATGTTGTTTGAAGCGAATTGTGCCTGACCAGATGGCGTCTGTTGTCATCACATCTAGCTAGGAATGACTCAAGCTGTAATATGCAACCTCTTCCACATATTTCGATGGAGTAAGAAAAACGAAAGTCTTTTTGTTGTGAGGGAAAGGGAAAATGCACATCATCTTTTCAAATGAGATAATTGCAGCCATATCGTGCATCTTGAGAACAGTTGAGAAAAGATATTTTTTCGGGGGGGGGGGGGAGAATAGCATTGTCTTATCTGGGCTGTGTCAACAATGTATGATCTGAGGAATTCTAAGAGATAATAATAAACCATCTGTGTTTAGTGGGGGCTAGTTTTTGCTTAAATGATTTTGATTAACAACCAAGTTTGATTGTAGTTCTTTGGAGGGTAATCATTTCACGACTCTACAATTATAACTGTGAATGCTGAGTTAGAGGCAATGGCAAAAGAAAAAAAAAGGTTTTAAATTAGCATTTATACTCAAGAGAAACACACTATGGATTGATTACGTGCTAAAGGCAACATGAGTGCTATTAATATGATATGTAAGCCATAAAAGAAAAAGAGCTTATCAGGAAATATACATTGCCTTTTGTCACTCATGCACTACAAATGGGGCAGGCTGCAATGCTACTACAATATCATTACACTGCCACCTATACTGATGCTGGTACAAAAATACTTCTGTTCAATTATTTTAATTTCTGATGATTTCCCATTGCAGAAAGAAATTACCGTTCTCTCAACCTTACTTGTGCCTATGTCTCCTCTTAGAACATTTTGTTGTACTATATTTTGTCTGTGGTTTAGCAATTAGTGTCAACCAGTAACATTTGAAACTGTGATTAAGATTAAACTCTGAATGTGGTGTTTTTATGCGTAATAGATGAAAAAAAGTTCCAGGAAAAAAACAGGATAATTGTGAAAGAAAAAAATAAAGTAGAATATGGACAACTATCACTGATTTAGATTCTTTCAAGATTGAGACATAAGGCAAAGCTGCGATAATAATGACATTTTTGAGATAGCTGCATAATGAAGAACTCTAGTCTTTTGTGACATTTTAAGATAAAAGCACAGTTCTGACATCATCTTAATTCTGTTTCCACACTTTTCTTTCCTCGTTTCCTTGTAAATTAACAGGAAACCTCTAGGGTTGGGCCTGATTTAATCACATTTAAGAGTATGCTCACTAATGTCAATGAGACTTGAATTAGCTGTGACTAATAGACTTCTGTGAAGTGGCATTGCTTTGCTTTCTAGAGTTGAGTTGATAATCATGAGGTGGAATGATTTGCTTCAGAATAATGCCACAATTTGGGGCTTCTGGCTGAGATCCTATGGCAGTTATCCATAGCACTATCCTATAGCATCCATAAAGCCAGGACAGCATTGCAGTGAAATTTGCACAGACACCAGGTTCTGGCTGACAATTTTTTTAAAGAGATGAGACACTGGGGGATCACCCACTTCCACTCTGGAGTGCTGCTCCTTGTGAGGAGATGGTAGGAATTCGAGTTTCTTCTGATTGATCATGAGTGGAGTGGCTTGAGAGCAAGTATCAATACTTCCTAAACCGCTGTGCAGTCTTAATGGACATATCACCAACAAAAGCCTCACTTTCTTAAATACTTATGGATTTCATTAATTTATAACCTAAGAGAGACATTCTGAATGGCCGGGAAGATAGAAGACTCTGAGTAAGTTGCCCTGTTTTTTTATTGAGTTAAGAAGAATTATAAAAGAAGTGTTTGCTATCTTAGAGGATTTTAGTTTAAAAGCAAAATGCTTAACAAGATCGTGGTTCAAGAAAGTTTTAAATAGATAAAGTAGACAGTAATTTTAGAAAACAGGTTTGTTTTTTCCTGATGAAAGCCCTTTGAAAATAGAAAATATTAATTAGACAAAGAGACTGGACCTTTGTGGGAATACTTTTTATTTTATTTATTTATTTTGTCAAGCATGTATTAGATAACAGATATAGGTATAAACATGGTTATTAATACATGAAATGGATACGAATAAAGGGGGACATTATGACAGGGACAGTAGGCACATTGGTGCGCTTATGCATGCCCCTTACAGACCTCTTAGGAATGGGGTGAGGTCGACAGTAGACAGTCTAAGGTTAAAGTTTTGGGGGTTTGGGGAAGAAACCACAGAGTCAGGTAGTGTATTCCAGGCATTGACCATTCTGTTGCTGATGTCATATTTCCTGCAATCGAGTTTGGTGCGGTTTACCTTACGTTTGTATCTATTGTGTGCTCGTGTATTGTTGTGGTTGAAGCTGAAGTAGTCATTGACAGGTAGGACATTGTAGTAAATGATTTTATGTACTATGCTTAGGTCAGACCAAAGGCGGCGTAGTTCTAAGTTGTCTAAGCCCAAAATTTCAAGTCCGGTGGCATAAGGTATTCTGTTGCGAACAGAGGAGTGGAGAACTCTTCTCGTGAAATATCTCTGGACATTCTCAATTGTATTAATGTCCGATATGTAGTGCGGGTTCCAGACAGATAAGGTGTA
>QLTV01004142.1:807117-827163 GCA_003457575.1 Thermophis baileyi
AAATGTCTATATCTTATATTTGCTATAATCTTCATGAAGACTAAAGGATAATATAAATGTTTAGTATAAAGTTACAGCATAATTTTTGTTATATAGTATTAAGAGTAGGATGCACTAGTACTGTGGTGGAATGTACTGTACTTCGGATTCAGGGGGGGGGTGTATTCCAGAGGGCAAAAACCACAATGAACCATAGAAAGTTTGGTCATCAGAAAAAAAGTTAAAACTGCTCCTCCCTAGTGATTCCCAGAGTATATCTATAGTGACGCAAATAGTTGCTTCAGTTTGGCAAGATTTTTGTCTATAGGTAAGGGCCATAAAGGAAACAACTCAGAAGTAAAGTGTCTCTCTAGGTTGGGGGGGGGGTGTGGCGTATACCGCTGACATATACTGCTAAAACAAAAAAGGAACTAAAGACTATCACCTGATTGTTGTCACCAAGATACTTATATCTGATTACACTCCATTTTGTATATGCAAACTCAGCTGCTGCAATATGATAAAAAGAATGAAAAGGCTATTTGCATTGAAACAAGGAGGCCACAGGTTTCTTATCTCCTGAGCCTGGCAACCCAATACACAATGAGACTTCCTTGGAAAAAGCAGCAGGAAGAGATTAACATGACTAGTAAAGAAATTCAACCTTGCAGATTAATTTTTACAACAGATTTTTCTAATAACTACATGGGCAGTAAACTATGTTGCATTATAGTCTCACGTCTAAGCTGCAAGCAAGTCTTGTTGCATGCAAGTTTACAAGAGCAGAAAGTTGTATTTCTAAACCAGATTAAAGCAATAGGGATAATAAAATATACTTGCCTGCTCTTGATTGTTTGAGCTCATAATTGTTTGAGGAACCTCCTGCCAAGCTCCTGGGAGGGGAGATAGTCAATTTTTCTGAAGAACAGGCTTTCCACGTATTTAGGCATTTGCTTGCTACATAGCCTCCAATTCCATTGGTACAGCACTTTGCAGCTGATTCAGAAATCTATACTTTAGTGGTACAAATCTTGGTTCGGTATCCTTGGGCTCCACTTTAGAAACATAAACCGAGGTCTCTCCTGTGTTTCTCTGCTGAAGACAGGAATGTTTGTATTGCTTTTATTTGCATGGATTATCTGGTGCTAACATCTAACGAAACCATGGGTGAAAGGATGAAGCTGGGCTGTAAAGCCTCTCACCTTTACATCTTCTGTGTGTCAGCTCCAACTGTCTATTAATGAACATACAATATTTGATCAGTTTTTCCAAATTCTCTGGCTGCCTTGTCTCACAAAATGATCCTTTGGCTAATCAGAACAAAATCATTTCACTCCCATATCTTCGGCATCCAATTGAAAATCTGGTGTGTACTAATGAACTCTGCAGCCTCTTTGCTTCAGCTCATAAATCTCTGTTTGCTGTTGCTCTCCTAGTCAAATCATCAAGTGAAGCTCTAAATCTTTGCACGAATTTGGCTGGTAATTTGGCTGCCTCTTCCTTCAGTAAACTCAGAGCAGAAGTCACCTGGAGTGATCTGTAAGAAATTCTGCTGGTCAACCCACCGTAAACAATTCACACTGAATCATGGAACTCAGGAAGTGCTATATGGAAAATTTCTATGTAAGCAAAGAAATAATTGGCTGGACTGCATGTTATCTACTCCAGGATCAGGCAAGCCTTGTGCTGATTGTGTTAGTTAAGCCATGGCATGGTACACATTTGTTGTGTATATCCACATACTGTTGATGTTGTAATTATATTTCAGCAAGTCATTCTGTAGACAGTGTGGTGCCCCTAGGATCTAATGACAACTCCAGGATCAAAGGCAAGGTTCAGTGCCTGTCTGATTAGAGAGCAGTGAGACTTGCCAAGCTGATGCCAGGTCAGGAAGCAGCCACTGCAAAAACTGTTAGGATTCTTTTATTGTTGGTATAATAACAAACTCTTGAAAGCCTCTAATCTCTAATCTCCCTATTACTCCATATAGACCTAAGAGGTCTGTAAGGGGGTGTGCATAAGCGCACCAGCGTGCCTACCTTCCCTGTCCTACTGTCCCCATTTATTTGTACTAATTTCATGTGCTCATGTCCATGTTTATACTTACACCTATTATCTCGTACATGTTTGACTAAATAAATAAATAAATAAGATAAATACAATAAATAAAGGAAAACACACGGGACCTAACAGGGTTTGGGCAAGGCTCCAGAAAACTTAGTTAGGCATTCCAGAATAAGATTTACCGGTATATGATTCTTGGAGATGTATAAATAAATAAATAAATAAATAAATAGAATCAAAGCAAGCTTATTTTGAGTCTCTTTCACATGTTTCCTCCTCTCAAAGGACTGAGATCTTGTTCTTTTTCCCTCTATTATTTCTTAACGGTTCTGCTAGTGGGTCTTGTATTCCTTCATCAACTTTAACACTGCATTCCTTGGTGCTTTCCGAGCTTGATTGTTTGCTTCCCGATGTTTCATTATCCGACTAGGTAACTCGCACAGTTCGAAACAAAAGGGTTTGGCTATGTAACTAATCTCAGTATCAATTCCCATTGATATATTTTCTAACAAATATATTGTTCAGTAGTAATTATTAAAATGCTGATCAGAGTACAAAAAACAAGTAAGTTTTGACTAGGGCACCCATACAGCAATGCAACAAATAAGTTAAGAAATAATAAAGGAAAAAAAGAACCATAGCTCAAGGAAGTCTAGTTGCCTCCTGAAAACGCACCTTTGGGACAACCATGACCTGGATGACTAAGAATCTCTATAGTCTTTTAACAATAGCTCAACCCTGAGCTATATGTAGTCTCTTCTATTGGAACTTTTTAAAGAACTTCGTGTCAGAGACTCCGTTTCCCGATCAATATCAAGATAATCAGTACTAATTATCTCCTATATTGGTGACCTGACAGCATTTGATATTACCCGTAACAATATTTTCTTGATGCAACCAGCTAATATAAGACTTGGAAACTATAGTGATTTTATACTGTAGTTATTTTGTAAGCATGTTGTAATAATGTGCATTGCTTGATTTCTTGGCCTTTCTTCTGAAAAGCTTCTTGTGACTTTATTTCATCCCTATATTTTTTATAAGTTCTAAAAGGTTTAGCATTTAGGCTTATATACCATCCTATAGTATTTTACAGCACTCTCTGGATGGTTTACAATGTTGAAGCATTATTTGCATATTGCCCCCAACAATCTGGATCTTCAGAAGGATGGAAGACTGAGTCAACCTTGAAACCTGGCAAGATCGAACTCCAGAGTTTGCCTTCAATACTGCACTTTAACCACTGCACCATCAGGATTCAAGGTTGCTAGTAGGCAGTGAGGATATGGATGTTGGTAAACTTAGATGTTGGTAAATAAGGGAACAACTATGATAACATGAGATTTAATCAAAGGAATGGCATGTTTATTTAAGCCTGAGGGTCTTACATATTAAATGGGATAGTGCTGCATTTAAAACATCAGATATAATCTTGAAGTACACTTAAAAGGGCAAAAAGCAAGCCTTTCCAAAGGCTTCTTGACTGTTTCAGCTGCATGCTTTCTTAAGGATAAGATCTGACTACTTCAATACATCATTCACTATATGATTAAACAATCGATCATCATTAATTATGCCCTAAATGGGTCTGTTCTTTAAAAGTGCTTGAATACTACACTGTACAAATGTGGTGACTAGAATTTTGTCAGAAGCATCTTTTGTCAATCACAATTTCATTAAATTCTAGATTGTTTCCAGGCACAACCCAGAATATTGGAATAGTCTTTTATTCTGTAAGATATAAACTTATCCATCATTTGTCATTATTATTTCCCACTCCAGAAATCAATAGGCTTTTATAATCTGTTCACCATATAGCTGCAGAGTAGCATCTACAGTGTTATTCTGACGGACATAGCAGGCTAAATTGGAGGAATGGAACTTAAATTATTAACTAATTTAAATAGAATTTATGAGACAGATTAGCTTAAAATAAACGGGAAGGGAAGACAGATTAACAGCCAGAAAGAGTCAAAAGGTTTTTTGTACAGCCTTCTTCCCAAACAGTTCTGCTATAATAAGGCTATATTTTAGAAAATCTTGAATTAGGCGTTCAAGTAAATTCCATCCAAGTTATTCTCTAATTAAGTAATATATTTACTAAAGAGTAACCTGCACAATACACTGCACACCTTATTTCCATGTAAGAATGTACTGGATTATGCTAAATAACTATATTTTAAAAAATAACTCAGGAGATCTGATATATAGAATACAAAATTTAGATTTTATAAGTATTAACTAACGGATTGCTTATATTTTTAATAGCTGTTATTGTCAACAACTGTTATATAGAAATACTGATTGTATTCAAAAATTCTAAACATTCCTTGGAAGGAAACATTAGGCTTCTGTTATTTCTGGCACACATAGCTAATCTTTCCCCTTCAACAGGCATCAATTGTCTATCTGCCTCCATCATAGATCCACTTGCATATGTATCTTATTGGGGTAACTAGATCAGGGGTGGGTTCCACTTACCTTCCCCACTGGTTCGCATTGCGATGTTTTGCGTGCGCGCGCACGCTCCGCTCGCGCGCACGTTCCCTCACACAATTTTGCTTCCGCACATGCTCAGTAGCTGCAATCAGCCCGAAACACAGCTGAGGAGCTGATCAGCTGTGCTTCGGGCGAAGGAATAAAGGTCAGTATAAACCCGGGGGTGGGCAGGAGGGCCCTTTTTCAAGCAGCAGAACAGGAAAAACCTTCCAAACAGTAAAAAAGTCACAAAAAATTCACAAAAAAAGATGGCGGCGCCCACGGACCGGCACCGGCCGATCCACTTCAGTGACATCACCAGCGAGTCGCTACCGGTTTTGGGCTATCCGGTCCGAACCGGGAGGAACTCACCCCTGAACTAGATGAATGATATTCTATTGCACCAGTAATGTATTGATTTAAAATTCAGAATATCATAAATACAGCTAATCTTCTGCATGCTTGCTCATAACTTAAGCTCATCAAGGCTTAATTGACTAAGTGTGAAAGAAGCACACATAAAAATGCATTTTTAAAAATGTTTAGGTTTGTCTTTTATATGCTTTTAATATTACAGGAATATTTATGATGTAAAATGCTTGCTAGTTTTTTTACAGGCTTTGGTATACCTTTAACAAAATTAATATTGGCAGAATATAATGCAGGAATCTTGAATATCCAGGGTCTTCAAATCAGAACAATACATATTTATAGAATTGTTATTATATAATACAGCATTCACTTGGGATCCAATTTTATTTTAAAAAAATGCTGACATCAAGGTTTCATTACACTAACCTTCATTACAAAAATTTAAAATATAAGAGGAAAAACAGCACTAACTGTATTCTCTTTGTTCCTGATGAAAAGTATTTCTCTGGTTTCTTTTCTCCCAGCCGTACCCAAGGCATCTCCAAATATTCTAGCTTTCAGAAATGCTGAATCCACTTAATCAAGTAAGAGTTGGATAAAAAGTAGATACAGCAATCTTGTAATTTACAGAAATAGATAACTCTCTGTAGTATTAATCAAATTACTTAGGGACTTGCAGCAATTAAAATCTTTCTTAATGCTCCAGGTAAAAGCAAATGCAGCACTATTTTAAAGTAATATTTTTCAGCTCTTGACATAACACTTCTTGTAATTCTCCAAGGGACTTGGATTCAAGTACCCACCAGTAGAATGAGATTATGTAAGTTCTTATATTTTTCTGTGAATATCAGACCTCAGAGTTTCCAGGAAATGTTTCTCGGTGTTCAACTCACAATGCTGAATTACTGTATGTGGACTCTGGTATATAAAACTCAGGGGCAGAAGACAGAGTTTTCAGGAAGACATATTTTTGAAAAATTGTTAGGTAAAAAGCAAGCGGAGCTAATAGGATTGCTTTATGTGATGAAATCGTATGACATAAAAAATGCCCCCATTAATGTAACAACAATAAAGATAGCAGAATTAAAAAATGCTGACTCCCCAATATCTGTATTTAATCTTCATTGTTAAGGAAAAATTGAAGTGTGAATCAGTTATATGAATTAATTATCATATAAATAGATAACAGAACTAAGCCAAAATGAATTGGTTAAGAATTCTTTTTCCTGGCCAAACAAGTAAGAAAAAAGCCCTTAAGGTTATTATGCAAGTTCATGAAAGATACTGATTTATGCAATAGTTAATTCTGTATCTTTATAATTCAGAAAAAATCCTACAGAATTAATTATTCTATAATTATATCAGTAGTATTAAATAATACTGCAAATATTTCATTATAAATACATTTACAATATGGTTTTATTTTTGCATGAATAAGATGTAGACTACTATTCATTTAATAGTTGATATATCTACAGAACTTCATCCCATTTCCTCTATGTTTTGTACTGAGCTTTACCTAGCTTATATTTAGACAATTAAAAAAATGGGCATTCAAGTAGGAGGTAAAAATTAATTGATAGTCTGTGTCTGCAGTAAATAAAAGGGACATGTACATGCAATTTGAGCAGCTGAACCTAATTAAAATGTTTCTTTTTTTATGCTGTTAGTGATGAAAATAATAATACAATGAACTTAAGCTTTAGAAAGATCTCCATTTTAGCATTGTGACTATATCTGAATAATGCCTTAAAGTATTATTTTTGCCTTTGTTTAATTGCCAGGAGAGACACACAATTTTGATGGATTGGGGCACCTTTGTCTCTATATAGAGTAGAGATAAATCAGAATGAAAGTTGACAATAATCCTCTTCAGTCACTGCTTTTATTGCAGTTACAGATCATGTGTAAAGATATGCAACTATTTAAGATATTATACAGCTTACCATTAAATTCTCTTCTGAACGTAGACATATTAGGGAAAATAACAACAGGACAAGATTGTGTGTGCAGGCTTATTCTCCACCCAGTTCAAATCCTGCCATGTACTTAGGTTAAAGTTTCAAGTGGGCTACAGTCAAAAATAGATACACAACGGTGTTGAACAAGGAAGACAAAAAGTGCTATATATGTCCAAACTATTAATACTCAGAAATATTTCCTAGAGTGTAGTAAATTCTACAAATTGCAAGGTCAACACATTTGTTTATATTATATAGTCAAATATTCCCAATAATTACAAAATTACACCTGTATGGAAGTTATATACCTATCTTTGAAACAAAGATCCATTTTAATATCCATGGACATATGTATGCAATTCTGCTTTGATCTTATGTTGAACAGTATGAACAGTATTTGGCAGCAGATGCCTTCAATTAATTCATTTAAATCCCACTGATTCCCATAGTATTCTAACATTTGAAATAAACATGATTGCAATGCAACATCTCCAAATTATGAACAGGGGGGGAAAAGCTCAGATTTGGGATAACTATCTCACACATGCTCCTTTGTGTGCATGAAAAAAGTATGAGTTAAAATCAAGATTAATTTTTGTTATGAAGGATCAATAACAGTTTGTTACGTTATGTTCAACCTAGTACCCACAGAATTAGTGGTATAAATCTAGTTGCTTCCAGGTATCTTGGAATAAAAAAAAAAAGTAAAGGCTACCTCAAGTCACATTCATCCCTGCTACATGGGCATATCCTTGTAGACTTTTTAGTAACAATATGAAAGTGGTTTGCTAATGCGTTCTTCTGGGAGACAGACAGATACACAGACAGATAGATGGATGGATGACAGGCATAATGTTATTTTATTTTATTTATTTTCCAGTCTGGTCTAAAGCCCTGGGATTTCCTTGTGGTTAACCAAGCACAACCCAATCACTTCTAGATCTGCACGCTACTTATCATGTCAAGTAGTATTATAATAACTCATCAAAAATAATACTCGATGGTCTTATACAAGAGATTTCTAATGGTTATCATACAACCCACCCAGTACATTAAAGAAGCAGTGTTATATTGGGTGTCATGTTCATAAATCAGAGTGGAATCTTGGTTTCAGTTATATTGCTATGAATGAAGCAAAAATAAATTACACTGTTTTGCTAAATTTGGTTTACAACTACAAATACATTGTATTTATCTGTCATCATTTCACTATTTGATAAATTGTCAACATTTCACTATTTGATAAATTCTGCTTGTATATTCACCCTATAAAGATGAATAAATCAAAGTGTTTAACAGGATAAAACACAGGAAAAACTATTAAAGTATAATATTTTTTTAACAATGGGGTTAATATATCCATGAGATTCAGGACTTTAAGGAGATTCCTTAAGTTCTCTTTGAATGACCAGTATATATTTAAAACTATATTGTGTAAATTGGTTGGCGTTCTTCTGTTTTAGCTTAACTCAGAACTTGAATAGGTAGTCTTTGCTTAGCAACCACAACTGGGACCAGTAACTTGGTTCATTAAGCAATCACTAAGTGAAAATCATTTACTGCATCTAGTTTTGGTCACCACACTATAAAAAAGATGTTGAGAAAGAGTGCAGAGAAGGGCAAGGAAACTGATCAAGGAGAGATTCAACCTGGAAATAAGGGGAAATTTTCTGACAGTGAGAACAATCAACCAACGGAACAGCTTGACTTCAGAAGTTGTGGGAGCTTCATCACTGGAAGCTTTCAAGAAGAGACTGGACTGCCATCTGTCAGAAATGGTGTAGGGTCTCCTGCTTGGGCGGGGGGTTGGACTAGATGACCTACAAGTCCAACTCTGTTAATCTGTTAATCACATGACTGCAACTCTGCTTCCCAGCCCAAAACCGACAAGTGCAATCAGTTCACCCCTTTGGATTTTGTTTGCACTGTGCCCAGCACAGGAAGACTTGAATAATGCAAAACTATATTTATTCAAAGCCAGAATGGAAGCTTTTAATTCAATTGGGTAGAACACAAAGGAAAGATGGCATAACCGTCATATTCTTATAAAAAGAAATGATTTTCTGTTATGATTTTCTGTTATATTTAACTGGGCTACCTAATGAGGCAGAGGCCTTCTGCTGCTCTAAAGAGCATAACATTTACTTTTTCCTCTTGTGTTTCTATGTCATACTTTGATTAGATTCAAGCAAGCGTTTCCTCTCTTGCTTTCTCAAAACAGTGACTTTTTAAAAGAGAAATTGCCAATAGTGATTTTTATGTTTTTTTCCTAGCTAAAAATTAATTACCATCACAGCTCTGATTCCCCATTACAGAACTGACTGCCAACAATAGTCACTAAAGGGAAAAACATACTTCATATACCTCGGCATTCATAGTGGCTTTCAGAGAAGCTAGATACATAGCATACTATTCATAAATTCAGCATAGTAAAGCTGAACTTTGTTTTAAATATTTTCTTCCAATTATAGTAGATAAAAAATATACTAATCTCTAGAAAATCTATTCAGGTTTTATAGAAAAACAGTTAGAATGGCAAATCATGCATCACTTAATATTTCTTGCAACCTTTCATTTTCTGATTTCCATTTATTTTTTAAAGTTTTGAAACTATTCTCCTCTGCTAACTACCATCAAAACCTATTAGCAAATGTGCAAGCTTAAACCCCCCCCCCCTGTTTTCAACTCTATCAATTCACTAACTCATCATTTACAAAATGCGAATTGTAAAAAAAAGGAAGGAATTGACTTGGAAGCCGAGGTGGCGCAATGGTTAGAGTGCAGCACTGCAGGCTACTTCAGCTGACTGCTAGCTGCAGTTCGGTGGTTCAAATCTCACCGGCTCAAGGTTGACTCAGCCTTCCATCCTTCTGAGGTGGGTAAAATGAGGACCCAGATTGTTGGGGGCAATATGCTAACTCTGTAAACCGCTTAGAGAGGGCTGTAAAGCACTATGAAGCGGTATATAAGTCTAAGTGCTATTGCTATTGCTAAGCTTCAATGAGCAATATTTTTGGGGAGTTTGACAAAAAAGTCCATTACTCCGGCCGGCGGGCGGGCGGAGGAAGTTCTTTACTTACGTAGTTCCTTATTTTGTATATTAACATTTTCCCTTCATGGAAATATCAGATGATATAACTCTGATTATATCAGCAAAGAGGCACACTATTTATAAATGAAGCTGTAATTATTGCCTAGGAGTATTCATAAGGCAAATTCCCCTAAGTGAAACACAGAGCAAAAGAACATATAACTTTGGCTGGGGATTTCAAAGGATACAAGGGATTCAGTTCAGAAAAATGCAAACTGAAAAACTGGAGGAAACAACTTCCTTGTATTTCAGGTCATAGTGATCTGCGACCAAATTAGTGGCACAAGAAGCATACAGGTACTTTTGATACGTATAGCACTATTTATTTTGAATTTTAGAAGATTATAGCCTGTGAATAATTAAATTATTCTTTAAGATGTTATTACTTCTTGCTATACGCTCTTTTAAGGTGATTTAAAAGGAACTGTCATTTATATGTTATATTTTTGTTTCTATTTATTTTGAATTTTAGAAGATTATAGCCCAGTGATGGCGAACCTATGGCACGCGTGCCACAGGTGGCACGCGGAGCCATATCAGAGGGCACGCAAGGCGTTGCCCTATGTCAGCTCCAGCGTGCATGTGCGCGCTGGCCAGCTGATTTTCGGCCTTGGGGAAGGCCGTTTTGCCTTCCGGGAAGCTTCCTGAAGCCCCGGAGTGCAAAAAACGGCCCAATGGGCAAACCGGAAGTTCAGAAAAACGCACTTCCGGTTTGCCGTTGGGCTGTTTTTTGCACTCCGGAGGCTTCAGGGAAGCTTCCTGAAGCCCCAGCGTGTGCGCATGCGTGGGGGGGGATGGGTGTGGGCACGCGAACCAAAAAAGGTTCGCCATCACTGTTATAGCCTATGAGTAATTAAAATATCCTTTAAGATATTACCTTTTGTCGTGTGTTCTTTTAAGGTGATTTAAAAGGACCTATCATATTCATTCATTCATTCATTCATTCATTCATTCATTCATTCATTCATTCATTTGTAAGTCACTTACATTCACTTGAACGAAGTGACAAAAACAGTTGTAATAAATAAAATACATGAGTGAAAAAATGCTATAATTCCAGCAAGATGGAATATAAGATGAGTGGGTATCAAAGAGTAGCAACGTAAAAGCTTTAGCCAAAGGGTCATAAGGGGTTGTAAGACAGTGAAGTTCTTTCTTCAACTTTCTCTTCTGTCGCACCTTTCATCCTTTCTACTTTCTTGAAAGCATAGTGTACAGTTGTATCAATTTTAATGCAAAAATTCAATTTTTTCTCCCCAAATTTAAAATGATAGTTAGAAACTAATTATAAGTCCTAGCAAGTAGAGGAAGAAAAGTTTGGAGAGTTTAAGGACAAGAAAAGATGGACACACAAACAGACAACTAAATAAACTAAGCCCAAGTCAACTTCTATGTGTTACTATTACTTCTATTACTCCCTGGTCATTAAAAAAGAAATAGAACTTGTTTCAAGACTAGCTCCTACTGTGCTACATATTATGGTCCAGTATAAGGAAAACCAAATAGCAAATTAGTATTCTATTTTTGTGCTGTGTTTGCTAATATCCACCTCCAAGTGCTTCTTGGTATACTATGCCTAGGTATCACAAGGATGACACTAGGGGGATAAATGAAAATATGGTAATTATGGAATTTTGATACGTCGCTTTGCAACTGGTTTTTTTGACAGTTTCCATGTATCTTTAGAGATATATTAAATAAGAACTTATGGAATTTCCAGCCAATATGGGTAAACTGCTTTGTAAATAGGAAGAGGAAATGCATCTTAAATGTCACCTGCAGAACTTGGTTTATTTCAGGTTTATCAACACCTACAAGGAAGTGGGTTGACTACTTCAAGGTAACATTGTAATATCAATTTGTTAACATGACAATGCTATAGTTTCTTAAGAAAAACATGATATGCTATAATTCAATTTGACAGAAAGCTCAGATGATAAAAATCCAATTACTAGCTGTTGGGTATGATGACAAACTATGTAAATATTCAGCTTGACAGACCATAAAAACACTTTGGCGGTAACTGACTAGATCATCCTCCCCATGGAAGCGTCTGACTGGGAATAATTTTAGAAATCCTTTACCACTAAAACATAATTATTAGGTACAGCTCCAGGACAAGATTGCTGACTCTATATCTGACAGGTCTTTCACATATTATGTACATCCTACATAGTATAAAATGCACAACAATAAATTACACAGAACAGAAATAAAATATTGATATTTACTCCATCTAATTCATTTCAATTTATATGACATTGCAGCCATTCTTTGTATTTTCTTTTTGTAATTGCAAAGGGTAATGAAATTAGTGAGAACTTGATTTCCAGGGTAAAAAAAAGGCAACCCAAGATGACTCAGCTAAAAGCGGAACCAATAACCACAGCAGAATGAAAAGCTGAGCAAATTGACTCTTCTTAATTCTTCCCTGGAAAAGTGTTCCAGACAGTAGTGCCTCATGAGGAAAGACAGCAGTCTCCAAAGGATTTAGAGCTCTGGGAAATGAGAAAAACTCAAGTGTGGTCAGTGCCTTTATGGACACTGGGTTCATATACTTTTTTTTCTAATCGTTTTAGGAAATTGCTTCTTAATTCGTTTCAGCTATTGGGCAGCTTTTGATAGACAACTTTTATACCATTGAGCAAGTTTCCTTCAATCCTTAGTAAAATAACTTTTAAAAACAGGTTTAAGGGTGTATATATACAACCCTTTTTTTAAAAATATATGGCAAAACAGTGATTAACATATTGATTCTGGAAAGTTACAAACAGACTAAAGATCCAGATGGATTTGAAATAAAATTTTGAAATTAAATATAAGACTCCATCCCGTGAGAAAATGCAATTGTTTTGAATTCTTTAAAAAAACTGATAGGATGGGACTTTGAATGTTGAACGCTACAGGGAGTCAGAAGAAACTAAGGATTACAATTAAAGAAGAAGAACTTTAAATTTGTTTTATTAAAATGGAATAGATCAAAATACAGTATATTGGATATACTGAAAGATATTTGTTAACAACAGATCCTCTCTTAATTTTAGGAGTGTCTGTCATTATTTAAAAGATGTTACGGAAGAGGAACAAGTTTTACTGAATAAGACAGATTGATCTGAAAGTAGATTAAAAAATGAAAGGCTACAAAAATGATATGGAAAAAGATGCTACACTGGATAGACAAATGAATCCGGCTGATGTCTTAATAATTAAAAGGCATATACAAATAACAAAGCAAAAGTATGACCTGGATAACATTCTTTTCATATTTTTTTATATACACAAAAAACATTACATAACATACAAACATACAATGACAGGAATCCTAGATCCCAATTTTTGTTATAGCTCAAGATCAGTTCACAAAATTTTGTATACTTATAATATAAATATTTTCAGGTATATTTGTAATTTATGTTTTATACTTGTTTCTTCTATGTATATCTACTTTCTGGTCAATTTTTTGTATATGTCATATATCTGAGCCGTGGTGGCGCAGTGGTTAGAGTGCAGTACTGCAGGCTACTTCTGTTGATCACCAGCTGCCAGCAGTTTGGCAGATCGAATCTCATCAGGCTCAAGGTTGACTCAGCCTTCCATCCTTCCGAGATCAGTAAAATGAGGACCCAGATTGTTGGGAGCAATATGCTGACTGTGTAAACCATCTAGAGAGGGCTGTAAAGCCCTGTGAAGTGGTATATAAGTCTAAGTGCTATTGCTATTGCTAACCACTGCGCCACTACAGCTCCATACAATATAATCTTGGAACACTAGTTGATCACAACCTGAGTATGAGTGATGTGCCCCACCCCCATATCAATACAGTTCTAACTTGGATCAGAACATAGAAAACAATTCAGATAAACTAGAATGAGTAAAAAAAGGATAACAAAGATTAAGAGATGGGATACCAAGTCCAGTGAGGAAAGCTCCATTAATATTAATGGAGATCAATTTAATTTCTTCTCCCTTTTCTATTTGTGTTGTTTTCTTGTAGCTCTAGTTTCTCTTACTATCCTATTTGTTATTCCTTCTTGTTCTATCATCTCTTTTTCCTGCGTTCTTTTATCTCTTCTATCTTTCTCTCTTTCCTCTGTAACTTCTTCTTCCCTACTTGTACTATCCAATTCTTCTTTACTTTCTCCCTTACTTTCTTCTTCTCCTTCCATCATGAAGTATCTTTCATAGAACTCCTGGGCCTTTTCAATTGAATCTAATTTCACTTTTTTTTCTTGCCAGGTTACTAAAATTCCTTCTGGCACCAGCCATCTAAACGGCTCTTTGTGTTTTATAAGGTGGGATGTTAAAAACTGGTATTGTCTTCTCGCGTTTCGGATCCGTCTTGGGGTCTGCTTTAAAACTATTATTTCTCTACCTTTGTAGGTGAATGTTTCTTCTCTTGTTTTTTTATAGATATTGTCCCTAGTTGTTCTTTTTGTGAATTTTATATGTATTTCTTTTGGCAATC
The DNA here is from genome assembly GCA_003457575.1 of Thermophis baileyi. Classification (NCBI taxonomy): domain Eukaryota; kingdom Metazoa; phylum Chordata; class Lepidosauria; order Squamata; family Dipsadidae; genus Thermophis; species Thermophis baileyi. Next base: position 821,528 of record QLTV01004142.1, read on the forward strand.
TGTGTCTCCTTGCATAATTCGTGTAGACTCTGTAGGCCTCATCTATATCTCTCATCATGTCTTGTTTGCTAATTTGCATCATTTTGGCTAAAATTTCTGCCATCTTTTCGCCTATATTTTCTTCTTTCTCTTCTTGAATGTTTTGGAATCTTAGTTGATAGGAAGCCCTCTCTACCTCTAAAAATATAATGGACTCTTCGAGCCCTTTATTAACTGTTGTTAATTTCTGCTCCATAATTTCTACTCTCTTATCTGTCTGTTCCATTTTTGTTTCCACTATTTTTATTTTATGTTCATTTTCTGTTATATTATTTTGAATTTTTTCAATTTTATCATTTATATTTTTTATGTCTCCTTTCATTTCTCCCATTTCTATTTTAATTTCTGCATGATAAACTTTTGTCTCTTCATGGTTATTTGTTATAGTTTCCTGTGTTTTAGTTATGGATTCTTGCGTCCTTGCTATAGTTTCTTGTATGTTTTGCAGCATTAACTGCATGCTCTGCATATTAATTATTGAGCTTGTTTTATCAGTCCCTAACATTGTCTCAATCGATCTTTGTCCAGGGGGTGCTGGTGAAATTACAGCTGGGTTTAGTGTTCTTCCCTGTTTTTGTTATTACATTTGTGCTTGTCATTTTTAAACTTTGTACAATTTTATCCCAAATATTGCTCATATATCAAATTTCTATATATTATAATATCTCTTAATTTCTAATTCTTAACTTGTCTTACTGAAACAATATAACATCCTGTAATGCAATATTTTTCTATGACTTTAACTAAGACTTTCTTTATAACTTAATTGGTAAAATAGTTTTTCTATAACCAAACCACCTTAATTCTCACAATTTTATCCCAGACACTCATATATCAAATTTGTATTAGTTAAAGTATTCCCTAACCCTTTTACATTACTACTGAGCCCGTTTAATTTTTAACTGTCACTCTAATTTATTTTAATTACTAATTCTTAACTTATCTTGCAGATTCTCTAACAACTGTCAATATTGTAACATATAATATTTTTCTATGACTTTAACTAATTTAATACAGCTTAATACTTCAATAAATTAATTAAATAAATAGTTAGTCTATTATAAATCACCTTGGTTATTGTATATAACAATATTTAGAAATATATAAAATATATTGAAAGCAGTATTTATAGAGAAAGGGAAAAGAGAAAATCTAGAAAAACATAGTACTTATCAATCTATCTGTCATTTAATATCAGAGTCCCATTACTTGTGGTGGAAAATTTGCTTAGTCATTTATAAACATTACTGTTTCTTCCAATTATGTATAGCCCTTAATTTGGTGAGTCCTTTTTCTGGTCAAATATTCAGTTTATTATTTATTGTCCTCTTTTACAATGTCAATTGTCCTTTAAGTCTTTAAATCCAAAGAAAATCAGATATCAAATTGTCCCAGAGTCCAGTTCTATAAATTTCTTTTTTCTCTTTAAGTTGTTTGCAGCCTGTTTTCCTTAATGGCTTCCCTTCCGGAAGTATCACTCTCACTTTCACTTCTTAATTCCTCCGTCTTTAATGCTTCTTCCGTTGTGTGTAACTGTTAGTTTTAATTTTCCTTCTTCTAGTCAAATATTCCTTTAGCTGTTTATTATCCTGTTTTGCAATGTAAGTTGTCTTTTAAGTCTTCAAGTCCAAGAAAAGTCAAATATCAAATTTATCCCCAAGTCCAGTTCTGTAGATTTCTTTTCTTTCTCTCTGAGTTATTTGCAATCCACTTTCTTTAATGGCTTCTCTTCTGGAAGTATGACTCTCACTTTCACTTCTTAGTCCCTCCATCTTTAACACTTACAATGTTTCAGGTTTAAAGCCACAGATCTTCCAATTTCCCAGTAAAAGAATGTATAACAAGTTTAGAATAAAAAGAAATCCAAAATAATTCCTCTCACCGCTTTTACTCTGACTTCTCCATTGTTGTTTCTCCCCTTTCGCGTTTCGTGTGCTGTCAATTCTTATTCAAATTCAGCTTCATCATCATCAAACGCCGCTTAATCACTTTTAGAGCCTCGCTTCTAAAGCACGATTTAGTTCTTTGTTGTCATTTCTCACCAAATATCCAAAGGTTTTAATGATTTAGTTTCTTCTGATCTTTGCTATAAAAGTCCCTCTTCTGCTTCCTGCTGGGTGGCTGTCTTCGCTATGGACCTGTCAAAAGAGGCAGGTTTTCTCCAGACGGTTTCAGGGGGTTCTCCTGAGTGAACGGGTGTCTGCTTCACACCCGGTCACTCTCCAGAGTTTCCCCCACAAATTCGCAGATCTCTTCAGGATCTGCGATGCCTTGAATGGGCATCCGACTGCAGAAATTCATGCTGTGGGTCCGGAGCTCGTTCCCACAGCACGTATCGCTAAGACGATCACCACCGGAAGACTGGATAACATTCTTATATTGGATTTAGATTTGTTAAAATTTTGAAAGATTTTGTGAGAAGGGACAAAGAAAAAATGAAAAGAAATAAAGTTGTTGGACATTATTTGAAGGCATTAAACATCAAGATGGTTAAAAGTAAAAGGAAGGAATATAAAGGTGGTTTACTTGATCAAGGTTAAAATAGATATGTTATCTCTGGTAACCCTTAATGGGTTTTTGTTGACAAGGACTAAATGACGAAGTTATATTAATTGCTCATAGATAAGAGATATGGGAACAAAGATAATTTGTTGTATTTTAAGGGAAAGTGATGTTACTAAAATTGTTTATAGTTAGGATTAAGGGATTGCTATTTGTTTATATATTTATTTTCTTTTTCTTTACTATATTCTTATTTTTTCTTTTATATTTTTCTTCTTTTTGCACTTTTATTCATTTTTAGTTTGTATTGGTTTTGTTTTTAATTGTAATGTTTAATAAAATGACTATAAAATAGAAATTAGTGTGAACTCAACTAAATTATTTATACTGCTTTCCAATACTGATGGAACCAGAAGACTTGTGTCACAGATTATTGAAAATCATTGCACGAATCCTGAGCAAGAGAATTTACCTTGTACCATAGGCAGAGGAAAACTGGATGTATCTTTATAAAAAATGTGCCTTCCTTCTTTGGTATTTCTCACAAATTCTACATATCTTTACAGAAAAAGTCTTGCTGAGTTCAATTAGGCTTACCACCAAGTGGTGAGTATATGGCTGCAACTTAAATGATCAGCATATAGTGGGAATAAAAATAATTAATGTGTACTTCTTTTCTAAGTTCCCTAAGTTATTAAAAACTATTTGTATTCAGAAAGGGACTCAGATAAACAATATACAAATTAGAAGATCAGAATTGGTCTGGAAAAATCTGGATGACCATTAGATGACAAGAGAATCCAGATTACAGCAAACCAAATCTGGTATCTTGACAGCAATTACAGTGAAGCATGTATGTAATAAGATTGCAGGTATTCCTCATTTAGCAACCACAATTGGGACTGGCAATTTAGCTGTTAAGTGAAGTGGTCACTAAGTAAAATTGCAAATGTGTTTATGATTGTATTTCAGCTGAAAAAAGATTTCATATGTTCTTATTTTGAAACTGTTTTCAAAGAACTTTAGCAAACAAAAATGCTGAAATACATTTTGCGCTGTTAAAAGTACATAATCTAATTTAACAAGAGTATACTCAGAAAATAGCAGTATTTGTACACTTTACAGAATATTAAGCACTTAGGAGTGAAGATTTTAAGAAAGGTATTTTTGGCAGGTATATACTTACACTGCCATTTTTTGATCATATAAAATATACAAATCATGTTAATGTCTATAGGAGGCTGAGAATGAAGATTAGATTATTTTTTCTATTCAGTTCCTCTAATAGTACTGATTAACAAAAGGAGAAATAAACACTGGGTTAAATGATGCATAACAACTATTTTCTAGTCCAACTCAAGGTAATTGTTTTTGGCTGCAAAAGGATTTTAATGATTTTTTCTTAATTTACTAAAATAACCTCCCATTTTGAATATGTAACCTTTCTGGCCATTCCTTAAAGGGTGTTTCTAGCTCAGCCTTATTTTTTAACTTTTTTTTTTAAAAAATACTCTTTATTTATTTTTCACATTAAAAAGACAACACATAATTCACTAATACAGCTTGTCGCTATCGGAAGTTTCTTCTTCGTTTTACATTTTCCATATTTCAGGCTCTTATTCTTAACTTAAACATTCTTATTTCTATATACAATTTTATACACATTGTATATTACTTTACATCTATTTACATTTTACATTTGCATTTATTTTGTTACATCATATTATGTTACTTTACACATTGATTTTACTTTCCCTTTCCAGCCAATTATACCATCTATTCCAAACTTTGTAGTACATTGTTTCCTCTTTCTCTCTTAGCTCCATTGTTAGCTTGCTTATCTCTGCGCATTCTAGCACCTTTTTTATAACTTACCAAGACTTCACATTTCTTCCTGACCCATCTCACTCAAATTTCCACTCTCCCTCCAATAATACTAGTGTCTGGTTTTTTCTGTGTTTGTATACAAAGAACGGTCACAGCTTCTACAAACTGATATAGCATTTATAGCTTACCCTCTCCATAAAAGGTTGCATAAAATGCACTCAGCGATGACACCAAGTAATATATGGTAAGTTTACAGTGCACATGAAGTATAATTCTAACAAGCTTTTATAAGCCTGGTCCTATATAGGACCAATAGAAATCACATTTCCTAGTGCATTATTTTAGTATAAGCAGAGTGATACAACCACAACAGTCTCTGATGCTGGAGCAACAGCAGCTCATGGACTATTTCCATGGGGGAGGGGAGAGGATGGTTTCGCCCACACACCTGCCGTTTGCACAAATGGAGCTTCACATGCTCACCTGTCATTTGCGTGCCCAGTTCCCAATGGGCCACGGCCCAGTTCTGATCCACAAACCGGGAGTTGGAGACCTCTGATCTAATTGAATGTGTTCCCTTGCAGGTTCTTGCAGAATTCTAAAAACCCAAGTCCTTCCATCCCGATCCTCAAATTGTCAGTATATCTTGCCCACTAGAACTCTGGCTATTACATACTTAAGAATAGAATTTAAGGATTAGATCATCTTATGGAATGTTAGGACACATCTCTTGGCCTTAGGATGGGATCGTATGACTACAGGACATTCACTGAGCCAATTCAATAGTTACAGAAAGAATAAATTTGATGATGAGTTGTTATTCATTTGTTATGCAAGTTTATTTTAAAAAGACTGTGATGAAAGTCTTCTAGAGTACAGCCACTTCATCAGATGCATATAATATCACTAGCTGATACCCGTGCTTCGCTACGAAACTATGTGATTGGGCTTGATAAATTGACACTTAAAGCTTGAAAATTAATGAGTAGTTAAAAAAGGGACCGTATTATTTCGTTAGAGATGGTAAGCTAAGTTTCTGTTACAGATGAAGACATTATTTGCATAGCATAGACTTTAAATTCGTCCCTCAGATGAATTGCTCAGGACCTCCCTGTAAACAACATTCCTGGTTTTGCTCTCTGGCTGGAGGATGACCAGGCTGTCAGGTGAACTGACTCTGGAGCATGCCACATAGAACTTGCCATGGGAGAAACACGCAGCTTCCCTTACTTGTGTTTTCCTAATCGCATCTGTAAATCTTTTCCTGC
>QLTV01004142.1:839335-866991 GCA_003457575.1 Thermophis baileyi
CTACTGGCAGTTGCTGGTACGCCTGTGCGAGATCCAGCTTGGCAAAAATGGCGCCTGGGCCCAGAGTGTGTAGCAGGTGCTGGACTATCGGTACGGGGCATGCACTCTGCTGCAACGCTTTGTTTATTGTGCATTTATAGTCCGCACATATGCGGATGGACCCGTCACTCTTGATTGGAGTGACGATTGGGGTTTCCCAACGGGCGTGATCGACCGGCTCAAGGACTCCTTGGCTAATCAATTTGTCCAGCTCCCTGTCAATCTTGGGCTTCAGGGCGAAGGGAACCCTACGTGGCTTAAGCCTGATGGGGGCCACCTGGGGGTCAAGATTGAAGGTTATCGGTGTGCCCACATACTTGTCCAGCTGGTCATCGAAAACGTCCTTAAACTCGCGGATCAGGTTGTCTGCGCAGCTGCTGGACACCATGCTGATCCCGGTCACCCCGAGTCCTAAGGCGTCGAACCAGTGTAACCCGAGTAACGTGGGCAGGTCTCCTCGAACCACCGTGATGTGCAGGATGGGCAGGTTGCCGCAGAACTGCACCTGGAAGTTCTTCCAGCCGAGTACTGGGATCCGGTTGCCCTGGTAGTCATTGATCCTCAAGGCTTGGTTCCTCAGGTGCTTCTGTCGGAGCGCTGGGACGGCTTGCTTGATGGCAGCCCAAGAAATGATGCTGATGGAAGATCCGGTGTCGATCTCCATCTGACAGGGGCACCCTTCGATCCGCACTGTAACATGGATCTTTTCCCGAAGGGGGGTGCTTGCCTGTCCGACCCGGGTCTGATTGGCCTCAGGGTTGCGATTCCCCTCTGGCCAGCGTCTCGGCTGCCAGGTTGATTTGGGGGCTTGACATGCGTTGGCCCTCTTGTACTGGGCAGAGGCTTGGCTCCCAGACGGTTGGCTGGCCCGGCAGACCCTGGCGAGGTGTCCAGTTCTGCCACAGCGGCGGCAGACAGCGTCCCTGTATTTACAGGAGGCTCGCTGGTGTTGCCCACCACAACTGGAGCATGGCTGGTGTTTGGGCTGCTCCAAACCGCGGCGGTGCTCCGTCCGGAAAAACCTCCTCTTCCTCACTCTCCTCGGACGGGTCTTCAAGGCACCGATTTTCGTGCACCGGAGCAGGTGGCTTCGGTTGCACTTGTGGAGCCTGGCGTTGGTGTAGGGTGTCAGCTCCCTTATTTGACGCTTCGGTAGCCCGGGCCTCATCTAGGGCAGTCTGAAGGGCGAGGTTCGCCTTGGCCAGCAGACGCCGGTGCAACCTCAGGTCCTGGAGCCCACAGATTAGCTGGTCCAGGAGTATGTCGTCGAGATCCCGGAACTCACTGTGTGGTGGCCTTACGAAGCGCCGCCATATATTGGTTTATGGATTCCCCGTCCTGCTGCAGCCTCTGGCGGAATTCATGCCTCCGGACCACCTTAGAGGGAACCGGGGCATAATGCGTCTGGAGCAGGTTGGCCACGGGATTGTCTTGACGGGAGTTGGCTCTGCCAGCGATTCAGCCGTATCGAAGACCTCATGGCCGCAATGGCTGAGGAATAATGCTCGCTTCCTATTGTCGGTAAGGCCGGTAAGGTCGTTGGCCTCTAGGAAGCAGCAAAAAACGGGTCATGTAGGACCCCCAATTCTCCTTGGTGGAGTCGAAAGGAGTCGGCGGGTGGAACGCTGACATTCTGGCGCCACTTGCGGTTCGAATTTTACCGCCGAAAAATGGCCGCCGATTGTTCGCCGCCGGGCTGGGTGTGATCCCACCTTCGTCGCCAGTGTTGGATCCTGGCACAGAAGACGCTTTAGACAGGTTGGGTACAACAGCTGGGTACAATAAACAGCTCTTTATTGTGAGTGTCTCAAGACTCCAGCAACAGGGCATTCTGAAAGCCGGCTTTATATATTGAGCTGTCAGTGAGATCAACCAATCAGGGCTCTCCATTCTCCCACCAGAATGGAGGACCTGACAGTAAACTATGTACATTCAATATGTAACAGCAAGGAAGGTCGTAAAATGGGGCAAAACTCACTTAACAAATATCTTGATTAGCAACATAAATTTTGAGCTCAATTGTGATCATACTTCGAGGACTACCTGTTTTATAGAATCATGTTTAAAAATATTAACTTATTAAACTTGGATGCCATTTGACTGCTAATAACTCAGTTTATTTTTACGTTTTGCTCTTAGAGAAGGTTTTTGAGATTCAAGATGAAATTGACAGTACGACCTAAGCAAACCAATTAAAGTGGGGAAGGGAAGAAAAGTGACAAGAACAGAACATTTAAAAAGGGCTGATTTATTATTTGGTTTCAAAATCAAGCTTCAAAAAATCCAATTTAGGAGCATAGGTTCAAAAAAAGTGGCAAGTTTGGCCCAGTAATCAATCTAGTGCTATTTTAATTGGTAGATCACTGAAAATAAACAATATATAAGAATCCAAAATGCTGTACCCAATGAAATGAAGGATAATAAGAGATGCATAATAGCAAACTCGAGCATGAGATGTCGTATCTAGTCACTAAGGGATATAGATATCTATAAAAAGCTGACATGCATAGAGATCACAATCCTGAATTCCTTCTAACATTAGCCTTTCACCTCTCTCTAGCCTTTTGCCAGGGCATTTTACTTTTTGAATTTTATTAGGGGATGGAAAGTTTTTTCTCCTTCAGAAGTATTACTTACCCTGTTGGTACTTTCATTTCAACTTGAAAACTACCCAACAGTAAGTCAATACTTACAATGTGTTAACATGCCTTTAAATGGAATAGGGCTAGCCAGGGCTAAAATTTAATACACTGTTTCATGACTGGAAATTAATTTCTCTTTGCCACTGATTATGCCTTGATTAATTTTTGGCTTGCCATTTATTACTACTTAATCATTCACATCAATCAATTGTGATCGTTTTATTTGCTATGCCTTAAACATATAATTTACATCATTTTTTTCTATGACATCATAAAAAAATCAAGAACCCAATTGTCACTTGCATTCCTAATTCGGTCCTAATTTGCTAGGACACAGTTTAATGGAATCAAAAAGAAAATGTTCACGGGATTTGTATGAAGTCAATTAAAGCCACATGAAATAGAACATGTCTTTTTTTAATAGTAATTTTAGTTTAAAAAATTACAACTAGAACAATAAAAAACTAATATGTTATATCTGAATATAGCAATAGCACTAGCAATAGCACTTAGCAATAGCAGTTAGACTTATATACCGCTTCATAGCCCTCTCTAAGCGGTTTACAGAGTTAGCATATTGCCCCCAACAATCTGGGTCCTCATTTTACCCACCTCGTAAGGATGAAAGGCTGAGTCAACCTTGAGCTGGTGAGATTTGAACTGCCGCACTGCAGCTAGCAGTTAGCTGAAGGAGCCTGCAGGNGATTTGAACTGCCGAACTGCAGCTAGCAGTCAGCTGAAGTAGCCTGCAGTACTGCACTCTAACCACTGCGCCACCTCGGCTCTTGGTAATATAACAAATGTAACCAATTTATGAGCTCAGCCACAACTCTTGATTCTCATGGTCAGTGATAAAGTTAAGACTTTAAGGCCTTACAAAGGTTGACAGGGTTGGGAGCAATCTAATTTCCGAGAAAATAGTATTCCAGAGGGTGGGCATTGCAACAGAAAAAGCTTTTCTCCTTGACATCGCTAGATGGCATTCCTTAACAGACAGAACCAGAGCATGCCTCTTCTGTGGTCCTAATGGGATGGGTAGATATTATTTGGAAGAAGCAGCTCCTCAAATATAGCAGTGGCCGCATGCTATAAAGGATTTTATAGGTTACAACCAGCACCTAGAATTGAACCCAGAAGTAAACAGGTAACCAGTGCAGCTCATGAAGCAGAGGTAGGACATGCAGTGATAAAAAAGTAAACGTAACTGTTCATACGTCTGCATTCAATACCATTTATAGCTTCCACATGCTCTTCAATGGCAGCCCCATGTACATTTCAATAATCCATTTGGAAGGTGACTAAGACATGAGTGACCATCAACAATGTCTAGTGGTCCAGAAAGAAGGGTCCTAATACCTAATAATAGAATTATGTCAAAATAACAGCTACTACTGAGACCACTAACAACATAACAGTACATTAGAGAACACTAAGATAAGCAGTATCTTAGTGTTCTCCCTGAACAGTCATAAACTAAACAATAGCTTCTACAAGGCCCATTATGCTTTAAAATTTCCAGATTTTATATAGAATAAAATATTGTTTATTTTTTAAATCAACAGATCCTTATGTTTCCCATTTTTTTCACACACACATGGTGATTGATATCTATAATTTTTAATTAATTAAAGGTAGGTTAGAAGAAGCCTATATTCAATGAACATGCAAAACATTGCTGAAACTTCTAAGAAACTACTTTCTTCTACAATCTTCTTCCAATATCACTTTAGGCAGCAAGATCCTAGTTCCTCTTTCAGAAAGCTCCTAGATTAGGGTCTCTGATTTTCAAAGGTTTCCTTACCAATTATTTTAAAAAATAGATTTCTGTCCGTTTCCCTTTCCCCATACACTTGCATTTCTTCCCATTTTTTCCTTCCCTACCCTATTTTGTAGATCAGGGCTTTGCATGCAATGAATTCACAGCAAACCCTGTGATGTCCCACTGTCCAATTTTTCCTTTTCTTTCTAACATTGGATTTTTTAAATTATTGAACAACTATTCCTCTGAAATCAATTTTTATAAAATGCATAGATGAAGCTCCCAAGCACTTTAGAACTCCCAGAAAATGTTTCTAGATGTGCTAGTATTGTAGTTTTAATTAGCTGGTTTCTGTTTCTTATTGGAAGAAAAACAATTATTGTACAATGTCATATTGTTGTATATAATAAAACTGATTAAATAAATGAAAATGAATGGGCAATTAATCATTAACCCCTCCTGCTCTGCTATGTGGAAGCAATACAAGATCTACAAAAAAGGGAAGCTATTAATTATGGTGGCAAAGGATCTTTGTGAATGAGATTTACTGTAGTTCTGAGTAAACATTTGAGATATGTATGACTAAGAGAAAGGGGATTGCTGAATAAACACGCCAGTACTGCCTACTCTGTGAAATCAGCATTTTATGTTTGTTTTCACATGACTGCAAAGAAGATCTATCAGATTAGATACATTGTTGAACATGTAAACCAAAGAAAGGTATTTCCCCCAATATAAAAATATTGCCAAAATGTACTATTCTATTCGTATAAATGATTGCTTTAAAAAGGTCTTGAATAATAATTAAAATCATGAATTACAAGTTCAGATTAATATGTAAGGTTAGCCATAAACTCATATATAATGACTCCAAATGTGTCTCTAGTTGGAAGATGCAGGCATACTCTATTGGTTTTCAGTACTGTTCATTGGAAAAATGTTTTTGGGAAAGACAAAACTTTTATTCCTATGTTTTTAATCTTTATTTAATTTTTCCTGATTTACAAGGAGATCTGGCTCCCCCAAGGACACCGAGCAGAAGGGCAACAATGCATAAGGATTCTTTAGGAAATTCTCCAGGGACAGAGCATAAGTATGCAGCAGCTGTGCACAGTAGAGAAAAAAGTGGAACAGATGGTAACTAAACCCATGGCATTTCTATTTAGCGCATGTGCATGAACAGTGATTGGTAAGAGCACGGAGACAAAATATGAGCATAATAGAACTGTTTAGCACAGTATTTTTTTTTTTTAGTGATTATGTCATTTGAAGAGCCCTTGCCACAGGAAGGCTGTCTTTCAAACCTACTCAGCAATAATTGAAACATCATGGGCAGATATATCATGGGTTCATAAATGGAAAGTTATGAACTTCCAGAGTAATTTAAGAGGTTACAGACAAGAGTATCATTATTAAATGCTTACTATTATTCTTCTCATCTTTCCTATTAACTATCTCCTCCTACTTATGACTATAACCTTGTTGCTTGTATCTTTACGATTTATATTGTTTTATTTAGTTTCCTAGTATGATTTGATTGCTTATGTAGTATCCTATGACTATCACTAAGTGTTGTATCTTATGATTCTTGATGAATGTATTTTTTATGTACACTGAGAGTTTATGCACCAAAGACAAATTCCTTGTGTGTCCAACCACACTTGTCCAATAAAGAATTATATTCTATTCTATGCTAATGATGTATTTACTGAAATACAGCCAATAACCAAACAGCATTATTTCACCAGGGCCCAAGACTTATTCAGTAACACCACAAAAAAGGTAGGCTAGCATAAAATATTTCCTGTGCGCTTAAGACTTACATGGTCTCATGAATACTGCTGAATCAATATATTATATTTCTATTGAACAAAAAATAGTTGATCATATCTTTTCTAAGAAAGATATATTTTTAATAATACGTTTTGAAGTACCTGCTAATCTGAAAAGTATATGTGTTTCTATCTGGACCTTGGAATTCTAGTTTGTATTATAACTGAAATGCTAGCTAATTTGCACTGAAAATCACAATACATAGGTGTGAGTTACTGTTTTGTAATCCGATATACTTTGTTAAGTCATTTATTAAACAACAAGGTCTCAGTGTAAGCTATGGTGTGAGTATTCACACTTCAAGCACAAGTAACGATTTTTAAATCTATTCAATTCAATTTTACTGCGTTTTCACACAAGAATGTAGATAGAATACATACGAAATACGTTACAACATGAAAACTATCTTGCTCCTGTTGCAGAAACTTTTAATTAAATACCTACTCTTATAACTAGAAAAGCAATTATTATAGGAAAATTGAATGCATTCTCAGCCGTAATTTAAATGTACCTCAAGAAAAAGTACTTCTTGATAAAAAAAAAGTTGTGCATGTATTTTCTTTTATCACCAGTAAAATCTTTAAGGTTACTCTTTGGATTTTCTTGTCATTGTCCATTGCTTTACAGATATACACAATTATTTTTAACAACTGCCTATGAAATTTATTAAGGCTGCACAAAGATTCAGATTTGAAGGGCAAAATGTGATTCAGAGCACACATGAACGCACACATAGCACCTGCTGTGATCACCTTAAATGTGTTTCTTTCCTGACATTGTACAGCAGCTGTGGAGGGAATTTGTTCTGGGATTTAACTGAAGTGTGATAAGCTAGAGACACTGCAGAACATAGACTGCAATAGAAGAGCTATGTTAGCCTATGGTAGGAAAAAACTGGAAGGATTTTGATAGTATCTTTCTGGTTAATAATTTTTATTTATTAACAATATATAAACTGTCATGAGTTACAGCTGTATATGATAAATTTTTTAATAATAATTTGGAAAGTGTTACCATATTCCTTTTGATTTTTGTATGCAGTGAAGAAATCCGTGTACAATGAAAAACGGGACATATTCACACGTTTTTCAGACTTATGTTAATATAAATGCAATAGTTTCTTAACAAACAATGAAAATTTGAGTTGACATATTTTCTTCTTTGAAAATAAAAATGAAAGAAATTCATTCTTTTATTTAATTAGAATGATATAAAATTAATTTTTATAGATTTTAAAAGATTATCTGTTTTTAGTCATTGGTCAGTTTTAAATTTCATACAAATTATTTTGATATTTATAATTCTTTTCTTATTAGCTTTAATAAATATTATAACATGATAGTTACCATGCTTAGCAACAAAAATCTAAGAAATGAATCTTTATTTCAAAAACTAAGTATATCCATCAAGGAACATTTTGAAAAAATAGAGATCGTACACTCATCAAAAGAAGTAAGAACTGTCAATTTGATGAAGTGCAACTCTCATCTCATTAGTATTGAGCAAGGAAGCAAAATTCCATACAAAATAGAACTGCTAAAATATTAACAATTACCAGCTGGTCAGAATCCATCTTATATAGATAAAAATATGTCAAATATAATTTATCAGATGGTGTCTGATGCCATACTCCATTTCTGTTCAATGTACTGAAAAATTATAGTACAGCTTTAATACTATCTAAAGCAAGGGCCAAAAAGTTGAAAAGAAGGCTTTCGTCTTACCTGATACGCTCCTTCTCGTTGGGTGGAGATAGCATCCAGGAATGGGGTTGACCTCGTCTGTTCAGTTGATTGGACTGAGTCTGTCAGAGCTGTAATGCCACACATGTGTTGCTAGGGCTCCCCAGCTTTTGGCGAAGATGAAGTGACAGACCCGACGTGTCTTGCTCAAAGATCCTTCCTTCACTGACCAGACCAGGCAGTCAACAGGATGGGGCTGGATGCTATCTCCACCCAAGGAGAAGGAGCGTATCAGGTAAGACCAACGCCCCTTCTCCATAGTGGTGGAGATAGCATCCAGGAATGGGACATACCAAAGCTGGCCTGTCCTTACGGGTGGGCTGCAGTCTGGTCCGAAGGTCCGTCCTCCGAGTGGACCCGTTGAAGCACTCGCCTGCCAAATGCAGCTTCCACTGATGCGAAGATGTCCAATTTATAGTGCTTGATGAACGAGGACGGAGAAGACCATGTCACTGCCCGACAGACCTCCTCTATAGAGGCCTGCTTCGCCCACGCCGCAGTCGTAGCTGCGCTCCGCGTGGAGTGCGCAGTTACACAGGTAGGCCTCGGGAGCACCTGCAGTTCATAGGCCTTGGCAATGGTTGACCTAAGCCATCGTCCCACATTGGAAAGGGTGACCCTGATATCCAACATGGCCAGCTGGAATGAAACAAACAGGGACTCTGTTTTTCGTAGGTCAGCAGTTCGCTTAACATATATGCAGAGGGCCCTCCTTATGTCCAAGGTGTGCCACCTCTTCTCCAAGGGGTGGGCTGGATCAGGACAGAAGTTAGGTAATATCAGTTCCTGAGCCCTGTGGAATGAGGTGTTCACTTTGAGGATGGAGGGGTCTAACCGCAATATCACTCTATCCTGGTGAAAAACACACAGGTCCTTCCTTACTGACAGAGCCACCAACTCTGACACCCTCCTGGCTGATGTAATGGCCACAAGGAACGCTACCTTACATGTAAGGAAGCGCAAACTGGCTGATCTTAATGGCTCGTAGGGGGCCCCGGTGAGGGAATTCAAGACCTTGGACAGGTCCCAGGTAGGGTACCTGTGCACCACCGGGGGACACAGATTGGTTGCTCCCCGGATGAATCTGCGGATTGTGGGATGCAAGGCCAGGCACTCCATTTTCCCACAGTTCAAAACTGAGGACAGGGCCGCCACCTGCCTCCGGATGGTATTGGGCAATAGCCCCCTATCAAGTCCATCCTGGAGGAACTCCAGGATTTGGGATATAGAAAACAGTCATGGGATTAATGTCCGCCCTGGCACACCAAGCGCAAAAGGTCCTCCAGGTGGCATCATAGATGCGGGTGGTAGAGGGCCTCCTAGAGGCTTGAATCGTCTTAATGACCCTAGAGGAAAAATTGTCCCCACTCAGAACGCTCCGCTCAAGTGCCAGGCAATCAGTTGGAGCCAATGTGGCTCCGGATGGACCAAGGCCCCCTGGCTGAGGGAGATCCTGTCCTGAGGGATCCTCCAGGGTCGACCTACCGATAGGTTCACCAGGTCTGCAAACCATGGCTGTATGGGCTTTCTCTGCCAGGACCTTCCTGATCACCTGTGGGATAAGGGGAAGAGGAGGGAAGGCATACAGTAGTCCTGGAGCAGGGATGAAATCCAGCAGGTTCTGACAGGTTCTGGAGAACCGGTAGCAGAAATTTTGAATAGTTCGGAGAACCGGCAAATACCACCTCTGGCTGGCCCCAGATTGGGGTAGGAATAGAGATTATGCAATATCCTTCCCCCAGGAGTGGGGAGGGAATGGGGATTTTGCAGTATCCTTCCCCTGCCACGCCCACCAAGCCACGCCCACAGAACCGGTAGTAAAAAAAATTGGATTTCACCATTTCTTGGAGGCCATGGACTGCGGAGAGCATCTATCCGCTCCACCCCTGGAGTCGCAAACCTGGCATAAAATCTTGGTAGTTGAGAATTGTCTTGGGTGGCAAACAGATCCACCACTGGATGCCGAAACAGTCCGTTAGTTCCCGGAATATGGATGGGTGCAGGCACCATTCCGCGTGGTCTATTGAGGCTCTGCTGAGCCAATCCGCCTGCACATTTGACACCCCGGAGATATGCTCCACCTTGATGGAGAGCAGGTGTCTTTCCGCCGAGGCCCAGCCACCTGTCCTCCTGCATGAGGGACCTGGAGCAGGTACCCCCTTGGCAGTTGATGTGCGCCTTGGCGACAACATTGTGGGTCAGCATCAAAATGTGCCTGCCCAAGACCGACTGTTGGAAGCAACGGAGGGCCAGGTGGACTGCCCTTAGCTCTAACCAGTTGATATTTTAGGTCTGGACCAACTGTGTCCACTGCCCTTGGGCCATCTGTGATTGGAGGTGCGCTCCCCAACCGAAGAGGCTGGCATCTGTCATGATGGTGAGGCGCACGGATTCCTTGAACTGGCAGCCCTTGGAGATGGCTGGGGACATCCACCAGTTGAAGGACCAGATTACCTCCATCGGGACGCGGACCTTGGCCGGTGAGCTGCTCCTGCCTGACCTCTGGAATGGTAAAAGAAACCATTGTAGATCCCTAGAGTGCAGGCGTGCCCATGGGATGATGGAAATACTGGACATCATCTTGCCCAGGAGCTGGGAGAGGAGGACCAAGGATACTGTTCGCTCCCTCCTGACCCGACCTGCCAGGTCCTTAAGGCTGGCCGGTCGTTCCTGGGATAGACCCTGCACTCAACAGTATCTATGATTGCTCCCAGATGGAGCAGTCGGTTGGTGGGTGACAAGTGGCTCTTCTCCATATTGATGGAGAACCAGTGGTATTGGAGTATCTGGACCGTGACCCTCAGGTCCTCCCTTGCCTGGTGTTCAGAGGAGGACTGAATCAAGATATCATCCAGGTAACATTGGACACGCACAGGCCAAGTCCAAAGGTGAGCTGCCAATGAGGCCAGTAGTTTCGTGAACACCCTGGACACTGACGAGAGGCCGAATGGCAGGGCTGCATACTGGTAATGGCGGCCGTCATATTGAAATCGTAGGTATTGCCGGTGTAGAGGTAGAATGGGCACATGTAGATAGGCCTCTGTCAAATCAATTGACGTGAGGAAGTCGCCCTCCCGAACACCCTCCAGTATAGATTGCAGTGAATGCATCTTGAACTGCTGGTATACAAGGTGGCGGTTCAGTCTCTTGAGGTCCAGAATAGCTTCCCCCCCCCGAGGCCTTGGGAATCACAAAAAGAATCAAATAAAATCCCTGCCCTTGCTGGCCCTCTGGGACCTGCTGGATAGCTTGAATGTCCAGCAGGTGCTGTATTGCTGCTTCCATGAGGGCCTTCTTTGACAAGTCTTTAGAGACTGGGCAGCGGATAATGAACCTCAGAGGTGTGGAGAGGAATTCTAGGGAGAGGCCCGATCTTACCGTCTCCCAGACCCAAGCGTCCGATGTAATCTCCTCCCATCGGTGGGCAAAGAGGGCCAGGCCCCCGATGGGACGGTTGGATGTGCAGTTACTTGGGGCGACGAAAGGAGCAACCTCCTCCACCATGAAAGGGCCGCTTTGACTGTCTGCCTCTGGCCGATCTATCTGGCTGGTACCTCTGCCTCAGGATGTAATTCCCCTGTGCCCGGGGAAAACTCGCACCTGTGTCCGTGGCCCGAAAGGAGGGTCAGCGAAAGTACGGGGAGAGACGAAAATTGCCCTTCCTGGACAGGGATGGCAAGACCTTCCTCTTGTCCCTGGACTCCACTAGTATCGGGTCCAGAGCGTCTCTAAACAGGTGCTCCCCTTTGAAGGGGGCTCAGGCAAGTTGCCACTTATGGCGGGCGTCCGTGTGCCATTGGTGTAGCCAGAGCATGCGGCGGGCTGCTACCGAAGACGCAATGGCCTTTGATGCAAATCCGGAAGCGTTTAGTGTAATGTCCACAGAGAACTGGACCGCCGCCAGGAGCTTGTTGATATCCTGGTGGGTTCTTGTGTCCGCCACCGGGATCCTTTCTTACATCTGGTGAAGCCAGAGCAAGGATGTTCAGTTGAAAAAGGAGGCGGTCGTCGAAGCATGGACCGCCCACACAGCTGCCTAATGTGCCTTCTGTAGCATCTTTTCTGTTCTCCTATCTTCCAGCTTTAGGTTCTCCTCTGGATTTCCTGGCATGGCGGACAAAGGCTGCAAGGCCGCCACCGGGGCATCCACAACAGGTGTCTGTAGAACCTGTGCTAGATCCGGGCCTACATTATAAAACCTCCTGTCGGCCGCAGATGGATTGGGGCCTGTTCTGGGAGAGCACCACTGCCTTTGGACCACATCAACGAAAAGTTTAGGTGAGGGAATGACCTCTGCCTCTGCGGTTGGCTCGGAAAAGAGCAGGTCATTTGGAGTGGGCGGGCTTTCTAAATCTGGCTCTGCCGCTTAAGTTCCAAGGCGTACTGAATTTTTAGCCTTGAATAGGAGTGGCCTGAAGAGGCCAGGTTGAAACAGCCCAGTAAAGGCTGGCTGGTCGGGCATCATCCCTTCATCCTCCGAAAGGTCTAATTCACTGTGCCCTTCCTCCTCTGAAAGCGGTGACTGGCTTTTCTGGGAGGGAACCAGTGAGCATGGCTCAGGGAAATCTGGGTAGTCCCCCTGGAATTGGGGAGCCAGCCGGTGGCCGGTATTACTAGAGAACCAAGGCCACTGAGGGTGCCCGCCTGGACTGTTGTAGCCCAGCAGCTATTCCTTGCCTGATGGCATCAGCAATGATAGCTTGAATATTGCCAGGGGCTATAGCCTCTGCTTCTCTCTCTGGTCTCAGACCCACGGCCGTAGGTGTAAAAGTGGCTGCAGGGACAGCTCTGGTTCTTTCGCAAGGCTGTTCACAAATCCCATCAGGATTCTGCAGGGTTCACATTGAGCCCCAGAGATCTGAATTGTTAATGGGCAATAGGGAATTATGCAGAGAGAGCTGCTCTCCAGCTCCCCCTGGAGAGAGACTCCTCAAGTGCAGCCTGCTGGAATGTCTAGGCCAGTGATGGTGAACCTTTTTTTGCTCGGGTGCCAAAAGGGCGCGTATGCGCGCGTGCCCACATCCATAATGCAATGGCCTTTCCCCCGGCGCATGCGCACACAATCCCCCCCCCATGCTGCCCCCCGCGCATGCGCGCAGGCCTCACTGAAGCCTCGGGATTTCTGGTAGGCCCGTTGGGCCATTTTTCGCCATTCACAGGCTTTCCTGAAGCCTGGGGAGGGCGAAAACAACCTCCCCCGCCCTCCGGAAGGCTGAAAATCAGCTGGCCAGCGCGCACATGCGCGCTGGAGCTGACATAGGGCAACACCTCGCATGTCCTCAGATATGGCTCCGCGTGCCATAGGTTCACCATCACGGGTCTAGGCTCTGCCTGCTGACCTGACATATGGGCGCCTCCCATCAGATTTAGTGCACAGTTTTTCCAGAGCCTTGTCTCTCCTGCACTCGTCTCTCTCAGTTGCCTTGGAGCACTTAGGAGTTTTACTGCCCTCCCTTGCAGTCTTAGAACTGCGTTTAGAGGTGACTGCTGCTGTCTCAGGGTTTGCAGAGGCAACTGGCTTCTCCACCTTTTTGCTCGCTTTGGAGCCCGCTGTGCTGGCGGTGCTTGCCTGTTCCACCATTTTGAATCTCCTTCGCTCATGTTTGGCGCCCTTTTGAGGGACCGAGCTGCGTTGGCGGCTGTCAGCCGAGGCAATGCTCTCACTGGACAATCTGGCCGTAGTGAAGGCTGTCGCCTTTTCCGGAGGCTCCGAGCCTGTCGTGGGCAATTGGGCTTGTAGCGCAGCCCGCGATCACTGCTCTGAGAATCCTGGTAGCTTGCGCTCGAGTCAATCAGAGCTCCTGGGGTAACGGCGATGAACGGATACGTTCGCGCCTCTTTCCCATCCCCCGTCAATCAGCTATGGAGCACGCAGCTCCTATGGTGGCCCACCTTGTTGGTGGATAGTTGATATAGTAGAGCGCGGAGCTCCTGCAATGCTCAGGCCATTGGCGGTTAGTGTCAATGGGAGCGCAAAAGCTCCTGTAGCCCAATGTGAAGCTCCTGCGTGACGCTCCTGTGACAAGCGGCGTATGCTGAGCGCTATAGTCCAGGCGCGCAAGCTCCGACAAGTGATCTTGTCAGCCGCAATCAGATGTGGAGCACAGAGCTCCTGTGACAGCTCAATCGAATGGTGTGCAGCCGCTAAGGGAGAGTGCAAGGCTCCTGGAAGATCAAGTTCATTGGCGGCTAGCTGTCAATCAGAGCGTGAAAGCTCCTGTGGCCTCAAACGCCGTGCTAAAGAGTGCAAAAAAGGAGTGTGGAGCGCCTATGACGAGCGACCTGCCTGCTGGATGAAGAAAGGGGAGCGCGAGAGCTCCTGTGACAGACTGTGGGGCGTGAAGCTCCAATGTTCAGTTCAAATGTCACAACAGCAGGCACGGAGCTTACCAGCCGTTCGCGGCTAGAGCCGGAGCTCTCAGCTAAATAGACCCAGCAACTCTACCAGATAGAGCAGGAGTCTGCTGGGTAGGTAACTCACAAGATTGAAGTCCAGGAATATTGTTAGAATTTAGAACGCTGGAATCCAAAATGGGAAGAATCTCAACACGTCTGTCCTCACTGAAGGACTGAGTCAAAAGCTGGGGATCCCTAGCAACAGAGGCATGGCATTACAACTCTGACAGACTCAGTCCAATCAACTGAACAGACGAGGTCAACCCCATTCCTGGATGCTATCCCCACCACTATGGAAAATAACACAAATCTGTTATGTATTTAAGTATAATAGCTACATGAATAAATAATCATTATGAAATTCAAAAATACAATCCACGTGATTGTTGTTTTCTGATTTCTGGGAAAGGAGAGATACATATTTTTCTCCAATTAAATATTTGTTCATTCATTTGAGTAGGAAGTAATCATATAGTTCAGTGGTTCCCAAACTTTTTCAGTCCACCGCCCCCTTGGTGCTACAAACTCATCCTCAGTGCCCCCACCCCCACCCCCTTCAGTTGGGCGTGGCTTGGTGGTCAGGTGACCGGGTGGGCGTGGCCAACTTGTAAAATGTGGTGAAACTCACTTAACAACGCTCTTGCTTAGCAACCAAAATTTTGGGCTCAATTGTGGTCGTAAGTCTTTCTTTCTTTCTTTCTTTCTTTCTTTCTTCTTTCTTTCTTTCTTCTTTCTTTCTTTCTTTCTTTCTTTCTTTCTGTCTTCCTTCATTCCTTCCTTCCTTCCTTCCTTCCTTCCTTCCTTCCTTCCTTCCTTCCATCTTTCTTTCTGTCTGTCTGTCTTTCTTTCTTTCTTCTTTCTTCTTTCTTTCTTTCTTTCTTTCTTTCTTTCTTTCTGTCTTCCTTCATTCCTTCCTTCCTTCCTTCCTTCCTTCCTTCCTTCCTTCCTTCCTTCCATCTTTCTTTCTGTCTGTCTGTCTTTCTTCGACAGCTCGGGTTAGCTTCCTGGCGAGGCTCGGAGACCGCCCGGCACGCCCATCCGCCGGCTCTCCACTTTCTGCCTGCCCCGCCAAGGCCCCCGCCAGCCTGGAGCCTGGTGGACCCTGAGGCCGGCGGAGCTCCATAGGTGCGTGCCCCGATGCGCACCAAAGGTCCCGGAGCCGAAGCTGGGAAGGCGAGAGGGGCGATGGTGGCAGCAACCGCGCTCTGGCAGCGTCGCGTTCCGTGTCATGTGCCGTCCGGGAGCACAGTCTCCGGGCTGGCGGGGGCCTTCCTCGCCGGGTGCTGCTGCACCGGTGGCTCTGCCCTGGCCAGCTCCGCCTGCCACCACTTCCCGTGAACTTCCCAGGAGACGGCCAGAGCGAGGGGCGGGCGGGAGCACGTTGGCCAGCCGTCGCTCGGCTTACCTTCCTGGCGAGGCTCGGAGACCGCCCGGCACGCCCATCTGCCGGCTCTCCACTTTCTGCCTGCCCCAAGACCCCCGCCAGCCCAGAGACTGCGCTCCCGAACAGCACATGACAGGGGATGCGACACTGCCAGAGCGCGGTTGCCACCGCCATCGCCCCTCTCACCTTCCCGGCTTCGGTTCCGGGACCTTTGCGGGCCGGGAAGCGTCGGGGCGCGCACCTATGGAGCTCTGCCGGCCTCAGGCTGTCGCTACCGGTATGGCGAACCACCTGCCGCCCCCCTTGCCCTTCTTAGCGCCACCCTGCCACCATCCTTGCCTCTTAGAGCCCCCCCTAAGTCATCCCACCGCCCCCCAGGGGGCGGTACCGCCCACTTTGGGAACCACTGATATAGTTTAACACAAACCACACATTTCTGTTTGTCATGAAGTTTCTCACACAAAAATCAAAGAAAGATTAAAATAATCTAAAGCACATAATGACTGGCAAATTTTCTTACTTATAAAAACTAATACAAAAGTGCAGCTTTTCTGCCCATCCAACGGAAGCTAACCATTATTATACTATAACTACATTTTGGTTATTTTAATAGGCTTTTCAATTCATCCTATGGATTTATAAAGAATGATGAACCAGAAAAACAACACAGAAAAAAGTTATCATCATCCTCATCAATTATTAGAACAAGCGAAAGCTTTCAATGAGTTTTAATTTTGAAAATAAATTACAGGAATCTTATAAAATTTTGGATGGTTTAGAGTAAGCAAAATGATAATTATTACCCCATTATATTTTTCTAGAATTCAAGAATTCCTTCAATTCTGTCACCTACACAAGATAAATAGTAATTGGAGTTCTTTTAATATAAACAAATACATTTGTTCCATATAAATTCTTCTCATGGAAAAATATGGGGTTCCTGAAGCTTGAGGACAACACATGAAGATCCATTTAAAGTTTCAAATACTACCTTGACTATTAAAATCATTCAAAGTATTTAACGTGCAATAAGTATGTGATATATAATAAAAGATACAGCATACAAAAGAAAAAAAGAAAGGGAATTCAGCAGCAGATTATCCGTTGGGCTGTAGGTGGGGCCAAGTTGTTCTCAGTTCTAGTTTTCAGTTCTAATGGTGCTACATATTTAATTATTCGAGCACTACACTTCAAAGACAGACACTAAAAAAATAGTACTGGAACTACTTACTATTGGTAATGATAGCTCCACACACACACACACACACACACACACACACAAACATACACTAAATAAATGTAAGAGAGTATATCCTACCAATTTATTTTCAGCCTTTTAAAGATTGCACAATATAACACCAGGTATATAACTCATGTTTAAAATATTACTAAAATTGCTAATGTAATATTGCTAAAGTTTTATATTACACAGTACATACTGTTTGGGTGTTACTACAAAATAGGCTTTTTCATTTCCATTGTGATTTTAAAAACTGATCCCACAGCTGGTAAATGGAGCAAAGTAAGCCAGTGTACATATAACAGGTTCATATTTCAAATGTAGCTCTAACTCACAGAACCAATTATCAATAAGTAATGAACCACTCTTGCCATGCCAGGTGGTAACCTGCGTTCTATATTCTTTAAATCAGGATACACTAGTTTAAATGGTGACTAAATCTGGATTACAAATTAACATTATAAATTTTAAAATATTTAATGGCAGATAATATTTTATTAATGTACACTGAAGCTTAAAGGATTAAAACCAGACAAATTATTCAATTCAGCAAAAAAGTTGAATAAAAGTATATATTTGCCAAGAATAATCTTTTGCTATACCTGCAATTATCTTCCTCTAAACTAAGTGTTGTTGACATGTGCAATTAGTGCTTACAAAATGACAAACCAGAAAATTAAAGTAGACAGCAATATCTGCAGATTAATGTTGGCATAATGACTACTCATTGTATTTTAAATATTACATAACTTCATACAGATGTCTTAAGAATCCGTGAAAAAAACAGAAGTGTTTATAAGGGTGTTAATAAATGGAAAATACTGATAATCCTGGTATGACTCCATATAAAAGCCATACTTGCTCACATAATGACATGATCCTTACGGATTTTGCTGTGTTTATTTCATTCTTTTAATTTCAAAAACATAGTGTAAATAATTTGTCTAGATAACTAAATTGAATAAAATGCTGAAGTTTAGTTTTGGACCATTTGAAACAAATATCCAGACTAACCAATATGCATCACTACATACTATTTTTTATTCAATCCATTCCAACTGTCCAGAACAAAAAACTTTCCATATGTACTGAATACATTTCTTCAAACTACTACTTCCTTTTTTCTCATAAAATTAAAGCATATGATAGATATCTTTCAAGATAAATAACATCTACATTTTTGCAAGAGCCACAATAATAGTGTGATTTTGTTGCCTACAAAATTAGGCATACAAGACTATTCATTTTGATAATGTTCATCTTAGATGTATACACTAGACATACAGTATATTGCCCCAGTGTATCCTTCCCAGGCAGCTTATATTCAGAAACTACTGTAACCTACCAGCTACATATTGAGTTAAACATATATAATCATGTGGATCCAAATCCTTAGGTCCACTTCGCTTTAACTATGTGTTGAGAATTATAGAACTCAGCACATAAAAAAGGTATGATGGTTAATCAATTGGGAATGCATTATTAGCCAATTAAAGGTTACATCAGAAATTTCACGACTTTCTTCTTTTAGCTTCTCCCTTACATGTAAGTTATGGAAAAAACAGTTGAGTACAAAAGCATCACATTTTCTAAAAAAAAAAAAAACCTTCGTTTTCAGAATTTTATACAAAAATTTTTGTAAACAATTAAAATGACTTACTCATAAACTGACATACTTTTATGACATGTGCCAATTAAGTAAACTACTGTCCTCTTTAGTGAAAAAAAATCCATGTTTTATACACAAACCAAGAAATTACAAATTGCACTTACATTCCAACCCAGGATCGCAATCTCAACTTATGGTACAAAATCAATTTTTCAAAAGCAAGTTCAGTAATAATTTTCTTGTTTTTGAGAGACTGTACACATAAAGATGAATAATTAAAAGGTACCAACAATGATGAAAAAGCAAAACAGGAGTTGTGAAATCATGGTGCATGTGGTTTGTGCATGTTGCAGTACACAGGTCATCATTTGTGCCTCCCCTCCCTTTTGGTGAATGAAGTTATAGTTCTGGAGCTTGTGAGAAATAAAATTAATTTTTACAGTGGCAACACATGATAGACCTAAGTCAAATATGAAAAGCTTTTCATTTGAGCCTAAATACATAGGACCAATCTCATCCCAGAGTATCACTATGTCAAGAAACCTAGGCAAGGCAGAAAAACATTTATTCTACAATATTTCCAAATATAAGAGTTTCTTGGAAAATACAGCATTTAATATTGATGAAAGAAGTAGCAACAATTGACATGAAAAGTATAATTAGTGTGTACCTAATTATCTTTCCAGTGTGATCACAATGCACTAATACATAAAACATAGAATACTGTTGCAATAGATAAGGTGCATTATTTCTTTAAAATATTCACGGAACCATGACAAAAAGTGCTTACGAGCTTATCCACATCTTGTTATTTTAAATGTGTTTCTCGTATTGTTTCCAGATTTGCTTTATTAAGCTGGTGGCAGGGGGCTTATAGTTCAAATATATCTAAATTGTTAAATTAATCCTTTGAAATTTAAGACCTTTACAGCTTTTAGAAATATTATTAAATATATTTGTGCATTATGCAAATGACTTTCTATGGCAAGGGTAACACTGGAATCTTTTTCGTAATGAAAATCATTGTATAAATGCATTGCACACCCATAAAAAGAATAACTACAACAAATCATGTTGGGTATAATTTTTTGTTGTAATCTCAACCATTATAGTTAAAGCATCTGAATTACATTTTTATTGCTCATATTGTTCTTTGAATCCCGTAGCTTCAAAGTCATCAGTTGTTCCCAACTTGGGGCCCATGTCCAACAGGAAGGCTATTTGATTTTTAATGGGGGCAATTGGAATCTTGTTTAAACCAAGTTAATGGCCTTTTAGGCTTCCTCCACGTGAATAGGAGTTAACTTTTTGAATAGTAAGNAAATTTTGGAATAGGAAGAATTATATGTTAGGGGGGGGGGGCATCAAGATTTTAGAGATGTTTAGGAGGGGCATGGTCAAAAAAAGGTTGGGAACCACTGATGTAGATTGACCAGAGTTGATATAAGGAACCAACCTGAAATAATGGCTATTTATGTCTGATATATAGGACGATTCAAATGATAACAGTTTTGTATAACAAGGTATTTCATGTATTTTGTCATGAAAAAAATCTATTAAATGACCTGACTAGCTAAGATAGGACACATCATTTATACAAATTTGCCCTGAATCCTATAGAAACAACCTTAAAAGAAAATTATTTCAACTTTCCTTGATAACACCAAATAAATATTGATAGTAAATTAAATATAAGTTACCTAACCAAAATGTCACTAATAGAATAGGATATGTGATTTATCTGCATTGATTTGAAAACTGAGTGGATGACGTTGGGTCCAACTCGCTTCAAAGAATTGTTGTGGACAAAATAGGAGGAGAAGGAAAGGAGGAGACACTTATTCTGTTTACTTGTGAGCTATTTTGCTACAAACCTGCTGTTTATATCCTTTACCTGTTTCTTAACCACATTTCTTATCCCTTTTCCATTAAAAATATTCAAAAAAAAATGTAACACATAACTTATATTAACTAATCATTTTTAAACATTCAGTGAGAAAACAATTAGAAAAGCAACCCTGATTAGGCAGCAAATAGTTTACTTTTAAAGCCTTACTTCTGATAATTATCAAAAGTGATAACTATTTTATCTTAGAAAAAAACTCTATTGAAATTAGTGGAATTTACTTCTGAAGTGTTTATAAGACTGCAATAAACAATGTCACAAGACAGTAACTTCATTAAAAGGCATTAACATAGTATTGATTATAGCATTCTTTGCAATAAAGGAGGAAGATAATATTTAACTCCTAAATCTATTAATTATCTAATTTATATTCCCATGTCTTCTTCCCCTCCGACTTCAAAATCCTACCCGTTTAGCTCAGTTGAGTGGAAAAGCAGAATGCTACTGTTCAATGGTAGAGCACCTGCTTCACATAAGGCATATTTGGAAAAAGGCAAGGAGAGAATCCTTTCTAAATTCCAGAGAAAATGCTGTTAAATGGACCCTCTGGTCCAACTCAATAGAAGAGTTTTCTCTTTTCCTAAAGCAGAATAGTGCAAATGGGATAGAAAGCATTAAAACATCTTTGAATTTTATTGTCCATGATGCATTTTTTTAAAAATCTACCTTAATTGCACATAACAGGAAATTATCAAATAAATTGGACCCAGCTAGCAAAGCCATAGGCATTTAAAAGCAGTAGCAAGAGAAAGAGAAAAGCAGCATGCTGATAGAAAATAAGTGTTTGAAGGCAAGGCATAAATCCCTAAATGGAAAATAAATGAAAGACCTCACAGCATACATTTTTTGTTCATGCTGGGATGAATGCATTGGCCTGCTAATTTAAGGGACAATCTATTCTTATTTGGGAGCAAGAACTATTGAACTCAGTAAAATACATATGCAGTTGTTTTGTTGGTATAATATCCATGTTATTCACCATACCATATTGAAAATAATCATTGTTTGATTAGATCCTCTCAGCATTCCTACATGTTGAGCAGGCAAGAGCAGATGTGCAACAGACATCTACATCTCTTCTTGATTAGGCATGGTAAAAAAGTAATTAAGTAATCAATAAGTAAATGGCTTCAGTGATAGGTAAGCAAAATCACAACAATACAACCACACTGCTTTCATCTCACAGAAGGCAATCTATACTATATAGTTGTGGAACTATATAGTCAGTTCAGTGAAGCGGTGGATGTGATGTGCCGGTGCCTGGAGGCTGTGAGGATCTGGATGGGAGTTGACAGGCTCAGACTTAACCCAGACAAGACCGAGTGGCTGTGGGTATTGCCTCCTAAAGACTATGTCGACTGTCCATCCTTGGTTCTGGGGGGGGGAAATTGTCCCCCTCAGAACGGGCTCGCAATTTGGGTGTCCTCCTAGACTCACAGCTAAAATTAGAGCAACATTTGGCAGCTGTAGCTAGGGGGACCTTTGCACAGGTTCGCCTGGTGCACCAATTGCGACCCTACTTTTATCAAGAGGCTCTCCTCACAGTCACTCATGCCCGTGTCACCTCACAGTTANCAAGTTGCCCAGAGTCACTTGATAGTCAGATGGGCAGCATACAAATTTAATAAACAAACAAATGAACAAACAAACATTTCCCTTCCCTTCCCAGTGCAGTGCTGCAAATGTGACTGTGGCTATCAGATTCATGCCTAGTAACCATACAGGTATATTACTATGTTCCCCAATGTGACATGAGATAAGCCCTCCCTGGCTTTCTTCTTCTCTGTCTATTGCAATTGATGTGAAATACAGGTATGGGCCACATTAACCTGTGGAGGTAAAGTGCAGAATCCTTACTTGGGATATGGCAAGTCTAGGCTCAATCCCTGCATCTCTTGATAGGAAGGACTGTGAAAATCCCTGCTGGAAATCCTCCAGAACTCCTGCTGAGAATGTTGTCCTAATGGACCAATTCAACAGAAGAGAACTTCTCATTCTGGGAAGCTACAACTGGCTTCTCTCTCTCTCACTGTGGCAATAAATTAAAACTAGACAGTGCTTTCTGGTAGTTAATGGTATTTTTAAAAGCATTTTGTGACAACTCATAGGAGGCTGTCACTTTTTTTTTAATAATGCTTTTTTATATTTCAATAAGTTTTGTATTTGTTGTAAGCCGCCCAGAGTCCCTTGGGAGTTGGGCGGCATAGAAATACAAATAATAATAATAATAATAATAATAATAATAATAATAATAATAATAATAATAATAATAATAATAACAACAACAACATTTGTAGCTATTAATTATCAGTCTCTATTGCTACATTTATTGTCTACCAATTGTTAAATGGCTGAACAAGTATAACAAACACAAAAAGAAATCTTTTTGCAGCTATTATAATAAGAGCCATGCTTTTCCCCCCTACCTCTGAATATGCCAGATCTTATTTGAAAAATCCATCTGATAAAGGAGAAAACAGTAAAATGAGCAACTATTAAGGTATAATTAGCAGTGGTAATTGAGTAACATCAGAAACTGCCTAAGACCCCACAAATATAAGGAAGAATTTTTTGCCATTACATTAGTTGCCAAATAACAAAGAACCCTATAAATAGGTATAAAATGCTAAAACCTTCCAGCAACTGCCTTAAAAAAATGTAATAAAAAAATAATAATCGCCCACCATCATCCCAGCAATGACTATGGTATATCAAAACAGATCTTCCTGCAAAAATCCAGAGAATTGCTTGATCGGTGAGAGATTTCAGGGTTTGGGGTTTTTTTGCTGCCATCTAAAAGCCAGATTTGTGCAACTTAAGTATAATGGCCCTATTTGAGTTAATCTATTATACAATCTTTCTTTGTTTATGTCCTGTGTGACTGCAATCTTCCATTTTATCAGATGTATTACAAATAGAAATGATTGTGTCCAAGCTCAAGAAACACCTCAAAATATAGAAGAATTTCTTTAAGTATAGAATTCTTTAAAAACTATGATTCCCCATTCATCAAAAATAATACACATCTATTTGCACACTGTACAATTTAACTATTTGCTAGAGGAAATTACATTCAATTTAGAGGTTTAGAAGGGATTAGGCAATTTTATGGAGGATTGGATTACAAAATCTATCATCCTTTCCGTGGATGCAAAGATATTGTGATTTAACACTCACTGCCAGGGAGCAACAATGGAAGAAGTATTTTAAAAACTTTTGGATGAGCATCATAAACTCTGCAACCCAGAATTATTTATTCATTTACACACCTCATTTGTATGTTGCCCAATCCTAAAAGCTGCGGGTGCTTTTTTTTTTTTTGACAATCTCATCATAAAAGTATTCATAATCTGTTTTTATATTTGTTTGTAACTCGAATATACATAAAATACCACATCAAAAAGCCACAGCTGCCATCTAGAACTGGAAGTATTATCTAGAAGGATTCAAATAGCAGAGTAATACAAGTTCATCCAAATTAAAGATAGATTCAGTTTGGCTCTGTTCCATTCTATCCATATTATAATGCTGCCAAGCACTGGGTCAACTCTTCTACCATATCAGTTGTTTGGCTTGGTGCTGAGACCACAGTCAACATAGAACATTTCTAGCAGAGTTCTTCATATAGCTTTTTCTTGTTAATATTGTTAATCAGAGATAGTATTCAGCCAGTTCGGCGCTATGCTGTCCTATTTAGGCATGTTTTGAAGCCGCACGCTCACATTTGCGAACCAGTACGGAAAGTAAGTGAATACCACCTCTGTTGTTAATTTATACAGAATAATATAGCTATTCCTTTGTAAATTACCCTTGTGAGGGAAAATCTCTTGAAGATCATGCTAAAATGTACATATATAAATTCGCCATTGCATATTCTCAAGAATTACAATTTAGTGGAGTGGTGGTAATGATAATTCACTATCTCTCATGTAAATGACTTGACTGAAGTTGGAATCTAAATTCAATTAATAAATACTCCAATATACGATGTCTCAGATGGTTAAATATAATTTTAAAGAAACTTTTTTGAAAGAAATAAAGTAGTCTGATTCAATTTTCTGTGCTTGATGTATAATCTTTATACTATTTAAAGAGACCTAATGTAGATTTTTAAAGAACAAAATGAATTACACTGCCATCACTGGAAACAGATTCATAACATTTTTAACATGATGATTCTCTCATCTGCAGAAGTTTAATAATTTCCACCTTCTTTTATGTATCAGTCCCAATACTACTTCAAGTAAACTGTCATTTATTATAAAACAATAAATAGATAAAATAATAGATAAAACAATAGATAAAATAATCTAAGCCAAAACATCCTTACAAAAGATATTGTGTTTTTGCATGTATTTTAATTGTATATGTCAAGCTTTTAGTACTGTTAAGTTTGGAAGCTCATGAAATTTTGAATGGTAAAAAAAAATTCCCCCTCATTTATATTGACAGATGTCTCTGTCATGCTGCCTAAAGGCTTATAATGACATTCTAACCTGGATAATTAACAGTTTTTAAAGTTCTTTCTCAATCTAATAGACCAGTGGTTCTCAACCTTTCTAATGCCGCGACCCCCCCGCAACCCACCTGCCGCGACCCCCCTGCTGCCGTGACCCCCTCCCTGCCCCCTCCCCGCGCGGGATGAGGTGACAAAGGGGGCGTGGCACCAGGGGCGAAATGCTACGGGTTCGGGCTTGCCTGCCGGTCACCAGACAGCTGATAGCGTGGAAGCGGGAGACTTCGCCCGGACGCCGCCATTTGGGTTCTTTTACCCTCTGCGCATGCGCAAAGCATTCTGCGCATGTGCAGAGGGTAGAAGAACCCAAATGGCGGCGTCCGGGCTACCAGTTGTCCGGTGACCCGCAGGCACGGCCGAACCGGGACCTTTTCACCCTTGCAGTGACAGTGGCACCAAGATGGCGGGCTAATGCGCGCGGCAACCCCTGTGAAATGGTCGTTCGACCCCCAAAGGGGTCGCGACCCACAGGTTGAGAACCGCTGTAATAGACTAAACATAATGGCCAATATAAAATTTTAATATCATATTAGTTTATAGAATGATCTAATATAGATATAGTATAGTTCAGAGTTCCCCAACCTTTTCCGCTTTGCAGACCGGCAGGGGAGGGAGAGAGGGGATGGTTCCGTACAAGCGGCGGGCTCCATTTGGTCATGTGCAAATGGAGCCCCCCCACACACACTCGCCCACTGTTCGTGCAAGTGGGGAAGCGCGCATGCACCCGCCTACCACTTCCATGGCCCAGTTCCAAACAGCTCAACGCCCAAAGGTAGGCCTCAGCCCAGGGGTTGGGACCCCTGCTATAGATATAGTAGTATAACAGTTCCTCCCTCAGCAATCCTATCCTTCTTTGCTTATAGTTCTCTTTATTCTTTTATCCCACACTGTGATCTGCTTTTTCAAATGCAAACCTATTCAGCCACAGGAACATATTTAATCCTTAAAACTATTTCTAAGTACTGCTTATTCTTGTACGTATCTTTGCATACAAGTTCATAACTCAGATGAGATGGATTTACTTTTGGCCCAGCATTCCAATTCATAATTTTATTATGGAAGTATTATGGGATATTTTAAAGCAATAGCCTATTCATGTAGGAATATAGAACCATCTTGTCCTGCATTACACAATTGGAATAAGTCTATAAATGGCAAGCATTTGTAGTACAGTTATAATAACTACTAGAGATTTATTATGATGGACACATAATACAGTATATTCCTGTTATGGGGCATTCTTATTCTCAAATGAGCCATTTTATCAATTCAAAGTCAGAACAGTACATTTCTAAGATAAACCATTTCTCAGACAGCCATTTTAGAGTTATAACATTTCATGTGGTATCCTTACATATTCTCATTTTTAAATATTTTTAAAAACAATTTAAGCTTATCAGATGCTTGTTCTTCTCAATTAAGAATTATATAGCCAAAAAAATGGAATTAAATGCCACAGGCAATACTGAAATATATTTGCATGACTGCCTATTAAAAATACTGATAACGAATGAATCAAAGTGCGAGGCTTTAAATAAAGTGTATTTCAAAGTTTGTCTACAACAGCATTTATTGATTTCTCCTTCATACTAAGGAATTAAACTCTGCAAGCAAACTGGATACATAATTTCAGTTATGTATTTTGCCTATAAATTGCAGAGAAGACAAGTTGAACCTGTTAATTTTAATTATGAGAAACATCCAGGGACCTGAGTCAGATTTAAAGGACTTGAACCATTTCAGCAATCTGATCCAATTCTCAGTCACCTACTTCTTCAGAAATTTAAAAAAAAAAACTTATTAGAACTTTTTAGAATAAACTTTTCAAAAACATAGATTGTTTCTTGCCTGCATTTTAAAAAACTGAAAAAATTAGAGGCTATAATGACTTATGAACCCACCACATATACATAATTTGTATTATATCTTAATAACAGAAATATTTTTATGCTTATTTAATTAATAATTATACCTAAATGCTAAATCAATACAATATGTTAACAAAATACCTTACTATCTGTGTCATGTCTGCTCTTATTGTGCCGCGGTGGCGCAGTGGTTAGAGTGTAGTACTGCAGGCTACTTCTGTTAACTGCCTGCAATTTGGCAGTTCAAATCTCACCAGGCTCAAGGTTGACTCAGCCTTCCATCCTTCCAAGGTGGGTAAAATGAGGACCTAAATTGTTGGGGGCAATATGTTGACTCTGTAAACCGCTTAGAGAGAGCTGTAAAGCACTGTAAAGCGGTATATAAGTCTAACTGCTATTGGTATTTGCAACCAAAATAGTCGCTTTCATGTACTTTCCTAGATTAAGTTTCTTTCTGTATTTTATGAATTATTACTATACAAAATAGAATAACAGAGTTGGAAGGGACCTTGGAGTTCTTCTAGTCCAACCCCCTGCCTAAGCATGAAACCCTACATCACCATACAAATCAGACAAATGGTTATCCAATATCTTCTTAAAAATTTCCAATGTTGGAGCATTCACAACTTCTGGAGGCAAACTGTTCCACTGATTAATTGTTCTAAATTTCAGGAAATTTCTCCTTAGTTCTACTTTGCTTTGCTTTGCTTTGCTTTGCTTTG
>QLTV01004142.1:872387-910141 GCA_003457575.1 Thermophis baileyi
AATCATCTTTGCTGCTCTTCTCTGCACTCTTTCTAGAGTCTCTACATATTTTTTACATCGTGGCGACCAAAACTGAATGCAGTATTCCAAGTGTGGCCTTACCAAGGCATTATAAAGTGGTATTAACACTTCACGTGATCTTGATTCTATCCCTCTGTTTATGCAGCCCAGAACTGTGTTGTCTTTTTTGGCAGCTGCAGGACACTGCTGGCTCATATTTAAATGGTTGTCCACTAGGACTCCAAGATCCCTCTCACAGTTACTACTGTTGAGCAAGGTACCACATATACTGTACCTGTGCATTTTGTTTTTCTTGCCTAAATGTAGAACCTTACTTTTTTCACCATTGAATTTCATTTTGTTAGATAGCGCCCAACGTTCAAGTCTGTCAAGATCCTTCTGTATCTTGAGCCTATCTTCTGGAGTGTTAGCTTATTTATTTTGTAATTTATATGCCGCTGATCTTACTATCCAAAACAATGTAACAACTACCTTGCTAAGTAACAGAAATTCTGGTCCCATATTATCCCAATGTAATAATAGAATCCTTAATATAAGTTATATACTAAACTGTTATCTAAATGACTAAAAGTGATTATTGGTAAAAAAAAAAAGAGGAATTTATGAGAAAATAAAAATTCACCTATGTTACACGCATTAGTATAGACGTCTGCAAATGTAGAACAATTTTAGAGAATTACCTTAAAAATAGCAACGAAAAAATACTAATCCTGTCTAAGTGATATTCAACTACCAGCTACCTATTATATTATACCAACCTAAAATATCTTGAGGATTTGGGATTAGTATCATAGAATTTATTTCAGTATTTATTGTATTAAAAGGTATTTTTTTTTCAAGAATATTATATGTGTGGAGAATAGTTCTCCAGTTTCATTCATACTAAAGGAAACTGTTGAGGATAAGATGCTAAAGATTATAATAAGATTACCTAAAGATGCTACTGTTTAACAACAGACACTGAATGCAGACCAAATAATTACAGTACTGCTGTATTTACTTATGAGGCATTCCAAACCTCATTAAATGCTGCATACCAATTCTACCTTTTCTTTGCTGTACACAGAAAACTGAGATTGTGTTAAAATGAAAAAAATAAACCTTATGGTTAACTGACATGGTATCAAAATGTGACCTTACCTACTTGAGTCTTGACATCTGACACAAGTAAATTGTTATTTTTTTTTTCTGATATGATCCAAGTTTTGTCACTTGTGCCCCACCTTGCAGATGCTTATTCACAGCCTAGCCAAAATGCAATTTTATGGTGGTGAGCGTAACTCATATAGAAAGGGATTGAAGGAACAGGTATAATGGCGAGAATTTTCATTGGGATTTAATGTAACTACATGACTACTGCAGATATGATGCCAGTCCTGGGTCTTTTCCTTATTTGCATCCCTTTTTCTAACACATCTACTAGCATAGGATCTATCAAGACACTTGTTTACTGCAGGTCTATCTGTGGGAAGATCTCTGGAGTCACCTGGAGTCATTTGGAAGAAGTATTTCTCTATCAGCAGACACATATTTGAAACAGGTTTCTACTGATAATTTCCTAATCAAATGTGCACAAAGTTTAATAAAAACATAAAATAAAACTTGATTAATACTATACACTCATTGATTTGATATACTAACATTAAGGCAAGGGATTATCTTTGATAACTGTTTCTATATCTTGTGTGGCTGAATCATATTACTCAAATACAGGTAGTCCTCGATTTACAACAGTTCATTTAATGACCATTTAAAGTTACAACAGCACTGAAAAAAGTGACATGGCCATTTTTCACATTACAACCTTTGCAGCATCCCCATGATCATGTGATCAAAATCCAGATGCTCAGCAATATGGTTCATATTTATGACCGATGCTGTGTCCTGAGGTCATGTGAAGTCAGTGGAAAGCCAAATTCATTTATCCAGGTTACTTACTTATCAACTGCAGTGATTCACTTAACAACTGAGGCAAGAAAGGTTGTAAAATAGGACAAAATTCACTTAAATATCTCACTTAACAACAGAAATTTTCTCTTTGATTGTGGTTGTAAGTCGAGGTCTAGCTGTACCAGTCTTTTTGTCCAGAATATTAGGGGTGAAGCCACAATGCTTTCATTTAAAGCTGATCAAGATCATGAGACAGCTAGAGCCGAGGTGGCGCAGTGGTTAGAGTGCAGTACTGCAGGCTACTTCAGCTGACTGTTCAGCAGTTCAGCGGTTCAAATCTCACCGGCTCAAGGTTGACTCAGCCTTCCATCCTTCCAAGGTGGGTAAAATGAGGACCCAGATTGTTGGGGGCAATATGCTGACTCTGTGAACCGCTTAGAGAGTGCTGTAAAGCACTGTAAAGCGGTATATAAGTCTAAGTGCTATTGCTATTGCTATTTGTACTGCATATCACAGCTGCAGATCAATATGGTCTAACATGAAGTTGTTGATGGTGTTATTAATAATAGACCAACTTATATAAAAAAAGCCAGATTAGCGTTGCAGTTAAGGAACCAGACTAGAAACCGGGAGACCATGAATTCTAGCCCTAACTTAAGAACAAAGCCAGTTGAATGATCTTGGGCCAGTCACTTTCTGTCAGCCCTAGGAATTACAAATCATTTCTGAAAAATCTTGCTAAGAAAACCGAAGGACTTATTCAGGCAATAATTGGGAGTCAAAAAAGTGATGACAGGAGAGGAGACCCATCATTACATAAAGCACACATAACCTTATAAAAACTATTCAGGACATGCAACAATAGAAAGGTTAATAGCATCCATAATCAGAAGCACCACACTGGAATTGTTCAACTCTATAAATATTTTCATATGCTTTTGGTTTCCCTTTCTTAAATATTTACCTGTATAAGAATATGGAGGAGACTAGAAAACTGAAAGCTTGTTCTCAATTTTCATAAAGTATTCTCTTTAATGCTGGTTTGGGACCTTAATAAAAACTGAACTGGATTCTCTCCAGAATATAACTACTGAATACAAGACTACAAGACTAGACTACTTCCATAATAAGTAGGGATACATGCTAAACAATTGTCCCAAAGGTCCTTTTTCAGGAGGCAACTGGACTTTGATTTTTCTTTGAAGACGTTTTGCTTCTCATTTTGTCCATTCTCCACCATCCAGTCATAGCTGAAGAAGCTTCTTGGATGAGAAGTGAAATGTCTTCAAAGTAAAAACAAGAAAGTCCAGTTGCCTCCTAGAAAAGCACCTTTGGGACAACCATGATCTGGATGACTGAGAATCTCCATAGACTTTTAGCTATGTATTTTGGGATGAACACCCTTCGAATGGTGTGGGAGTATGAACGGATTTCCAGAAAAAATTGCAGACTACAGGAACCATTTGCACTTCGGTTTGAGATGCAGACAACAGACTCATCCCCAACAGCCTGCGCCCATCTTCAACAGTGATGGGACACAGGGCAGAAAACATCCTGTAACCAAGGCTCCACACCCATTTGCACTACTCAAGTGATCCCGAGGACACAGATAAACCTCCAAGGGGCCTCAACAACTCTCTAAAAGTAAGCAGACGACCAGCTGTCTGCAAGGAATATAAATCTTCCATTCCCACCATCCAGTCAGAGCCGAAGAAGCTTCTTGGATGAGAAGCGAAATGTCTTCAAAGAAAAAGCAGGAAAGTCCAGTTGCCTCCTGAAAAAGCGCCTTTGGGACAGCCATGACCTGGATGACTTAGAATCTCCATAGATTTTGTGCTAAACAATAGCAATAGCAATAGCACTTAGACTTATATACCGCTTCATAGTGCTTTACAGCCCTCTCTAAGTGGTTTACAGAGTTAGCATATTGCCCCCAACAATCTGGGTCCTCATTTTACCCACCTCAGAAGGATGGAAGGCTGAGTCAACCTTGAGCCGGTGAGACTTGAACCGCCGAACTGCAGCTAGCAGTCAGCTGAAGTAGCCTGCAGTGCTGCACTCTAACCACTGCGCCAATTAGCCTTCCCTTTAGCAACCCCCAAACTTTGGAACAAATTTCCTCAAGGAATATTGGATGCCCTCTGACCTTGCATTTTGAGTGCATTCTTCCCAGGTTTATTATATGCTTATTATATTTTTAATATTCTGATTACTGTTTTCTCTTTGTGCTTCACGTTCAGATTTTTTTATTTGTTCAGTTGGTTTCCAACCATATTAGTACTGAAAAAATAATACAAGAGTATTTTTCATCTGTAATTGTTAAGTAAAATAACAAAATCTTTACTGAAATCTAGAGGTATTATGATATTCTTTAGAAGGTAAATGGTGATTAATTGGAAATACAGTTAATCAAATTTTGCCAATTTTTATATTTTAACATATAAACATGCAAATCACTATGTTCAAAAATTTTATACTACAGTATAACTTAAGTTGTAAAAATAGTATTGCATCTTGTGATTGCCTTCTTCAATGACTTGAATTCTATGCTATTAACTATTATGGCATAAGATTGAAGAAGTGGATGAGTACATAAGATTTAGAAATCCAATTTAAGCCAATATTCCATAATGACAGACAGCAAAAAAAGCTGTTGTAAATATCTGCATACCCATTAAACAAGGAATGTAAAACAAACTTCAATTTCACTTTTTTATCTTTGTGCTTCTAAAAGAACAAGACCTGGAAACATTTAACCAAACTAATAAAAGACAACTTGAATTATAACAGAATCTTCTTGATAGGACTTTTAAACAATGGAAATTGAAATTCTTCATTTTAAAGAAAGCAGAGTGGCAAAGATTCCACATGCAAAATAATCCCAACTGCTGCAATCTTAGCTTTGAAAAGCGCTAATAGGCTGCAGACTCTTCAAACCACATTGATACAACTCCTGCTTTGATATAAATAGCTGGTATTAGCATAATTACATACCATAAATTCTGAATTTGTGCCTTATAGGATTCTAATATCCTTACATTATTATAAAAAAGCTGTAGCCTAACATTAACAACTGCCAAAACTGTATGAGCAAGCTATATTAATATATGCTTTATACTTTCTAAAACACACCTTATATTGACAGGAAAGTGAAAAAGGAAGTATACAGGTTGGGAAAGATAAAAGTATATTTTAAAAATCTGTAATGGAAAAACTGCAGATACTTAATGAAATGTTTTTTCTATTGTATATATTGTACATTTCTCCATCACTATTAATACATTAATCTATGTATTAATTTCTAATGAAGAAAGAAGAGCTAAATAGGAGAATTTATAATAATTACATGTAGCTTGCCAGTATTACTTGTTCATATTGTTTCATGCTCTTTTAAAAAATTAGAAAAGGGAGATACACTTTTTCTACAGAAAAGTGTAAGATAGCAAAATTACATTAAAAACACTACCTCCATGTTTCCTATTAATGATTTTCTCTACATGAACTTGTACAGCTTTCAGGTGATTTTCATGTTCTCTGCTTTATCATTTCTACTAGAGATTTATATTATTTAATTAATACCTACACACTATAAAGCACATATGGTCCCTTAAAGGTTTAGGGACAACAAATAAAGCCCCAGATTCAAAGGAAATTGTTATGATAGACAGTGAAAAGTCATACAGCCAAGAGATCCAAAGGGATTAATGCAGGTGAAAGTTGTTACAGCATGTCCTTGAGAACCAGTGTGGTGTGAAGATAAAATGAAGGGAAACCTTGAGCTCTTGAAGAAAAGCCATTAGTTTCTGGGGAAACTAATAATGATGATTCCCTGCTTTAACTTTTTCCCACTGCCAACTTTTCAGATAATTAGTCTCTTAGAAGACCTTTTTCTAAGGATAGTCAAACTTGATGCTGCATTTATCATAAACGTTGTGCTTTCACAGCTGATATATTTCTTTGTTTTCAAAGGAACTGTCATTTCTTGAAGGCAAACTAGGGTCAAATTGGGAAACAGTGTGTGAGGATTTTTTTTTATTATCAGAAGTGGCACCAATAGGCATTTTCTCCCTCTGTTAATTATTAGATGCAAAGAAGATTCAGGTCAGGACCAAAATGGGAGAAGAGAATTATAGTGAAGTTATAGTGAATTATAGTGAAGCATAGTTTATTCTGTATTCCTATTTTCATTGACATTTCTTTTTGCACTCCTTGGATCAGCTACTTGTCTGGAAGAGGAAGAATAAAATAAGCTCACTTAACAAGCATCACAACTGGGTTTTCTCCTAGAGATGAAAGTGTAACGAACATATTGTAGTCATAATGACATCATAGATTTATATGCATTGTGACCATCCAATCTCTTTCTACTAAAGAAATCCATACACTCAACAGTGAATGTTTGAATCTTAACCATATCCTATAAATCAGGGGTGTCAAACTCGATTTCATTGAGGGCCGCATCAGGGTTGTGTTTGACCTCCGGGTGTGTGGCCATGGGGGCGTGGCCAGCTCAACATCACTCGTGTCAGGGGCACCTATGGTAGCCCGGGTGGGGCTGGGGGGATTAGTTTGCCATATTAGATGCACCAGGACATTTTAATCTCATGCATATGCATCATCAAACTTCCTATGATGGTATGGTATCATTTCTTTCTGGAATGTAATACTTCCTCTAAATTGAACAGTTAAATAGGATGCATTATGCCATTATACAAATATAAATGTCCACAAAAGGAATGAAAAAGATGTGATCTTCATGGAAAAATCTCTCAGTTCTGTAGTAAGACAATTCTCAAATTACCTTGGACAAAGCCATAATGATGTAATCACTTAAAGCATTAATTATTTCTGGAGAGCATAAAGGCCTGTGAAACAAAACAAAGGACATTTACTCTGTGATCCAAAATGAATTTATCCTTGTGGTATACTGCCATAGAACATAACTGCTAACAATGAAATAAATTCAGAAATAATCTGACAAAATTGCAGGTTCATTGGCTATTAAGCAAAATGATTAGGGATATAATCTCTTGACAAATTTTGTTTAAATATGAGATCAGAAAGTGTACAACATTACAGACAGTTCAAAATTATTTTAAGTGACCCATGCCATTATTATAACCTTATATATTGATAACAAACATTCTGATTAAATAACCCAAATATATAAGCATGTTGTGAAATGCTTCACATTCAATCTCCAGAGGTAAATTGAAGCATGTGATAGCAAAAACATAGCACTTGTATACAATTCTATAAACAACTATAGACACAGTCTTTCCCTGAGACTGTGAAGCAATATAAAAGCAACCTATATCGTGGCAAAGGGCAGGAGCATGTTTTCATCACAGTAATAATGCATTTTTTTTGTAAAGTCTACTTCTTTTAAATAAATATATTATCTGACTGCATAATGTGATTGCATTATCTGGTTCTATATTGGATAAATTTTGCTATTGTAAGAACATTTCATAAGATACTACCAAATTAACATAATTTCTTAGAAATTTTTATCTCTCATCTTTGTTGCTTATAAGAGCCGAATAATGTATTGCAAAGATATGATGATAAATCCAGCAAAATAAGATGAAAATAGCTTTTTTTGGATCAACCTATTATATTTAATCTCTGGCCACATCCTTTGTAGTATTTTTAGAATTATACATATTTATGTCCTTGGTCTTTTCCAAATCAGAAAGGAATATAATTTAAAAATAAAGTAATCAGACTGTGAAAGTAGAAGCAACTGCTATAGTTCAATGTGAAATTGAGTGAGAAATCAATATAATGGGTTTGGCTTTTTATTTTATTTTATTTTATTTATTTTTGCAGTTTAGGGATACGTTTTTACAGGTAAGTCCTTCTTTAACAACCATAATTGGGATTCCCAAAGGTGCTTTTTCACAAGGCAACTGGACTTTCTTATTTTTCTTTGAAGACGTTTCCCTTCTCATCCAAGAAGCTTCTTCAGCTCTGGCTGGATAGTGAGGAATGGAAGGATTTATATTCCTTGCAGACAGGTGGTCATTTGCATTCTTTTAGAGAGTCATTGAGGCCACCTGGAGGTTTATCTGTGCCATCAGGGTCACCTGTGTAGTGCAAATGAGTGTGGAACTTTCTTGGAACAGTGGAAAGGACTGTGTTGTATTCCTCCCCATTCAATTTTGACAAAGATGGCTTCTTTGACCCCTCTTTCAAACCAGCGGTCCTCTCTGTCCAAAATGTGGACTTTGCTCTCTTCAAAATAATGGCCTTTGTCTTTTAAATGCAGATAGACTGCTGAAAATTGTCCTGATGGGTTTGTTCTCCTATGTTGTGCCATGCATTTATGAAGTGGTTGTTTTGTTTCCCCAATGTACAGATCTGCACATGGCTCACCCTGAACCGCAGCACAGCATCAAACCCTTCAGAGTACAAAGCTCAGCCCAAGCCCAGCCCAGTCAAGCACCACAGCACAAAGAAAGACTCCAGAAAGTCCCTGCCGCCACAGGAAGCTCCAGCAATGCACTGCAAAACCACTGCCCAGGAAACTGCCCCGGCCTTTCCAGCCCAGCTGTCCTCACCGCCCTGCAGTCTGCCACCCTAGCTGACCTCATGCATGAACTGGAAAAGAAAGCCTTATGCAGCCAGAAACTGCCTCACCAAGGGCCAATGAGGCATGCTTGGTCAGCAGTGGGTCCAAGCAGATGGTGAAGGTCACAAAGCGCAGGACCTCAAGTTCAAAATTAAGAGGAGATAAGTGGATGAAAGCAGATGTTAACATCGAAAGAAATTTCACTTTTATCTAGAAAAATTACGATATGAATAATTTTAATGAAGCAGAAATGGGAATCATGTGAATGAAGAAGTACATATAGATCTTTTCTAGAAATGAATGAAGTTCAATGCTTGAAGCAACACATATTGGAGCATAAAAAAACCAGTAGTGAACTATCTACGCATGTGTGTATATGTAGCTGTACACGTGCGTGAGAGAGGGAGAAAAAAAGAGAGAAGTATCCTGGGATTAGCTTTAATAAATTAGTTTCAATGAATACAATAGTATTTTTTTGTTTTTTACTATCATATATACTCACATTGGTTGATCTTGAACTTAAACTTGTTTCAAATAAACTTTCGAATATAACATGAAGAAATAATGTTTAACAATTAGAGAGTCAGAAAAACATGACAACTCAATTTTAATTATTTTAAATTAAAATTATTTTAATTTGCAAATCTTTGATGTGACTATGACCCTGCTTTCAATGTGTGTAGGGACATAACACTACCCTTTTCCAATTAAAAAAAAAAACCACTGGATTTAAAATACTGAAGATAGAAGTTATACCGGTATTATGAAAACAAAAGCAAAAATAACAGGTCATCAGCAATATTTAGAATTATTGGAATTTTAGGTAACAATGTAGAATATAATTTTCTCCATTAAGAGCCACGGTGGCGCAGTAGTTAGAATGCAGTACTGCAGGCTACATCTGCTGATCACCGGCTGCCAGCAGTTTGGCAGTTCGGTATCACCAGCTCAAGGTTGACTCATCCTTCCATTCTTCCGAGGTCGGTAAAATGGGGACCCAGATTGTTGGGGGCAATATGCTGACTATGTAAACCGCTTAGAGAGGGCTGTAAAGCTCTGTGAAGCGGTATATAAGTTTAAGTTCTATTGCTATTGCTATTAAATTAAAGATTGCCATTATGAGAGCATAATTTAAAATATTGCAAACTTAATCAATGTGCATGCTCAGATTAACTGCAGATATTGGGAGTATTTCTGGATTGGTGCGAAGATGAATAAATGGATTAAAAAGGTCTAATGAGTGAGAAAGAGAGGGGGGAGGAGAGAGAGCTGTTTAAATTATTTAATTTAATTATTTGAAGTCTCTAATTTTATTCTAATCTGTTAATATATAAAAAAACTTTTAAAATGTAAACTCTACCTTGTAATGAACATCAGCTTTCCATTTGGTATATTTCTAATAGGAAACAAATCCTATTACCTACTACCACCCACCCCATCCTGGGAATGAGGGTGAACTTTCAAGTGGAATGCTCATAAACATTTGTAGCATATAGACTTAAATCGAACATCTGGTATTCCCCAAATTTTACTAATGTTACCTTTTTTATCCTGAAAAATCAGTTTGATTTAATAACTGACAAAGATTATAACAATTGTATATACATTTACAAGTATTTTTTAAAATAATGCAAAGTACTTATTTAATGCAAATAAAAATGATTAAAATTCTAGCAAACCACCTCGCTTAATTCATCTAAATGTAGTATACTCATTATCTCTTATTAAAATTCTGCCCTTTGACAAAGTCAAAACTAGCTTTAATTTTAATGAGGATTTCTCTTGAATAATATTAAAGAGGTAACTTGAACTTTATTTCTGTTAAAGAGTACATGAGTGAAATATTTGAAATAACTTAGCTTAAGATTGTAAAATTTCAAATACTACATTAAGCCTATTGCAATCTCTGTATTCAATTTCTGTTTATGTGGTTATTTCTTAACTCTTCTTACAAAGTGTATATTGAAGTGTTGTAATAGAATATGCATATTCTATTATGTGTAGCTGTATGTATTTCTCTGTATATATGGATATATCCATTATTTTTAATTGCTTTGATCAACCTAATATTTATTCATTCATCATCCAAAACTAGTATTCATTTTATTTTACAGTAAAGTGAAACCTTCTTTCTTTACAACTAGATATATTTTTTGCATGAAATATTTGCATTGATCTGAATAGATCACTATAATAACTTCAAAAAACTTCGTTGAATTTCTGCAACAATAAACAAGGTAATGATTTGTATAGCACAAAATTCAATGTTAAAATTTTTAGTAGATTACATCAGTCGGCTCTGTCAAGGTCATAGAGTTGTACAAGTCCAATCTGTTATTCAGTGGGGGAATCCAAATTAAGACAAAACTGGTGGTGTTTTGCTTCAAGACATAAATGAAAGGGA
Source organism: Thermophis baileyi (assembly GCA_003457575.1). NCBI lineage: Eukaryota > Metazoa > Chordata > Lepidosauria > Squamata > Dipsadidae > Thermophis > Thermophis baileyi. The sequence continues at coordinate 883,277 of QLTV01004142.1, forward strand.
ATCCATACCTCACTCACCCTACCTGGTTTCTACCCCTATTGTATCACGTCTGTGTTTTCATAGTTTAATGTGTAGTCCTTGGTGCTCTTTGAGCTTTGTTGTGTTTTGCAGACATTTCATTACAAAACTAGGTAACATTATCAGAATACAACCAAGCTTAGAGCGCACCAAGGACCCCACAGTCCAATCCTGAGCTATATTCTTTTTTAATTTCAGAAGATGATAGCTGACTTCCAGTTGACTTCGCGGTGAGAACAGCTGGAAAATAGCGGGCTCCGCCGAACCCCGCAAAATCCAACCGGTAACCGCTGTCGGGAGACCCTATGGGGTCATAGCCGCCTTGTGGGGGCGGCAAAGGAAGGAGAGGCGCTTCACTGACCACGAGGAACTCACAATTTCCACGTTAGGTCCGAAGCAAGCTCTCCCGAACAACAGCAGGGACGACGGCCATTTTCTGGCAGTCACAAAGTTGGGACAACTGGGACCACAAGATTTGTGCTGGAGCGGTTCGTGGGCAGAGCATTGAAATTGAGTGACATAATTACCAACTTTTACTCTAAAGACCTGATTTAAGTACAAGAAATTTTAAAAGATAACTCTCAAGCCTAAGAAAGCGGTGACTAAATACACGGAGGGGGGGGGAACTGAAAATCAAGAGACGAAAGAAGCCCAAGGGAAGCTTTAAAACAGAAAGCTTGAAAGAAGCTTAAATAATTTGAAAGGTGATTTTCGGGAGAAACTGTCTTGTTTATTTGTATTTTTAAACCCCCTGGATTTATTGGATAATCAGCTGTTTTTGACAGACTGTTTAACGTTGGATTTGGGAATAAGAGAGCCAGCTACTGGAAAAAGAGAAGTACTACAGCACTATAGCCGCAGCATACTCAGTGAAAGTCAACCCAATACACACAAAGTCTAATATACAGAATAGAAGTAATAATATCTGGAGGACGGCCTGACCTTGACTCCACTGTTAGAAGATGACTTGGATAATTTGAGAATATTTAATGAGGTTTTTTTCCCTTCTGAATATTTTTAAAAGGAACTAAATTGCAAATAACTAAACTTTATTAAAATTGGCTATTGGATTATGGTTCTGAAAAATTGGAGGAATCTAGTGTATTAATTCGGATTTGGACTATTGTTATTCAAAAGAACATTCTATGAGACAAAAGAAGAAAGGTGTCAGAAGAAAGGAGAAAAGAAGGAAAGTTAAATAAGACTTTAAAATTTGGACAATTGGGAAGATATATAATTGAAAAACTATAAGGCTGTAAATTATTACGAATTTTAAAGATCATAAATTTAGGGGTTTTGGAGGTATAATGATGGGATTAATGAAATTTTATTAAGCAGGAGTTTTTAAATATTGACATTTTGGAACTATAGAAATATACTTTTTATAATTTTATCAAATTTTTATAAAATGGACTTACAGGGGACAATAGAGATATATGAAGAAATATTTGTTATGCTAAAAAGTGTGCGTGATTGTATAAAGACACAGTAATGAATGTAGAAGTCACTCAACAATTGGGAGAAAAAGAGGAACACGATACTCAAGAAATAGATGAGAAATTAGAAAAAGCAGTGGAAGGGAAAAATCAAAATGAGACGCAAGAAGTTAAAAATAAAGAAGAGAAAGGATTAATAAGTAGGAATCAATCAGATAACTCCTCAAAAGCTTATAATAGAACAGAGAGAAAAGAGAAAAATCTTTTCAAAAGAAAGAAAGAAAAGGAAGTCTTATTGATGGGTGTTCAAATAATACAGCAGAAAGAGACAAAGGGTACCCAGAAGGGAAAATTCAGTAGGCACAAAAACATCAAAAAGAGATACAAGATTCCAAGAGAGAGAGAGACCAAAGGCTGACTAAAAAGTCAATAAATGACAGAATTTTAAAAAAGTTAAGAGATGATGGATAATGAAAAAATATATTAATAAAATGGGAAAATACATATAGGGAAAATAGTACGGTAGTATATATATTAATAGATAATATAACTTACCACAACTAAAATAAGTTGAGTAGATCGAAATTTAGGATTAGATAATTTAATTGTATTATTAATATTAATAGTGTGTTAAAGTATATTGTGAATTTAAAATATTAAGGATTAGAAATTGTGGGGATTTTGAGATACACTCCCAGGATTGATTAAATATTGTTAATATCTGGCGTTATTAGTAATACTATATTATATACTATACCAAATACTATATATTTGGAATATTGAAGTTAGGGTGGAATAATGAGTAATTCTTAAAATATTAAATAATAGTATTTAATAGAGGATAACAAATACATGGCGTAAAGAAATGTTATCTATGTTTAAATGAATTAATGGGAAAAATGATAAAGGATTATGAAGAGAGAATAGTATTGTTGAAGTTGGAAGATTAGGATTATACATACTTATTTGTATTATTATTGTCAGTGTTGTTTAAAAAAGACTCGACCCAGTCAATACACTGTCCACAAAATATGTATGGAATTATTATACTAAAAAATAAAAAAAATATTAAAAAAAAAGATAGCTGATGGGAGAGTAAAAGCAAACACCAAAGCTGTAAACTGGTTAAAGAGGAAAGCTGCATTGAACTAGTCACCAAGAATCAAGCTGAACTTTAATTTGTTCATCTTATTACCCATATTTAAGCATTAATTAATGTATAAGAAAGCTATGAACTTTATTACCAAATTTTCTTTTTTCTTTTTCATTGAATGGATTAACAGGAACCACATTATAACAACTCTCCTTTCCATAGTGTACTGTATGCACAAGTTTTTACTTGATCTTTTATTTTCCAACACCCAGAGGATTTAGTTTAAATTAAATTCACCATGCCCGAGCTTTATAGATCAGTCCATAATGGAAGTTATATTTTATTTCATTATAATATCAGTGAACATCCCAGCTAGACCAATAGGAGGTGTAATTTTGCATATGTCCATTCATGAAAACAGAATGATTGCCTCTAAGGATATCTGTCTGTCACCACAATAATTTAAGAAAAAAATGTAACTGTAAGTACAGCACATATATTGTATTGATTCTCAGTATTGATTTTGGGTTTGCATTTGCAATTATACTCTATTTTTTATTTCAATTGACACTTTGCAAAAATGCATTTATTCACTCCAAATGAAACATGCCACTGAAGCACCCCAAAAAGGATTGTTTGTGATCCTTCCATGTTCCTTCTTTTGGTAACAACCAATTCTAGTATAGATCTGTTTGCTTTTGATTACACAAAAAGTACTTATAAACCTTTTTTAAAACCTTTGCTTTCATACAGAGAGAAGCCTGGGAAATTTTGAGGATCAGAGCCATCAAGTAAACAACATTCATTCCAGAAACACATTAACTCATCACACAAATACACATCCAAAAGTATTTCCAAGCAGTTGGAATGGATCAGGTCCAGTAGGTACCGTGTTTCCCTGAAAATAAGACCCTGTCTTATATTTTTTTGAACCCTGAAATAAGCGCTTGGCCTTATTTTCGGAGAGGTCTTATTATTTTGGAGCGTGTGGAGCAAGACGGGGCTCCTCTTGCCGTCTTACCTGATTTCCAGCTCTGTCTCCCTAACCCTAACCAGAGGAAATGGCAGGGACCGGCTGCGCATGTGCTTAAATATTTTTGGGGAGGGCTTATTTTCGAGTGGGGCTTATTTAGGGGGGCTTATTTTAGTGGGGTTATTTTAGCGCATGCACTCAAAAGCCCGATTGGGCTTATTATCAGGGGATGTCTTATTTTCGGGGAAACACTATAGTTAACTCACTTCTCCCATGCATAAATATGACTTCTTTTCCTGTGTAATAATGCAATTTATCTAGTCATACTAAATCTGTGAAGCTTCTGCTGTTAGCCAGTTGGTAAAGGTGGATTGGGTTTTTGTAATGAGATAAATTTATTTCTTTGCTTATAAACAATCTGGCAATCACTAATTACAATCTAAATTATTTTTTCCAATCCTGAGGAATTCTCAACTTTTAATATTGTTACAATTTCCATCTTAAAATCACAACAATATTTTAATTTCAAAACTATATCACAGATTCCTCAGTAAAGAAAATAAAAGACCTTTTTAGAATGTTGGTTTAATTGTGAACAAGCAGTATCATGATGGAGTTCTTCAGTGTCTCCTATTTGACTCCTTCTTCTCAACTGGATAACATTAGAAATTTCTTAACAGTGAAAAAAACTGTGAGAAGAGTTGAATTCAGTTCTCCAGCAGTGGCTAGCATTGCATAATAAATGCATAATAAAATATGCATTCATTGCAGTTAATCAGCTTGTAGCTTTGCAACAATTAACTCTGCTTTGCACTATAAAATCTTTCAAGTATTTAACATTACTCAGTCATTATACTTTCTAGTCTGTTAATACAGGCTCTTTCAATATGGTTATTACAGCATGATGACCACGTTTTCGTTCAGGATCTGAACAGGACAGTGTTTTATTAAGAAGTAATTCAGTCTATTCGGTGGATTCTATTAGACACATTAGATTGTACTATATATTACTGGTACTTATTATGATCCCTGTTGAAAGCACTTTGGTCAGCATGAGCCAGCTTAACATTAAACAGCAGCACTGACAGTTGAGAAATCTGGCAACCTTATATGTAAAAAGCAACCCTCCTCCCAATTTTTTTTGGTTTAAAAATGTATTTGACTTCCCTAATACATAAAATTATTTTCAAACTATAGTACATCTTCGTAAATCAGTACAAAATGTTGCAAGTTATAACTAGACATCACCTATCCCACAATGGTATGTATATAATCGCTGAACATACAATTCATTACTTTTCAAAATTTAAATTCTTGCTCATCAAATTTACTAAATCATATGCAGCAGTCTTGTAGATTAGTAGCCTGAGGTACTCCTTCCCAGCTTGTGTTTATGCTGCATACAGACCAAGGATTGCAACAAAGTTTGCAATACAAAAATAATGTTAACATAAAATGATAACATAAAATTTATTAATACAATAAATTTGTGATGTCATTATCTGCAATTTCAAGTATCTATAGCTGTTAAAAGGAAACCTGACTTAAGTATTCACGGTAAATGTTATACCAAATAACATGTACCAATGTTATTTGCCTTGCTATATTCTCAAAGTATGTGAATTTATTAAAGAATCCAGCAGAATGAGTCACACATTATCAGTTATAGTTTAAAATAAAACAAAACATACACTTCATTAAGTAAACTTATCGGATTAGTTATATAAATCTATGAGAAACTTTATCTTGAATTATACTTATAGGATGGTTCTTTACACTCCACAACAGAACCTCACTTTCATTCTCCACTAGCGTTCTGAAAACAAACACATTGACTTAATTGGGGAGAGGAGCTAAAAGGGCTTCGTATATCAAAATGAGAAATGTGAGCAAGCATATAGGCATCACAAACACCTTACAATTATTTTGGTGTGATGATAGAACATTTGACTTCGGCTCAGTAACCAAAGCTGCTTTACTGTACTGATCTCAAGGCACATATATGGCATGCGCACAGAAGCAGAACTAAGGTATCCTTTAATGGCTAACATTACATCATCCAAAGATCTAAGCTCAAGGCTCCATATTTTTCCTTTTCAAATCATAATGATATGTTGGGTAACTTTGTTTTCAGAAAGGTGAGAGGGATATTCTGATTCTCATTATAAGTAGAAAAACAATATAACAAATTGCTTATTTCTTTGGCAGTGGGTAGGCCAGACACAAGTCACACTAAGAAAACCCCTTTATAATAAATGAGACTGAGATTATGAGCACTGATTTAAGTTTATTCTAAGTAGAACAGCCTTTGGTCAACATGTTGTTAAATACATAGGATGGAAAATTCAGCCATCTCCCTTAAGCCAATAAGGGCATCTATAGAAAATGTGGTCTATACATGGACACCATAGAATCAAGAGTGTCTCCAAGCAATTTTTTCCTCTTAGTGGAATGAGAGTGAACTATTGAGCAATATAATTAGGTAGGAATCTGTATTTTTTACATCGCTTACCCATTCTGTTTGAAATTCATCTAGCTGCTTTTTCAGAGTAGCTGATCATTAGCCATAATACTGAATAAGTTTAAAAAAAATACAGGCACTACATACTTGAAACCAGTCATGTTTGAATATAAAGGATTTATAAATATACAAATTATAATGTAGTCATAACATATTCAATATATACACATAAAACAGGAAAAATGTTCAGAAAGGATTTTTGTTATTCTAACAATGTTATTCTTTGGGTTATTCTAACAATGTTATTCTTTTATAGTGCTAGCAAATTTCACACTCATTTGTAGTGGTTTTATCTAGCCAAGTAATGAAAAGTCTACAAGAAAAGCTTAGAGAACATCAAGAACCCCAAAGTTAAACCCAAGTTACATATACTGTCTGCTATTTGAGTGCAATTCTGCATTCATTTGCAATAAAGTAATGTCCCTTTTATTTAATAGAGCTGACTCATAAGTTACTTTGTTAAGAATAAAACCTAAATATGAAATGTCATACAACGAAACAATGTAGTAAGGAAAATACATCTATTAAAAAAAATTTTTTTTGCTTTAAGGAAACATAAGCAATAAAATCTTTATTATATTGTTTTTTTCCAACTCTGTTTTCTTTGGTTTATTAAAGCTTAATATTTTGGTAAAAATAACAGCAAAGATAGTCCTGGTTTCAAGTGACCTTAATGCATTTATGACAGCCTGTTCTACAACTAACATCGTTTACTCTCTTAAAGTAAATTTATATAAAATAAAACTATATAGTCCCATTATCACATAAATGCAAAACATATAATAAAAATTTAGCTTAACGTGAATTCAAAGTAGCTCTGCCAAATGAAATGTGAACATTATTTGTTGGTCTATTAATCTTATCTCTTGCTTTCAGGTGCAAACTGTTAGCCTGTAATGTACATAGTAATGCATCACTTGGTTAGTTGAATATGATGATACCCTCCTAAGATATCACTCTTTATTATATATAGTTTCTTGTCATGTACACAGAATTATGTTGTTATATTGTAATCAAACCACCCAGAGTCAGTTTACAGTCAGGTAGAGCCTAAATTTAATTAATTAATTAATTAATTAATTACTAGCTTGTCTAGTTCAATCCACAATATCAAACTTTAAAAAAAAGCATTAAGCCATTTTTCTTAATCTGTTAAAATTACTGCATGCAAGATTACAAATAACAAGTACCACATTCAAATTACATGAAGTTACGTGTAACTTTGTTTCTGTGCATTTTGTTTTAAAGAAAAATAGTTGGAATAAATCAGGGGTCCGTGGACCGGCACCGATCAGTGGCATGCCAGAAACCGGGCCATGCAAACAAGCGAAGCCCCATCCGTGGGATGCTCTGGTCCGCGGAAAAACCTCTCTCCACGGAACTGGTCCCTGGTGCCCAAAAGGTTGGGGGCCACTGGAGTAAGTAACAAATGGTACAGGAGCTGGCAAGAGACAAGAGATGGATAATCAATTCCCCTGTGCCATTTTATCTGTTCTCTCTTGCTTTTTTTTTTCCCCCATAGAGAAAAAGATATGACTTCCATGTCCAAAGAGCTGAGATTAACCAAAAAAGCAGTCATGGCTTCAAGCAAAAAAAAAAAAAAAAAAAAAAAAAAAAAAAGCAACACCATCCCTCAGGATTAAGCCTTCAAAACCTGGTTTTTGCACACAAAAATTAAAAGGAGGAGGAAATTATATGCAAGTTACTTCACTCTAAGCTATAGTTACAGACCAAGGAACTGGCATATTTACATACAGAGAACAATGAGAAGAAAGTCCAAATATTTCCATGTTTTATCTTTAACTTTCTTTATTACTTTGGAGGAATCCATTTCAGACATTATTGTTTGTGTCTAAATAAATCAGAGGAATATCACATTGTGTCTGAATGTCCATCAAGATCTTATACCGGCCCAATGTCTGATTTTTTCAACATAGACCACCGTGTCCTTGAATGGCTGGGTAGACTGGACATTAACATTTGAACCACTATAAGTCCATGTATTTGCCATACGCTCAATAAATAGAGTAATATAAAAAGAAAATATATTTAAAATTCATACATACATACATATTTTCTAATTCTATTGTAAAGGCAGGACTCAATAAAAGAAAATACTTTTTGTAAGGTTAAAGTTGAACTGCGGAATTGAATCCATATTGTTGGTTATATTTTAGTTCCAGTGAAAATAATGAGTAAGTTAATTGATATTAACTTAAGTACTACTGATGTAAATGAAGGGAATCCTGAAGCAGCCCTAACCCTTTCCAAAATTAAAACACTAGTGCATTTAACTGATTCTTGTTCATAAGGAGCAATAGCAGTTCTCTATGATTTACAACACAGACCTTACCCAGCCCTATCTGGAAATAAGGGAAATTGGAGCTGAGAGGTTCTGCACAGTCCTTGAGCTTTAATATTGAACTAATGCATTTCCCCCAAAATAAGGGTGGGCTGTGGTATTTCAACTCCCATCATTTCTAATGTTTGGACTTGTTTTCTAGAAATCCATAATGGCACAAGACTCTTTCCCTCTTCAATATATACTTGAATCTCTCTCAGCCTTTCATATGAACAAATTTCTTTATCATTAATATTAATGATGGTTCAATCCTGACAGGCTTAAGATTGATTCAGCCTTCCATCCATCCAAGGTCAGTAAAATGAGGACCCAGATTTTTGGGGGCGATATGCTGAGGTTGTAAACTGCCCAGAGAGTGCTGTAAAGCACTATGGGGTGGTATATAAGTCTAGATGCTATTGTTACTGCTAAAGGAAGTCTGCTTGAAATACCAATGTGTTTCCTGCATTGCCTCAAATTTCTGTGAAAAAGATTCTACATTAATTATTTTTTTCAGGAGCTAAACTACTCTTCTTAAGAAAAAAATAGAATGGAAAAATAGTATGTTACAAGAAAGCAACACGTGCTATCATATTGTTTTAGTAATTTCAAACTTGAAAAAATTAAAAATCTTCTGTTTATGTAGAAACTATTCAAAGTCCAAATTGAAAAACACTTCTATGTTCCACTGCTTAATGAATCCAGAATTCATACATTCGCAGAAATGCTACAGAATTTTCAAGTACTGAAGAATGAATGAGTTGCAGAAGCAAGTTAATAGAACCTATTACACAAAGATTCTGATATATATATATTTATTTGTTGAAACAAGTTACCTGTTAATAAAAATAATTAATTTTACTTGCCTAGCATTTAAAATTTGCTGAGCATTTAAAATATAAGTTTGATCATTTATTTTAATTGCTCGTAAATGAATCCCTGAGTTATAACATCAAACAATTGTGAAAATGATAATGCTTCATAGATAGATAATACCACATCAAATTTCAATTGCTTCAAAGAGATTCAAGAAATTAAAATTGTCATTTTACTCTGTATAAAACAAAAAGTATGTCTCTAGTGTAGTTTCCATCTGAAAATTGGAAACAAAAGTAACTTCTTTTAGAGAATGAAAACTCTGTTTCATTCTTTTAATATTTCTTAAATTAATTTTTAATTAGATATTCTGAAATGTTTTTAACATCAGTAGGAAATATAATTGTACTTCCTCTATGCAAAATTTTACATGGACATATATAAAAGATGAATGTAAAAGAAAGCACTCTATACTTTTTCATGAAAAAAACCTGACTTTACCTACTCAATTTCCACACCAGATTTTGGTTAGGCACATGGAACCAAATGCACAAGTAATTTCCAAAATCAATCATATTCAACTTAACTCATATTTTTACCACCATTCACTTAGACTACTGCAAAGTACCCTACATAAAGCTTTCTTGAAGACTATTCAAAAACTGTAACTGATCCAAAATGCAGAGAGGTCCATGAATTGAAAAAAATGAAACCATGTTATATCAGTGCTGCATACTGTCCTCTGGTTATCAGTGGCATTCCAAATGCTGTTTTTCATCTATAAAGCCCTACATGTCTTGGCTCCTAGTATCAGTCCTATAAAATAGACCAGATTAAGAATCCAATGTCATTTAGGTTTAAAACTACTTTTATTAGAACAGCTGTATTAACAGAATCTTGCAAGTCTGAATGACCTTCCCTCTCTTTAACTTCATATGAATTTTGGAGGGGCTTTTTTGAAACATTTTCTCAACTTAGTTTCTTGGAATGGACTTCAGCCAATCTTGTCTAACTGTTGCCTCAGTAGTGCCTCTTCTTCATGTCCTTCAAGATCATCCCCTATGTCTTCTATATCTAGATTTGTAAGGCTGCTTTATCCACACTGAAATGATTCCTCAAATGCACACTCTGAAGGAACCTATTGTTAGTTCCCTATCCTTGGGAAGTAAAGGGGGCAGGGAACGTCAGTCAATTTTTATTGTTGTTGCCATTTTAGAATAGCCTTTTGAGACGAGATTAGCATCACCCTGACTTTATTTGCAATACCCCTTTTAAAGCTTGGGACAAACATTGTCTGCCTTTTTCATGTTTCTCAAGCATTTCTTGAAAAAGCTGGATAAAATCCCTTTCCTTGTCAGGCAGAACTGGGCTGTTGATCCTCACATCTCTCTGTTGACTATTCCCATGTCTAGTTTCATTCCTTTTCTGTGGACATTTCCTTTCTATATTCTTCCCTGCAACTAAGTTACTTAGCTGTTTTTCTGTGCTCCATAAATCCTTTGAGGATCCATGTCAGTTTAACATTCACTGTTTTCCAACACATGAACCTCCTGCCCACTTTTATGGTGGCATAATATCTGGCATCACAAACAGAATTAGAACACAATGCCTTTGAGGAGCTGAAGGCTGAAAGGGTTGTTCCTGCTGCAAGGAATACGTATCAATTAAAATATGTATCTCACACTCAGTGACTATAGTATGTAAACTTAACATGATATACTTTTAATTTTTTCTTTATTAAACCCAGTGCAAATCAGATATTTGAAGTTGTAGAATATTTTTCAATTCTACCTTTTCTAGCAACTTCTCCTCACTTACTATGGTAAGTAATCCAACTAGGATATAGTAGTACAGGTAGTCCTCGACTTACAACAGTTCATTTAGTGTTCAAAGTTACAACAGCACTGAAAAAATGACTTACGACCATTTTTCCTTATGACCTTTGTAGCATCCCCATGATCATGTGATCAAAATTCAGATGCTAGGCAACTGGTTCACACTTACAACCGTTGCTGTGGCCCAAGGTCATGGGATCCCCTTTTGCAAACCTTTAGACAAGCAAAATCAATGGGGAAGCTAGATTCACTTAACAAGCGTGTTACTAACTTATCAACTGCAGCGATTCAGTTAACAATTATGGCAACAAAGGTTGCAAAATGGGGCAAAACTCACTTAACAAATATCTCAATTAATAACAGAGATTTTGGGCTCAGTTGTGGTCGTAAGTCGAGACAACCTGTATATTGTCATTCTTATTTGTCCCACCTACTTGCAAGATCCACTTGCTTTGCAGGGTGCTCACCTTAGTTCTAACAGTAAAGTTTATTAATCAGGTGTTTTGTTTTTCAGTTGACTTGTTGCAAATGCTAATACCGATTATGGCTAAGAGAAAGTGGCTGGCCCAAGTTCACTCAGAGGCTTTCCATACCTAAGGGAAAATTAGAATCGCTAATTCCTTAACTGCTCGAGTATATTAGGTATCAGGGCAGACTTTGCCATTTTTACAGCTACTTCATAGTGAATATTAGAATTGTATAGAAATGTAGATTTGGAAGGCAAAACTTTTGCATCATTATAAATGCATGCACAAAGTATTTCAAATTGTAGACATTATGAAGTTGTGGTAAATCAAATGATTGTGTACATGGTTAAATTTATGAAATGCAACTGCTACACACTTGTTGTGTCTATTAGAGAAACTATCGATTTCTTTTTTTTATTATACTATTTAATCTAAACAATACTGTCTGAGTATCACAGAAACTGCAAATATGCAAAGTTTAGCACTCTAATCCTTATCCTACCCTTCTTTGCTCAAAAAGGCTATATGATGTGGAAGAACAACATATTTACACCCATTTATTGTTCTGTCTTTTCAAATTTCAACACAAAGCAACTGCAGAGTTTCACATACAAGTTATTCATGTCTGGTCCAATGACTAAGCACTACTGAAAAAGTTATGCTGCATAATATTTAATGACTGGGCAGTAACATTAACAATTATTCAAACCAAAATAAAAACCTACAATTTATCAATACTCTTTAGCCTCATAACTGGACACAAAAAGGTAGGAGTCAATAAATTATTTCACTCTTTACTAAATTAATATAATAAAAATGAACTTAGAAAAAAAGAGAAAATGTATGTGTATGCTAGGGGGAAATATATGAGGCTCACAGGTATGAGGAAACAGGTATGGGAGAAACACTGTCAATCTGTCTGTCGCAGACACCTAGTGGGCAATAACAAAATCCCAACATCTTTCTTCTTACAACAATTAAGTTCTGTCACTGTCAATTTCTTAAGACCATCAGTGCTCCTGTGAGATATATTTCCATTCAGGTAAACTTCCTTCATATACACCAATCCATGCTGTTTCAGTGACCTGCATACAATTAGTAAAATATCTTGCACCCCTAAACAGTATAAGAATACCTAGTATCATCTCTGCCATCACTTACAGTTCTGCAGCCAACACTCAAGAGAACTTATTTGGGAGAGAGAAAAAATATATCTCATAATGTAATTTACAAAGAGTGGAAACGCCTACAAGGAGCTGAAGTACCTGCACTGGGGAGAGATGTTCAGTTGTTCACTTCATCTTCCGTTGACAAGGAAACCAAACGGCACTTCATTCTCCAGGAAAACCTTCCACTGCCATCTTTTGAAAATATATTTATTTGTATATATGTGCATAGCTATCAACATTATGATAATTATCATAAAATTATCTCTGTATAAAAATATTAAAAAGTGAAACTCTGTAAAGGAAATATTTTTTGGCTCTCTCCCTCTCTCTTTTACTACACGGCATTTTTTTTGGACGGGGAGGAAGAATTTAAAAATGCTCAACAGTACCAAGCTGCAAGAAAAGTTTCACATTATAAAATCAGAAAAAGAAGAAAAACGGCTGATTCCAACCGGATGTCCAAAAAAAGAAAAAGAAACAAAACAATAATAATAAAAAAACATTTAACAAAATTAATATCTTGCTCGGTGGCTTGCACTAGGCATTGCAAGATCACAAACTGTTTGTAAACGTTGCTGTAAAATGCATTTTTAAATCCCATATATATACACAAAAAAGCAAAAAAAGAAAACACCGTCAAAAATCTCTGCAAAAGAGAGTTAGTTAAGCAACATGCCCACTTCTCATCTCTTTGCTTTTTTAAAAAAAATGCATAATAATTTACATCGCTTTTTGGTCAGTACAAAACCAGTTGCATGTGTATATATACGTAAATAATGTATATGCATTTACACTGTTGCTGGACTGGCAAGTCTATTTTTTTTTTCGCCGTTTCTTTTTCTTTTTTTTTTTCTTTAAGATTCCTAGCGACTTCCAGTCCCAGCAACACCTTTTGCTCCCAGTTTAGTAAACCATCGCATGCTAAGAAAAAAAAAACTTGTCATCAGAAAAAGGATCAAATCCATGAAAACAAAGAGGTAAAAATAAAAAAGCAGCAAAAACAAAAAAAGGAAGAAGAAAACAGGACAAAAAAAGGAGGACAAGAATTTCAGCGGAAAGGTACTCACCGAGCGGGAGTAAAAGGAAGGAATAAAAACGCGAGTTACTATAAAATACAGTATGGCGGTGGAAGAAGGAATGAAGCGCTTTTTTTCCCCCCTCTTTAGTCTCTGCCTCAGGCAATTGCCACGTGATTCTGAGCCAGGCTGACTCGCAGGCAGGGGGAAGGAGCGGGCGGGGAAAGGGGCAAACCCCACCGGAGGAGCCCGACTCGCTCGCAACAGCTCGGCGGCAGCAGCTGGAAGAGTGGCGCCCGTGGCGGCAGCGGCGAAGGAGGCTTGGAACCGCTTAAGCAGCGGCAGCAGCAGACTTTAGCCTCGGCAGCAATGGGTGGCGCTGGCGACAGCAGCAAACAGCAGCAGCAGCAGCAGCAGCCGCCAGACGAGCAGGTGCCCCGCGCGCAGCACTAGACAAATGCGGGCGCGCGCGTGCTCGGTGGAAGAGCAGCCAAGGCAGAGGGCGCGAGGAGGAGGAGGAGGAGGCGGGGGCGAAAGCCGACGCAAGGAGGGAGCGAAGTGGCGGCGGGGGGAAGCAGAAGAAGAGAGGACCCCCCCTGCCGCGCTCACTCACATTCTCTGAGTGCTAGCGCGCGCGTGTGTATGTGTGTGTGTGTGTCTCTCTCTCTCTCTCTCTCTCTCTCTCTCTCTCTCTCTCTCTGGGTGTGATTGCGCGCGCATGTGGGGGGAACGGGTGGAAGACACGCACTTCGAGGTGCGGTGGCCGCAAGTTGGTGCTGCTTGCCGTATCTGTGCATCTGCGTGAAAGAGAGAGAGAGAGAGGAAGAGCAACCGCCGCGATTTCATGGCCGTTGGCAGGATGAAAGTTACTCCTTCTTTCGCCTTGCGCTTGGCTGCGGAGCGCGTTCCGGGACGGCCTTCGGCTTTCCAATGAAAAGAACCGGGACTCCTCCTTTGGCACCTGGAAGACTAAGGGACTTAGGGTGGCGAAAGCCCCTTCACTGTGTGCGGGTTTCCCGGCCTGAATTCGGCGATAGTCTCTAGAAAATCCGGTTCCACGGCACCTTCAGGTGTCCCAGGGGTTCCGTTTGGCTGTCAAGACCCTTGTCCTCTTTTCTTTCCAAGATTAATTCCATTTCTCTCCCAGAAGGAAAGGCTTTCTTCCCGTTTTGAAGAAGAAATTATCTTAGGTGGTATTAGACTTGAGAGGTGCTCTGTTATCAGTACAGAAATCTTAGCTCCATAGAAGGGGGGGAAAAATTCTAAAACGTAAATGAATTTAGACTGATCTGCACGGTAAGAATAAACATCCTTTTTTGTTCATTACATCTCCCCTCTGAAATTGATAGCAAAGAATATTCTAGTCTGGCTTTTCTAACTATACAACCCATTAATATTTATAAAATCTAGGGATTCAAACTATTTTCTTTGACAGTTCTACCTTTGTTTTGAGAATGGTTTAAAATTAAGATAAATTCCTTTCCTGACAATTTTCTTCTTTAGTTGAAGGTATTTGGAAATGACATATAAAATGTAAAGAGTCTCTAACAGATCTCATTTCACCAGTCTTCAGTGACAAAAAGTAGTGCAGTATCTTAAGAATCTACTAGAAAGTAAATCTCACTTTGAATTCACATTAATACATTAATCTATCGTTTTTGAGAATTTACCTGAAAGTAAATTCTATTCAGGTTATTAGCTCTTTGGTGAATCCTAGTGCCAGCATGCTTATCTATTAATTCTATATCCTTCTTTTCTTCATTGATAAACATGCTACCTCCAGAAGGATGATTACACATGAAACATACTATTAAAATCATTATTCAATAAAATAAGTGTTACGTAATTAGCTTCTATGAAACAAAAAAATCAGTCATTGATGCTGAATAATGGTGGATTAGTTTGTCTTCCATCTAATTCTAATGTCTTCTTTGCTTTTGTATTATTATTTTTTTACTTTTTGTGTGTCCCAGGGAGATGTATGCCATCTTGAGTTCTTTGTGGAAAGGTGGTTTATAAATCTAACAAATAAACTAAGATAAATGCTCTGTCTTTCTATTCTCCCATCGTTTTTAAACTTAGTTCTCCATAGAAAACTGTAGGAAATAATAGCAGCTTGATCTCTATAGTGTATTTTGCCCAGTGCTTTCTTGATGAATAAAGTTGAAAATGTGTAATAATACAAATGGTTATTTTATATGTAAAGAGAGAACTTTTATGGCAATGGCAAGAACTACTATGGTGCTCCTAGGCCACATGACTTTTATGGAACCAGCACTATATTAATAGCTTGAATCAGTGGAAAATATATTTATTTAAACGTTTTTAAAATAAGAAAGAGGCCAAGATATATATTTGTGTAATCATATTTTGAACTGAATCTGTTTAATGAAAATGGCCCTATAGTAGTCAAAATCAAGTCAAGCCCCCTCATGACCATGTCCAGGTAGTTTTTTTAATAGTGTTACAGAAGGGGTTTCCCAATACCTTCTGAGATTTTTTTTTCAACTTCCCAATATATTGTTCCGCACTTACATTATTTGGAGTTCCCAATCCAAGTAGCCGCTCAGAGTCATTCAGATTTGGGCAGAATGCGAAATTAATGAATAAACAAGATGTATACAATTTTGAAACTTGGTGAGGGCCGGGCAGAATGAAGACATGAATTTTCAAGCTTGTATGGAGTTGATCCAATTCAGAAATCCCAACTAACTGAAGACAAGGTATTGATGATGCCCAAAAGCAATTTGCAATTTTTAAAGAAGCATGAAGTTACAAGGATAGGAGACTTTACACCCAAATCTTTGGAAAACAAATGTTGTCAAGCATGATCCTTAGAAGAAGTTCCTCACTTGTCCTTGATAACTTTCTCTGAGAATGGAGTAAAACACAAAAAGTTGAAGCATATTTTTAATTAATTGGGACCATTGAGATGAAAAGCTGGAAGTAGGGTCATTGGGGGAATGTAAAAGTATAATGCTATAGTTCTTGATTTTAAAGAAAGTAAAGGTTTAATGTGGCTTAGTATGTACCTTAAACTTAAAAAAACCAGATCTTAATAAACTCAGAAAAATCCTATGGCAGAAGAAGCTAATGAAAAAAATGCTCAAGATGGTTAGAAAAAAAATATATTAAAAGCATAAGTAAAAACAATTTCAGTGAAGAAAAGGGAAACCCTGCAGGAAAAGCTTAATGAAAATCTGAAAAGAAAAAAGAACACATAGAAAATATGGAGCTGGTCTCAGTAAAGAAAAAGCTTAGAATGAAATGACATTGGCAAAGGATGCTTACTACAATATAATAGGCTTTTTTAGATCATGTTCAAAACAAGAGGAAAAGAAAAGAGTCAGTATACAAACGGATTCTTGGTGAAAAGAGCAAAATGATAACAGAAAACAGAAAAGGCAGAACTACTCTCCTATCGAAAGGCATGTGTAATATGTTCCATATAATGACCATATAGATTTTGTTCACAGTACAACGTGACAGTACAATATAAATATTAAAAATACAGTAAATATACGTTATGTTTGTTAGGTAATCAATGCTCATTTTTTTTAAAAAAAAAATTCTGTATACTTCCATATTTAATAGGTACATCTGATGAAAGTAAGTTGTATCTTTCAAAGTCTCAAGTATATAAAAAATATTGGTTTTGAAATAGAATAATAATTTATGTCTGTAGATGGGGTGATCAAACCACTCTTTCAAATGTGTCTCCAAACAATATAGAAAATGGAAGTTAATAAAAAAAACGTGCACTATTTCTGTAGTTTGCAATAGATTTAAAACATTCTCTGCCTTTCTTTTCTGTGCAGAAGAAATGTGCATATTTAATGCAGGAAGAAACAACATACTGTCTAAGCTCATGTGGAAGGGTAGAGATGAAGATGGATAAGAAGAAATGTAAAAGAAGCAGAAGGAAAGAAAAAGTATTCATTGTGCGATTTAAAAAAAATATTTCGGGTCAGAAAGTATAATTCATAACTGAGAGAATAAAGTATTTGCCAGTTATATTGATGATAATGTTGCAGCGTCATTTAGGGTGGTATGCCCTTTTCTTAATTACTTCAAAATATGTTCTTTGCTAGCATTATACTTAAGCAGAGATTAAAAAACAATGAGTTTTAATTATAATTGTGACAAGCTTGAAAGTCAAAGATGTTTATGTGAGAGTAGAACAGATCAACATGCTATAAAACAATACAACATAAATATTTACAGGGGTTTTGATTAAAGGCAATTTTGGGCACATTGAACTTAGTAGTTTCTCCCCCCTGCCCCCTCTGGGAATAGAAAATGATAATTCAGTATGCCTTTTGCAGATGCTGAATCCATGTGAATTTTATAGGAAACATCTAAAACAGATTAATGGCTCTCCAGCACAGAGGTTTTTTAATTTAAAATCTGCATTAATGTTTAGCTCTTAGGATATTGTTTTCATGGAAAAGGAAAGCATTGTGATGAGGTCATCACAGGGTTATAAATAGGAACTAGGAATCAGAGATTTCACTTAACAGAGATGGTACGTATATTGTACATATGTGTCAATCACAAACATAGGCTCTTTGTATTTGTACATTGTTAATCAGATTTCAAGCTAAGGAAGTATTTCCTAGCTTTCAGATGTTGGAAAAATAACAAAGCAGCTACTGTATATTGCTAAATGTAAGGACCAAGATATTGAAAGAATAAGTCATAAGTGATAGTCTGGAAGCTGGAAATCAGAAGTGTGTTGAGGATTGGAAAATGGCCAGGTTAAGAAGGCAAAACCAAAAATAAGCTAGAAGTTAATACTGTACGAGGGAAACCAGAATGTAAAACAATTGCTAAGAAAGAGTCCTCTGAATGGAAAGCTAATGAGAGTTATTCTTCCCCAAAGATTCTTTTGGAAGCATACTCAGTTCAAGCATAGAAGATTCTTTGTGAAGAAAGTGCCACTTACAGTTCAGTAATTAATTGCATAGGGCAGTACTGTAATCACAAATTTCTGACAGCTAGCAAGGGCTTAAAGATAGATAAGCTTGTATCATACACCATCAACAGGAAACCAGTATCTATCAGGCTCCCCAGCTCAAACTTGACAGAAGCTATCGAACCCAGCACAGCTAGATAAGAATCTTGAATGCAGTTGACTGCCCACTGTCAGTATAAAATATGTTCCTTCTTATACTCAGGACACTTTTAATCAAGCACTGCTTTTTCTCCACTTTTCCCACAGCTCAGTGGACTTTGTATTTTGCGTTTTCCAGACTTAGTAATGGGTGGGTGGTATTGTTGATATAACTAGCATAACTAGCACTCCCTGCTGTGGGAAACTAGATCTCAATAAAACTTGCCCAGTGTAGGTATTTAAGAAACATTATCTTAAATATTTAGGACAAGCATTCTTAAGCTACTGAAGTAGTGTCTGAGGCTATGGGAAAATAAATGATTTTGACAATGAATAGAGAAGAGGGAGATCATAGTTAATCAACAGAGCATCAAGAGGTTTGCTATGATCAAAATACAGTAAATAAAGAATGCTATGACAAAAATCAACATTTTTGCTAAAGTGCGGGAATAGGATTGTATTTCATGGCATTGTTTATTGCCTCGTACAATTCTATTCTCACAAGTATCAATAAATACAAAAGGAACTTACTAAGAAGATAAAACGAAGAATATTTAAATCCATTTTATACTAACAAATATTTTATATGTACCGTAATATTCCATAGTAAATAATAATTTTATCCTAATAATTTATTAAAGTTGTATGCTGGCCAACTCTCAAGGAATCCAGGCATAAAACTGGTAATTAATTTGCATTCAAATTTGATAAACATTAAATGTGATTTAATTAAACACTATTAATATTAGAGTAGTATGAAAAGGGGAAGAACTTGAGCTTTATTTATTCTTACTTAATACCTTTATTTATTTGACTTAGCATTTCTTAATCCTTTTCTGTACTTACCATGAAAGGGAATAGCATGATTGGTGTGTGTGTGTGTGTGTGTGTGTGTGTGTGTGTGTGTGTGTGTGTGTGTGTGTGCATGCGTGCGCACGCATGCATGAACGAACATTGGATGTTGACAGTTGAAATATTGATAATGTATGCAATGTAGTTAGCAATTCACTTATTGAATATTCTTTCATTCTGATTGGAATGTTTTTTGTGGTATACTTTGTATCTACTGATATGCTGTAAATATGACACTCATCTCTAAGAAGATATTTCCCACCTGTTCTCAAGATACTGTCATTATCATCACATATAAGATTGATGATTGTTGATAGGAAAAGCCTCTTCACAATAAAATGAAAAGCACAACTGTAATTTTATAGTAAAAATTCAATGAAAAGTTATTTTCACGTTAGCAAGCAACATTTTACAATAACCAATAAATGAATATTTGAATTTTTATTACCATTTAAGATTCTATCTCTACCATGATCAGTGACTAAAATACAAAATATATTTCATTCTTGTTTGACTTATAGAGTCCTGCTTTGTGAATACACTAACATAAGAAAGTTCAGTACTCAAGCACTGGCAGCCTACTTGAGAC
This sequence comes from Thermophis baileyi, assembly GCA_003457575.1. Classification (NCBI taxonomy): domain Eukaryota; kingdom Metazoa; phylum Chordata; class Lepidosauria; order Squamata; family Dipsadidae; genus Thermophis; species Thermophis baileyi. Next base: position 903,516 of record QLTV01004142.1, read on the forward strand.
AATGTCTCTATTTGAAAAATTGCTCTTTAAGTGAACTCATAAAATGGTTATTGTGGGAAATAGCTAGGGGAAATTACTACTTTTCCCTAGAATGGGTGTACTTCTGGTGTAACCAATCACAGCATTCCTTCCCGCCCCCCCAAAAAACCCAGTAACTGATGGGATTGGTTTCTTTTACCTTCTGTAGTTCTGCAATAGATTGAGTGCCATTCTATTTTATCTTTGTCTTTATTTTCTGTCTAGGTTGTTGCATTTTTAAGCAAAAACCTTTTCACATTTATTTTTAATAATGTATCTTTATAAGGCTAAAAGCATTCTTGCAAATAAAGATGAAGATTGGTTCTGTGTTTTGCAGTATGTCATGTTCCTAATTACAGTTTTTGTAATTAAAAGAATAATAAAGTATCAACTAGAATTAAAATCTTGACAGCATAAGGAACTTTTCACATGCTGTTTGATATCTATTGAAATCTAGTTGCTTTCCTTTGCAATAGTTTATCAAATAATCTTAAGTGTATCCAACAGCCACTCCAAACTCCATCCATTTGTCTTGTGCAAGACATCCAACTAAATATTCTCTCTAGCTCAGGGTGATATTAAAAGATCACTGCGACTCTTACAAGTAAGTGATGCTGACGGAAAAACCCTAAGCTATTTTGGTGGTGTGCATCTAAATCTAGAAAATTGCTTAAGGGCAATAAGATACTACTTTTAAACATACTATTAATTTAAGGAAAATATGCATTAGAAATTATGGATGTGTGCTTGTCTATCCTCTTGATATATTTTTGGTTCAAGAAATATACTCCAAAATATGCTTATTTATTATGAACTTTTTTGTCTATCATGTTTCTAAAGCAGCTAACATTTAAAAAAATAGCCAGGATCAAAATGATAATTGAACACATAAAAATAACAATAAAAAGTTTAATTAAAAACACAAGATAGGGATTATGTTTCTAGGAAAACATTTCATATTTCACATTTGAAGACACCAACTGTTTGATAGCCCTGCACTTCATTTTAGCAATAACTTTGAAGAATGTAATCCAGCAAAGAGTTAAGTTGTAGGAAAATTCAATATGGGATAGGGTTCAAGAGTCCTAGCCTAAAACTCTTGAATTAGACCTTGAAATTCATTGGACAAGGTTTCAGGTGTCTGTTGTTTTTGTGGAAAGGGAACTGCTGCTACTACTAATTCCATGATGTCTTTCCTAAAAATATAGTTACCATATTGGAATCTTCAGATGCTGATAGGAAGAAGATCTCTCAAAACTGCTGTGTATAGTCACCTTCCTGTCCATAATTCACACTTCTAAGAAGCTTTTCAATTATCTCCTAATCTCCGTACAAATAACTGTGTCCCAGGAGCTAGCATTTATAATCTTTTCCATTAAGTCTTCCAGCTTTGTTCATCTTAGTTGGTCAGTCTGTCTCTTCTGTTACATTTTGCTTTTGTTTTTAGTGTGGATTTTGACATTTTTGACCAGAAAATTAACATTGTTGACTTTTTGTTGCTTTTGAAATTGTTACTGTTTTTTTTTTTTTATTATTTCACGGCATCTTTTTCTCTTTTGTAAGCTACTTTACAGCCACCTTTTGAAAGAGAGCGGGTAATGTGTTAAAAAACATAGCAAATGATGATACATAAAGGGTTGTAGTTTCCATGTGGTCTTCAGGGCAATCTCTGTAGAGCTCTTTGCAGTAGTCTACTCATGATATTACAAGGGCACGAGTGACTAGCCAGAGTCTTCTGCTTCAAGTAGGCAAAGGTTGTCCTGACTGCAGCTTCTACCAGTTGTTTCAGCAAGAAAGTCCAGGAGCACCCCAGGAAAAGGCTGGAAAGTAAAATGTGTTCATTCTGAAGCCAAACTGAGGAAAATATGAAATATTCTGCAGTCCTAGATAGAAGGATAGCCCCAAGCTGTCTAACTGATTGTTGGGATTAAATTTGACAAAAATTGTGCATCCTATCATTCATGTCTAAAACTTGTAATGTAACAAAGTTATTTTCATTATATAGAGATCAATGTTTCTGAATTGTTTTGACTAAAATAAGCAACTAGAATGACAGGGCTCCGACAATTTTTATGCCTTTAGTTTCAGTAACCATGGGAAAAATTATTTTGACTCCCAACTCTCAATGACACCAGGATAAACATAGAACCTCTCTTTTCCACAATTATGAAATCAATGGCAGTTTTTATGTTTTACAGAAAACACAGGTTTTGATAGGATTTAATCTCATGTGGCATATTTTTATTTCATTTTGAGGATGTACAACGATTGATAATTGATAAATATAATCTAATAATTATCCTACAGTAAAGTTGTATTTTACTGACAGTAAATATATAGATTGTGTTTAATAAATCAATGGAAAAAACTAGTGAAAGTTTTTACAAAAAGTTAACTCTGCCTAGTACATTAATTTCAATGAGCTCAAACATACTAATAGTCAACTGGGCTTTTAAGTAGTAGGAACATTTATTTGAAGAATGGTCTTTTTAAAGAAAGACTAATTAATTTCACAAAATCATAGATTTAGAGGATACCTTGCAGCTCATCTAGTCCAACAAACTGCTCAGTGCAGGATATGCTAAAACATTTTAGAAGATGGTATGCAATCTCTCAAGACCTCCACAGTAAAGGCAATTTATTCCAATGATTCACAGCTGTCACATACAAAAAAATTAAATATTCTGAAATGTACTCTTTGGGATATAATCCTTACAATGGTATTGTCCCTTCCTTTCATGCTCCTCCATGTATTTATGAGTGTATGTATATCAGAAAAGGTCGTTTTGTTGAACCTCTGACTCTGCAGAATTAGTTTTCCAGCAGAGATCAGGGTAGCTGAAATCTACCATTGTCACCATTGTGCATCTCTTTGAAAGGTGATTTAACACAGAGATCTCTCATTCATATCTTTCCTTTTCAGATGCTCTGTAATATATGACATCTTTTTCTTTCCTTTTATTCTTTCCTAAACACTTTCAACATGACTTCCGTGTTCCAATTCATGAATTTCTTCAACACCCCCTCTTTTACAACTTTTGTGTCATTCTGCCAGGTCTCAATAAAGTCTAATGGTACCTTATTTGTTCTCCTGTCTTAATATTTCAAGTTTCCCTGTTTTGAAGTCAAGAAGAAATCCATGAGAAAACAAAATATTTGATCCAAATACAACAGCCCAAGCAAATAACAAGATTAAAATATCAAATATATAATATAACATTTTTTAAAACAATGCAATAACAAATTATTGGTTTTATACACCCAGTTGCTTTTTGTAGGTGAAGGCAGTTGCATTTACCTGTTTCCAGCCTGTTTCATCCAATATAATTCAAGAGATATTTGGGAAAAACACCTGCATGTTCCTTAGTTGTCTGAGAAACAGGCAGCCTGCCAATTGAGAGAAGGGCTGAAAGCAAGAAATTTCTATCTTAATGAAGTGAAAGATAAATTAGGTTCTAAAATGAAAGTAGTCCAGTTGTTGAAATTTCCATAATATTATTCTTTATCCTTTCAATACATCATCTTTAAAATCTCCATCAAAATCTTGCTTTTAACTTCAAGGAGCCTGACAATAATTTCAACAACTTCTTGTCCCCATTACAAGGAAAATCACCTCATTTTTTGTTTATGGATTTGATTATGCAACTGACCTTATTTCCAATACCAATGATTGCTCCAGTGCCTTATTTCGGCACCAAAATCTAGTGCAGATCAATCAATTGCCATAGTTGCTAATCCTACCATTCCTAATCTGATCCTATTGCCTTGCTCCTCAGGCTGGTTTCTGGACAAGTATGATGGGATAGCTAGGTCAGTTTTATGCAGAAACTGCCTTTAATGACTGCCAGAAAATTACAGATAACAGAAAAATTTACACATTATGCAAAGTAAGCACACTGCAAGAATACGTAGAAAGTTTTATTGTATTTATGTGAGAGGAGATGAATTAGCTTTGATTGCTCAATTTTAAAAAAGGATAATCTAATGGATTGCAAGATGAGCTACGGTAGTTTGCCAGGCTGAGTTGTTCCTAATGTCTTGGACTCTTAGAATTGAACTTTAGCATTAAATTAGCAAAATCACATAAAAGTGTACCATAAACCAAAAGTTTATGTCTTTGTTGCACACTTCAGGACAGTATGCACTCTCCTCTAAATCTCTCGCTAAATTAGCTATGAAGTGATATACCCGTGGAATAAAGGGTCATATTGCTATTAAGTGATTCAAGTATACCAAGCCTGATAGTTTGGAAAAGGATCTAGGACAACTCCCCCTGGACAACTTGCCCCAGCCAATTCACTACGGGACAATTTGCCATGACCAATTTGCCACGGGACAATTCAATGCAGGATACCTCAAGAGAGGAATGGGTGAGTTCAGGGGTGGGCTCCGGGGGGGTTCGGCAGGGTTTGGGCGATTCTCTAGCCAAGGATTGCCGGGGTTCGGCGAACCCCCAAATGCCACCCCTGGCTGGCCACGCCCACCCCACCCCTCCCATCCCACCCCTCACAGGAGTCTCCATGCAGCCCGTTCATCATTCCAGGTAAGTGCAGGGGCCTCGCGGAGGATCTGGGGGGAGGGCAAAAAACAGGCCTACCGGAGGTTCTGGAAGTCCAGAAATGGGTCTTTTTTCCGGCCTCTGGAGGGCCTCCAGACCCCAGGGGAAGCTGTTTTCACCCTCCCAGAGGCTCGAGGAAAGGCTCCAAAGCCTGGGGAGGAGAAAAACAGGCCTCCTGGAAGTTCTGTAAGTCTGGAAACAGGCCTGTTTCCGGCCTCCGGACCCCGGGGGAAGCTGTTTTCGCCCTCCCGGAGGCTCGAGGAAAGCCTCCAGCCTGGGGAGGGTGAAAAATCCCCCCCCCACCATGGTGCAGGAGGCCGACTAGGCCACGCCCACCATGGCCATGCCCACCCAGCAATGGGGCAGTGAACCCCTGGGTGAGTTGCAATGGAACTTGTTTTGATTTAGGTTTGAACTTTCTCAACTTAGAAGTCCTCAAGGCTGGGTGAGCTGCAATTCTAATTGTCCCCTCTCTTGAATTAACTCATGTTGAATTGTCCCGCGGTGAGTTGTCTTGTGGTGAGTTGGCCACGGCAAGTCAGCTGGGTGAGTCAACCATGATGAGATGGCTGGGGTGAATCAACTGAGGTGAGTTGGCTGCAGCGTATTGTCCCATTCCCTTTGGGAAATGAGGAAGCCTCCCTTTCAAGAATTTAGAAGGGACTCATCAGGCAATAAATAATGCTCTGACATATGACACAAGGAACCAGCACTTTATTCTGCTTAATAGGCGGGTCAAATTTTTCAACTTTCAATTTCCAAACATTGGGGGTGCTCAAAAGTTGTGACATGCCTTGGGGATTGTAAAGATATTTTGGTTACTTAAATATAATTTAGATATGCTCAGTAAGTAACTACATAAATAACTGGTTTTTAACATTTTCTTTGTTTCATAAATATTGTTTTATGCTGTCAAACTGGTTCTGATATATATTCTCTGTTATTGGACTCAGGAACAGTAGTTGACTTTATTAACAAGGCTATACCTACTCAGATGAATAACAAGTTAATTTTTATTTATTTACACAATTTCTATAGTCAGCCATCTCAATCAATGACTCTGGGCGGCTTAAAATTCTAAAAAGTATAAAAACAGTTGAAACAATAAAAACCATTTTAAAAACAACGAAAACACCCATAATAAATATATAAAGCAGCCAAGATATTTAGCCAGTCAACAATAAAGCCGAGAAATGGGACCCTTAACATATTCAGTGCTCCAGGCTCAGGAACACAGTCAAGTTTTTAAAGCCTTATGAAAGTCCAACAGGATTGGACCCTGACGGGATTTGCAACACGCTGAATCTACAGATCAAATTGGATGGATAGAGATTCTTGGAACAAGGCAGTCCCTCAGGTAACTCAGGTAATGCATATGATGAAAGACACTTTCAGACAAATGTGATTGTACGGTAATATGTTTGTTGCTATATTAACTGGCTAAGTTGCCTCCCTCTCCTGTTCCTGAGGCTTCTATTTTTTTTTTTACTCAAGAGCTATAGGCAGTACAATAACTAATCAAAAAACAATTGGAACTTGTCAAGAATACTTACAAGCATGTTGCTGACAGAAAGAGTGTCCTACTGCAATTGGAGATCGTGACTTTCCATTAAGATCTTACTTAGAGATGTAAAATTTCCGGAAATTTTGAAGCTCGGAAAAAAACCCCGGTTTTTTTCTGTTATTTTTTGGGGGGGGGGGGAACGGAAATTTTCGGAAAAATTGAAAAAAACCCCTACATTAGCACTTTTTTGTCTTTTTAAGATTGAAAGTCATTCTGTTACTTTAGGAACATAAAATATGACTATGGACAATTTGACTTGGCATAAAATTATCACAACTAGCATATTAAAAATATAGTGTAGCCAAACAATTATCACAAACAGAATTTACTTTTTTATAATATTTATTTGTAACAAAGGGAGCAACAATCTCCTGAACTGCTTATAGTTTATGTGGAACAGCCAAAAAGCCTCCACAAAACAATTTTCAAAACCAAAAGTAACAATTTTTCATATTTCCTCTCCACAGTATTAAATAAAAATAAAAA